>CM031239.1:215832216-216264403 GCA_018340775.1 Taxus wallichiana var. yunnanensis
ATTTCTTTTCCTACATATGTGTCTCATAGTGAAATAGGGTGAGACTAATGAAGTAAAAAAAATGTTCTCAGTTATCATCATCCTCTTATGCCAACAACATACAAGCTAGTGAGACCTTGGTGGCTCGAGAATATAAGATTAGAGGATGGTTGGCTTGGGTGGCATGAGTGTATTGGTTACATGAGAAAACATTTGACTGACTCAAACACTTTGTGACATTCATGAGTCCACTCTAAATTGTGCTCCTTATTTAACAATTTATTAATGAAATCACCGACACAATTTAGATCTGGAATAAACCCGTGGATTGCCCCAAGTTCACCATGAAAATACCTAATGCTTTATTCCTCTAAAGGTGGAGTCATCTCCAGAACCAATCAAATCTTTGTTGGATCTACATCAATTCCTTGAGATGAAATTATATAACCCAGTTTTTTCCTCACGTTACTCCAAATAAAACTTTTCTTGATTCAATATTACACTTGTATTCGATAATATGAGAGAGGATTGTAGACACAAAATTTGGGTAACACTCCCTTGGTCTCCTTAAATCAATTAATAAAATATATTTAATTAGTCATGACCCCTTCATCCTATACTAATATTCATGATCATATTATTAATTAATTTAATCAAGTGAATTTCACGCTCACACCTCCACCTCATCATTACACCTCACCCTAGAACCATTCTAGGGGAATTTGACTCACAATGATTGAGTCATCATTCTCAAAGATCGAGTCATCATTCACGGTGTTGAGTCACCACTTAACTTAACTAAGAATTATTCCTAAACCTAATGAGACTTTTTCTATAACCTTACTACCTTCTCTCACATGAACTCCACTTCCGTAAGTGGACTTGTATTCATTTTTACCCTTATCACAAGAGAAAGGTACCCCATGTGCACTAGCCTATCACCTAATAGATGTTGGGTGCTCACTCGAGGCGCGAGCACGGGTCTTTGAGTCTCTCTTTTATGTGAGTTAAGTGGGAAACATCATCTATGATTTGTGTCTAAGATATTTAAAGAGGATTTATGACATACAAGAACCATAGAGCTCAGAATGGCCTCTAGATCCTTGTAGCCATTCCAGAAGATAGTACTTAACAAACTATATGACTTGTATCATAATAGAAAGAAGTATACAAACATCCATACCTAGCATAAACATAAATGAAAGAGAACCTATGAAAAGATGTATGTATCAGAACCATTGATATTCATATATATAAACTGGTAACCTCCTTATATCCATGGAGCCGCATCTGAGAATGCCACGAGAGAGAAGCGGACCGCATTCATGCATTACAACTGGACTAATGTAGCTAGGCTAACAAAAAGAAAAATTACAATCCCCATACCCAATACATCCTTTCCCAAGTGCAATTACCCACTAATAGAGTTCTTGTAGTATTTCTATAGAGCTCCGCCCATTCTCTAGTTCTCTCCTGGTTACTCTGCAGGTGATAGTATTTATAGCCTCTATGGGATTCTAAATCATCCTCCAACACCCTCAGATCTGATGCTAAGTGTCTAAATGTGGTCCTTCATGTGAGCATGCTCTCCCAGGCCTAAGCTTTCCACTTTTCACCACGATGTACTTCTAGAAGTTTCTACCGCAGACATGCTCCTTCCTGGGCCAACCTATCGCCAGGTTGGCACCTTATCTACACAACATGCACAGTCGGGTCATGCTTTTCACATGTTCTATCCCGAACGCTCAATTTGGCTAAGTCTTAGACCCTTGGTTTTGTATGCTCATGCCACACGTGCCACAATATTCCTTAAACCCTTTTCTTAAACCTTGCCTGCCACGCTCTGTCCTTGTGTGCCTCTCTTAAACTAGGACCTGCGTGCATACACACTTTTTGTACTTAGCAAACATTCTAGGGGCCCAACATCACTCCACACTATGCCTATTCTCCATCCGCGGGAACACTTCCCAAGTGAAAGAAAGAATACAATAGGATTTTGTCTTGGAACAAGAATAAGGGGATGAAAGAATGGGGGATGAATAAATAATGGGAGAGTGAAGAAATCACTGTAACAAGATAGGAAAATCCTTTTGCAAGTTAGCCTCCAACTTGTTCAAGGCATCGAATTCTTCCTGTGCTCTCGGAGAGGTCAGCGGACCAGGGAGATCACCTCCCCAAAATTTAGTCCATCTCCTTACATGCTCATGGTATCAGTTATTTTTTCCAACTCCTTTCTTATATCATCTAACGCATCCATTATTCATGTAATACATGGATATAGTTCCTTCAACCGGTTTTTGATTGAACCACTTAGGGTTTCAATGGGTTCATATTTCCTTTCGACCTCGACAAGGATTTTATCCCTTTCGCCCTATTTCTCTTACTATTCTCTACGAACTCCTTGAATTCTACTTCATGAGTGGTGACTAAGGCACCTGCCACTTTGTCTCTATCTGTGTAATTATCGTACGTGGCCTCAACAGTCTAAAGTAGCCCTTACATCAGCAAGAACCTTGTTGTATTCCATGATGAGCGCTATGATCTTCAACTTATCCTCTTTTTCTAGGTGTGTGACAACTTCTTCTATAGACTCCAAGGCTAGCGGCTATCTTTCCATGGTGAGGATCCTTGTTAAATCCTCTAGGAATCCCAAGGTTGATCCATACTTCTACACGGGTGATGCTAGGTCTGAATGCTTAAATATGATATCCTCATTGATGGATTCCACCTTCTTGTACATAGTGCATACCTTTTCCTTTTCATCCTTCAATTCACCGCTTGCCACTGGGAACTGATCAACCTCTCTTGGCTTAGCTCCTTTGTCAAAGCAGCGAGCTCTTCCTCTTTCTTCTTTAGCTCCCCTTCCAGGTCTTTGACCCTATCATTCCACCTAAAGATTCTAGCCTCGATCTTAATAGAGACTTTGTTGAGCATGTTGTATAGTTGCTCATCCGAGAAATTCTAGGTATCCATCATTGGGTTTTCTTCTCTTGGTCCTAACAATGTTATTATTTCCCTATGGCTTACCTCAAACTCTAGCTCATCAAGGTGGGACTCTATAGCCCATGAGAGCATCTTCCTTGTCTGTGGATATGTAGCCTCCTTGTCAAAAGATGACATTGCTACAAGCTCCTCTACCGAAATGGTACTTTGGAACCACGTGTGAAACACTTTCTTGGGGTCATCAATATAACCCATCTTCACCTCTCCCCCTCTGCGCACCTTCCTCCCGTGCGTGTACCCTTAGGTATACTTACATTCAAAATGGGGCCTCTAGTGCTACCATGTTCCTCTTCTACACTCTCCTTCTTCTCTTTTTTCAACACTGGCTCAATACTGTGTTCCAATTTGTTCTCCACCATGGTCTCAATGTTCTTGGTCTTTTCTCCTTCTACTACCTTGGTTGTCTATCTATGCACAGAACTTAGAGACTCTTTCTTCTGCACTAGCTTCCTCATCTTTTCCCATGTCCTGGGTACCTTCTCCTACCTAGTTATCCTTCCGCCATATGAACTGGAACCCTTATTCTCTTCTCCACCTTCCTCCTCTGAATCATGTATATTGAAGATGGGTGGTCCTTGATCCTTCCCGGGTCCTCTTCCCCACTTACTTCTTCTCCACTCTCGTCCTCTTCGCTCTCATCTTTTTCTCTTATGTACTTGTCCAAACTCTCAGTCTCTTCTGAGACGGTCTCTTCTTCTACCCTTTGCTTCTTCTTAATCGGAGATTCCGGTGTAGGTGATTCCATTTCTTCCTCTCCTGATGACTCCTTATCTGATGGTTTTTTTGGCTCTGAGTCTTCTCTTTTACTATGGGATTTTTCTTGCACATGTATATATTGGTTCTGGCACTTGTCTTGGGGAACCTATTGCCTATGTCTCCACCACACTTGGTATTTTCTTCTCTGTCTCTTTCTCCTCCCGTATGGGCATGGGTCTCTTCCTGCCGGTTGGATCTGAGGTATAAATACCTCGTTCTCTAGATATGTGCCCTTCTTAGACTTGGGTCTTATGTGGAGGTATACGTGCACCATAGATCCATCTGCAATGGGTAGAGTCATGGGCCTTGTCATCTGAACTTCATGTGATACGTACCACTCCATGTACGTGCACTTTCCGAGGTACACCAACCCTTTGCACATTTCCCTGTGGTCTTGGTCTAGATTACCAAGGTCCAACTTAAATTTTTTTGACTCCTTGAACCTATTTACTCCCACTTGGAAGTATTGAGCTATGAAGGCAAAGGGGAGCTTGCACCATGGGCTCCATGTCCCATCTGATAGTTTGAATATGCCCAAATAGAAATTATGGTACATAGCAAATTCCACTTCTCCCCTGGTGGCTACTATAAGTTGTTCGATAATTCTCCATTCTTCCCCAAACTCATTCCTTAGGTGCATATACCACTTTTGCAAGCACACCTTGTGCACTATTGTCATAGTGTCACAAGCATATTTCTAAAACCTTTTGGTGGGCAAGGGGTCTTTAACAGGTTACTCCCATACAAAATTATTTGATGCATCTGGTACCTCGATCTCTGAGAACATGCTGGTTAGCAACACATTTCCAAAGAGGATCCTATCAACTTCCTTCGCGCAGTTAATAATTTCATCCGCAATGAATGTGTACAAATTTTAGATGGTGCCCTCTAAAATATTTCTACAAACATTCAACCATAGCTTATTGACTTGGGTCCATCTATCCTGCCATTTAGCTTTGACACTAGGTGCACACTGACCATATTTATCACCGGATCCTTAATGTCCGCAACATCATAATACCTTGACCCCTTCTTGCATGTGAAAGTGGTGATAGTTTTCTTAATCGCTTGTTTTTAGTCAAATCATCCTCGAAACCGTATCATTCACAGATGAGGCCTATGAAATGTGAAATGAGCTAAGGAGTTATAAGCACTCAGTACGTGTCCTCATGTATGTGTGACATCAGCCACTGATATAAACACTCAAGTTTCCTGAAGTAGGGCAACTCAAAGAGTTTTAATAACCCTGCCTTCTCCAATTTGACCTTCACATCATCATTATATATGGGAAAACCCTCTGGTGTCCTTTTGTTTGTTGGGTGCACTAACTCCAATGTCATTTCCTTCTCGATTGTGTTTTTTTGATGATTATAATCATTTACAAACATGTTCCTAAGATGGGACTCCCACTCCTTCCCCAACAACACTCCATCTAGGTACTACATTTTTGCATACCACTCCTCATTTGTGTGTGCTTCAATTTCTTGTTGCTTGCCCTTGCCCTTTCCCTTGGCCTTCTTGGGTGTACTAGCTAGTTTCTTGGGTGCCATTATCTAGGAATTCTTCCCACTTCAATCACTCTATGTTACTCTATTATTCTTAACTCTCCAACCTTAGATCTCAAAATTGTGAAGAAAATTACTTAAACATGTGCCCTAGTTCTTCAAACCCTAACTGGGATACTCCCTTCACAAGACGACGCCTTCTCAAAAATTATCCTATACCTGTGAAATCCCTTCCTCCTAGTTCACAAACCTGAACTGGTTACCCACGCTTTAATCTCTCCAAATTTTTCTTCGCACGGATCAGTTTTTGGAAGCCCTAGTTTGCAAAGGTACAAAAAGTGCTTCATTCTTCTTATACACAAAGTGAAAAATGAAGTACCTTGACCCCTTTATTTATAGTTTTTCCCTTTTCAAGCATTAAGTGCTACTTCACCTACCACTATACTTTTTACATTTAATGTGGATTTTTCAAACAAAGTCTGTCTTCAACACTTTCACTCATGCGCCCCAACCTGCATAGAAAAACCTCCAACCTTCTAGCTCATGGCAATCCAACTGACAGGGGTCTCTTACACGCAGTACCCGGTCGAAGGCACTTCTTCTATCTCGATTGTTGCTCTTACCTACCTTGTGTTTCTTAATGTGCTTTCGCCTCCTTTTTACGTGGGATCCGAAAGTAGCTTTATCTTGACACCAACCATCTTTTTTCATCTTTTATTTTCAAGAACCTCTTTTAACGAGGCCCATTCAACTGAGATTTTTTAACAAAAGGTCCTTGGAAATTTAACCATTTTCTCCTTCACATTACTCCACCCCACACTAAAATGATGTGTGGTCCTTTGTGCACTCACAAATTCTCTAAAATTAGTAATAAGGTTACCGATACCCAAGGCGCAAAACAAAACAACAACGTGAAAGGGAAGTAGAAGAAAAGAAATGCATAAAGGAAAATTCTAAACCAATTGGAAAAAATACAATATTTACAAACATCAAGAAGACTTATTTATAGTAGGGATTAAGCCTACTCCCATTGAAGTGTCTAGGAAAATTTTTCCCATCCAGTAGCTTATGTAATCGGCACACACACGAATCAAGGATGTACAAGATTGTGTAAGGACCCAACCAATGGACTTTCAACTTCCCAGGATGGTGAAGAAATTTAGAATCATAAAGTAAGACCATCTACCCAACCTCAAACTTCTTGTTTCTTATGTGGTGATCACGCCAAGCCTTCTGCTTTGCTTTCTCTACTATTTGGAACCACTTGGTGAGTGATTTTCTCTCATCTAGCTTCATTAACTTATCAATTCTCTCTTCCAGTGCTTGCTAATCAGATAACCCTCATACATGTGCTATTCACAAAGAAGGTAACATGAATTCAACTGGCAGAATAGCTTCCACGCTAAACACCAATTAAAATGGTGTGGCTTTGTTTAGCCTTTTATAAGTTGTCTTGTAAGCCCATAATACTACTGATACCTTGTCATCCCAATCTTGTCTTCCGACATCAAAAATTTTGGTCAGGGTATGACTCAGTATTTTGTTGAATGCTTCCATGGTTCCATTTTCCTATGGGTGATAGGGTGTAGTCTTGTGATGAGCCACCATGAATTCTACTAATAGGATCCTCATGGTCTCATTCAAGAAATGTGTACCCCTATCGCTGGTCAAACTCAAAGGACATCCATACCTCGTGATAATGTTCTCCCACAAGAATCTTTCCATTGTGGCTGCTGTGTAGTCTTTAGTTGGGGCTGCCTTTGCCCACCTTGTCAGATAATCCATGCAAGTGATGACATAGCGTGACCAGTCCTATGCGAAACTAGTGTAATAGGGCATAAAAAGTCTATTTCCCACTTCTCAAAAGGTTACTCGCACTAGGTATAGGGCACAAAGGAATTTCATCTCTCTTTCTAGATTTCCAATACATTCACAATGATCACATGCTTTACAATAGTCTTTACAATCCTTGTACAGGGTTTCCCACCACAAACTTGCCATTAATATCTTATGCATGGTGGCATCACTTGCATAATGCCCACCCACACTTCCTCCATGTGCTTCCTCCATGATGGTAAGGTGCTCATGCTCTAATACACACCTACGCAACACCTCATCACGTCCCAACATGTACAAGTCTCTCTTGATCAACATGCGGGGCATGATGTGTATCGCTAGATGCTTCTTCTTTAACACCTTCATTCCTTCCAGAACCACACCTTCCTTTAAAAATACCACAATTTCCTCCAAATCGAGCATGTGTCCCACAAATTAATCAATTGCACGTCTTGTATTGTCTCCTCAATACTCTACACATCCTCCCTTGAATCAATTCTTGACAGATGATCAGGTCCACAATTACTCTTCCTAGGTTTCACTACTACGGTGAACTCAAACTCTTGAAATAACAATACCCACTGACATATGCACCCTTGTAGAATGGGCTTGTTCACCAAATACTTTAATGCCATGTGGTCGGTGTAAAATACAAAGGGTGTTGCTAGCAGATACTGCCTGAATTTGAAAAGCACATAGATCATTGAAAATGCTCTGTGCTTAGTCGTTATTATGTAATTATGCTTTCTTTGGTGTCAAATTCACCTTGCGAAACATAAAGGGTTATCAACAATACCTTCACCTAGCCACATAAACACTACTCCAATAGCAGCTCCTGAGGCATCTACACGGACATGGAAGGGCTTGTCCCAAGATGGAAAATGTAATATAGGTGCGGTGACAATCCTATCCTTTAATGTATCAAACGCCCTCTGCTATGCCTCTCCCCCATGGAAGGAACTTTTATGTATGAGCAGCTCCTCTAAAGGCACGACGATCTTGGCACACCCCTTGATGAATTTCCTATAATAACCCATATGCCCAAGGAATATGCACAACGCACTCTAGCTAATAGGCTCCAATAACCCTACAATAACTACAAATTTAGTGGGATCTACCAACAAGCCCTCCTTACATATGATATTCCCCAATAACGTGCCAAAAGGTGTAGTAAATACACATTTCTTAATATTGAGGTGTATCCTCAACTGACTAAACCTCTTAAACATTAACCTCAAATTTTCACAATGGTCTTTTACTAGACCATACACTGTCCAATCATCCAAATAGACCTGAAGAAACTTATGGATGAAGTCTTGGAACACTTGCACCACTATGCGTGAAAAAATAACAGGTGCATTCTTCAACCCAAAGGGTATGATTGTATATGTCAAACTTCCCCACTCAGTGGTGAAATTTGTCTTCTCTTAGTCTTCCTTTGCAATCTGGACTTGGTGGTACCCAAAAAATCCATCCGTAAAGGAATAGATTTCACACCCAGTGACTCCTTCAAAAATTTCTTCAGTGAAGGGGGTTAGAAAAGGATCAATGACACAAACTATGTTCAACTCCCTATAATCCATATAGTACCTAATCCGCCCATCCTTCTTGATGTTGATTATCATTGGACTTATCCATTCCGATTCCTCCACTGCTTCAATGATCCCAAAAGCTATCATTTTTTCTATCTCCTCCTTAGCCTTTATGCAAAAATTGGGATTCATCTGGTAGGGTCTCTTCTGAGGTCTCATATTTATCTTCATCTCCCCAAGGAATGGTGAATGCCTTTGAGCTCATGGTACCCATGTGGGAATAAATCCTCAAATTCATGCAAAAAATCAATGATCTTAGAGACTTCCTTCTCCGACTAGTAATCTCCAATAATATCTTCCTTAGGTTCTTCTCCTGAACCGATGTTAACCTTCTTTGTCTTTAAGGGCTCATGGTAGGCACGCGCATGAGTATCAACACTATCCACCACCTCATGCATCCCTATAGAATGGATAACATCCAAGATTTCCACTTCCTCTCCATCAATAACATACACCAACTTCCCTTTCTTCTTTTCCAAACATGTGCTCTCAAACTGCAACTCTTTTATTTCCTCTACTTCTTCAAAGTGCTCCTCCAAACCTGGTCCACCTAGTAACTCCAACAGCCTATCCTCCACCATGGCGCTATCCCCCATGGTAAGGCACTTGATACCCTACAAGGCCTTATCAACTGATGGCTTGGTACTCTGATACTCAAAGGTTTGAATGAGGTTAGCAGTGAGCTCTTTCCAATTCCTTATATGGTGGTGTGTCTCTGAATGAATGTACCATGCACACATGCAACCCTGTAGTGTAGAATACAACTTGTTTACCTAGAGGGATGGTGGTAAAGATTCTGCACCTTATCTCTAGATCCTTTCACACTCCTGGATACGGAAAGAGGTAGGATCCTTCCCATGGTAGTCCATGATGGCGGTGGGCATGTTGCTCTTAGAAAATCTGACAGAGAGAGAAATTCTTACCTTGCGCTGTTCCAAAAGGACCTCCTAATTTGTAGTCCACCACCATGCCATTGCACCAAGAAAGACATAACTTAACATCCCCCTCCGTTCCTTCTCATTCTTCCACTGAGCTTCCATCTCCCACAAAAATATCTCAGGGAAGGCTCCTCCTGAATACTTAGGCAACTCCTTTCCTCCTAGGTGCTAGACTATGTGTGCCTTTTTCACCTTGGTCACCGAACCTCTCAACTATCATCCCATCAATTCATAAGTTCCATGTGCCCAATTGTCACATGCTAGACTAGTGGTATCAATTTCGATTGAGCATCTTTAAATTGGATAACTCATTAGTAGGATGTATTATCTTTGGGTCCACGATTAAGCACACATATATCTGTGCTAGAACCTATTCTCCCGGGGGTTCGGTATAGGGTGTCAACTTCCCATCGCTAGGGTTATAATGACCCAATCCTACTTATTTTCAAATCTGATGTACCCTTTGTTGAATCAAGGTCCACATTGTTCTTGTAACAACATGGGTGCCCAAGGAGTCTGGAAAATTGTCTACCTCAACGAGCGCCAAGACTTAAAAGTCTCCAGTAAACTTAGCTCCCTGGATAGTGATAGCTACATCCTTTAGGACACCGATGGGCATTTCCTTAGTCTTGTTTTCCATATACAACACATTTGAAGATGGATGTAATGTGGGTCTTCCCATCTGATGCCATGCATCCAGAGTTAGAACACTGACCTCCATGCTTGTGTCAATGAGGATATTACTAAGGAGCCATCCATCTAAAATTACATTCAATGTGATCTCCTTGTCATACTCAAGGCTATGAGGGGGAGGTTTGCATGTAATACCTACCTCTTGTGCTCTCCTCGCGTGTGGTAACTTCTCTCTTAACCATGATCCTAGTAAGGGAATGATATTCTCTCGCCTTATCATTTTACACACCTCTTTGACCTCATCCAGGTCATCCTTTGCACCTCAAATCTCCTTATTCCTCACTCCTAGACTTCTCCTTTAGACACTAGATTTCCCCTTGTAAACTATGAATAACATCTATGGTGTCTTGATATACCTCCTTTTGACGTGTAGGATTTGGGTAATTTCCATGAACTACTTCCTCCCTCGAAACTAGGTTATTCTACCTTGGTATCTCTTGTGCACGTGTGGCTTCGCTCTCGTTGTTACCAAAGCTGGTTCCAAACCTGCATCCTATGTTACCCATGGCATCCTTTGCATTTCTACCTTTTTAATAATGGTCATTCCGGTCTTTATTGAATCATGGGTTCAAACAACTCCAAGAACTCCTCGTACTTGTGCTTCTTTCCACACCATGAGAACTACAATAGGTCTAGGAATTCTCATTTATAATGCTCTGTAGACCCACAATTGAAACGCAGTTCCTCACGAGGCTGAGTCCTTCCTCCCCACAGTTACCATGACCATAGAATCCTCCTCGAAAACCCCTTCGTGTGTGCACCTCTATCTGGGTTCTCCTTATAATGGTGATCATCACCCTTGGAACTACTGCACATCTTGGTGCAGCGCATCCCATGATCAATGGCCTCATGGATCTGATCAATGAGCCTACAATCCTTAGTATCATGGGTTGTAAAGGTGTAGATATTATAGTAGAAAGACACATTATTCTAGATTGTGTGCTGTAATAAGGGGAATCTACTTGCATCATGATCCACATGATAAATTTCACAGTCTATAACCATGACATGTATTGTCCTCTGGGGAAATTGTCCTTAACATGCCCCTCTACTTCACGGTTTATGCACCGTAAACCCTTTGCAAGTCTCATGGGCTGAGTTTGTAGACAAATTTTCCAACTGATTAGCCATAGTAGTAATCTGAGCCTCCAGGAACAGGCTAACACTAGTATCAACACTACCAACAACCTCGGCACACAGATCATCTTCCAATGCCTCGTGCGGGTCTATAAAAGTTTTATGAGATAAGGCCCTTCTAAAGGGTGTGATCAATCCTCCAACAAACCACTTGAGCATGTTGTGAAGGGTGAATATCATATGACAACTTAGACAAGAGATTTTTAAAGCACGCATCATACTCCCACACACTCTCTGCCATTCCTTGTTGAATCTCCTTCAAAGCACTGATGCTCTTCTATTCAAACTCAGGGATGTGGAATTATACCAAGAATGCATTCTTTAAAGTAGTATAGTCCACCACTATTTGATGAGGGTCATATTTCCTATACCAGCTATGCGCGTGCCCTTGCAACGTGGTTGCAAACTAACTAGCCTTTCATTCTAGGGTTATGATACCCTTTGCATGCCATAGCAGTTCACACTTGTGAACATGTTCCGTAGCATCCTCAATACCTCTATAATCTGGAAAGTGTAATGACATCTCAAGAAAAACTTGAGGGGGTGGCTGGGGCCCTTGTCCTCCTGAGCCAGAGCCTTGGTTTCCTCTGGTGTTTCCTCTGCCACCAGATCCACTAGGTCCTATGCCTCCTAAGCCAATAGATCCACCAAAACCACTAGGTCAACACGGTCCTGTACCCCCTGACCCACCAGGTCTTGTAGTAGTTGTCCCAAGAGTCCCCACGGTTCCTCTGAACTGTGTGCCGATGGTCTATGATAGTGCCCCACTACCACTATTATACCTCGCGCCACTCCCAGACATGAGACCGAGGACTTGTATACTAGCTCATTGTCCAAAGAATCCTCTTAATACTAGAATATGCATATCCATAGAAGTGGGACCGAAATATTAAACCTCCTAGGTGTAGGTCTATCACTTCCACTGATATCAATTGGGTCAATGATACTCCTTCCTAGTTATGGAAAACCAAGCACTAGGGTTTGGTCATTGGGTAGGATCAGATACGTGTCAATGACTCTTCTTTCTCCACATGATGAAATCTCACCAAAAGCTGAAGGTGTCTCTCTTATACACTTTCCAAGATGGGGTAGCACGAGAATGTTTAGGTTCTACGTCCTTTGTATGAACCTCCACTCCTTCTGAAACGTCTTCCTCCATAGATCCATCACACTTGCAGCCTCGTGTCATCTAGCAATCTCCCTTTCGGGTGATTCACTATACTTGAGCCGTGTCTCCTCCATTTCCTTCTCCATCGTAATATCTTCCATCTTCCTCTATAGATCCATCACATTTACAACCTCATGTCATCTAGCAATCTCCCTTTTAGGTGCTTCACTATACTTGAGCCGTGTCTCCTCCCTTTCCTTCTCCATCGTAATATCTTCCATCTTCCTCCACCCTAGCTTCCTTGCCCAATGCTCAGAATGGTTTAGTTAGCCATTGGGAATGCCTCTAAACTCATGGTAACCATCAAGATCTTCATAGCCAAAGGGACAACACGTATAAACGATCCTATGGGCTCCCATAGAAACTCAAACTCAACAACATCCGTACAAGAATATGTGGAAATGGCGTATTCTAGCGTGTAGCTAGCCAGTACTCCTTTCCTCCAATGATCCATAGAACAGGTCCATGTTAGATCTACATCCTGTAGCCTCTGGTATTCTTCTTGGGTCCACACACGTGATCCATAATGCCAACTTGATCTAGACACATAGGTTGAGAGCCATTCATATAGTTCCACTGGGAAGCAACAGAAAAAAGATTCATATAGATCATGGTATAGGTTCTCTTCTACCCATCTACGTGCATCAAACTCAGATCCAGTGTTGAATCTCTGAGCAAATTCATCCTTCATGCTCTTGAATCATGATTCAACACTTTCCAACGTTAACTACTCTACCATTACTCACTACACAGATCATGATGTATGTTATTTCCCACTACAACTTCAAAAATAGGTCTTGAAAACGGAACCAAGATGTAGTCATTTTTACCCTTATCAAAAAATAAAGGTACCCCATGTGCACCTATCACCAAGTAGATGTTGGGAACTTACCCGAGGCATGCGTGGGTGTCGAGTCTCTCTTTTATGTGAGTTAAGTGGGAAACATCATCTATGATTTGTGTCTAAGAGATTTAAAGAGGATTTATGACATACAAGAACCATAGAGCTCAAAATGGCCTCTAGATCCTTGCATCCATTCTAGACAGATAGTACTTAACAGACTATATGACTTGTATCATAACAGAAATAAGTATACAAACATCCATACCTAGCATAAACATAAATGAAAGAGAACCTATGAAAAAGATGTATGTATCAGAACCATTGATATTCATATATATATAAACCTGATAACCTCATTACATTCATAGATCCATTACAAAATGTCACAGAGAAGCAATCCACAGTCATGCATTACAAATGGACTAATGTAGCTAGGCTAACAAAAGAAAAATTACAATCCCCATACCCAATACATCCTTTCCCAAGTGTAATTACCCACTAATAGAGTTCTTGCAGTATTTCTACAGAGCTTCGCCCATTCTCTAGTTATCTCTTGTTTAATCTACATATGCTAGTATTTATAGCCTATTTGGGCTGCTAACTCATCCTCCAACACCCTCAGATCCAATGCCAAGTGTCTGAATGTGGTCCTCCATGCGAGCATGCTCTCCCAGGCATGAGCTTTCCACTTTTCACCATGATGTGCTTCTAGAAGTTTCTACTGTAGGCATGCTCCTTCTGGCCAACTTGTCACTAGGATGGCACCTTATCTACATAGCATGCACAATTGGGTCATGCTTTTCACGTGTTCTATCCCAAATGCCCAATTTGGCTAAGTCCTTGACCCTTGGTTTTATTTGTGCACGCTACGTGCACCACGATATTCCTTAAACCCTTTTCTTAAAACCTGCCTTGTATGCTCTATCCTTTCACGGCTCTCTTGAACTAGGACCTTTGTGCATACGTGCTTTTTGTACTTAGCCAAAATTCTAGGGGCCCAACAAGACTCGATTAAAATTAAAAGAAAAATAGTAAAGATCTATCTATTTTTGGTAAACCTAGACTTTCCCTCCTTAACCGAAGCCTGGTTATCCCTCAACCAACACCAATCACCTAACCACCACCGCTACCTTATATACACTTTCACCACTCTTTACATACATTGGCCATTCATTTATTAGAGCATGATTGCATTAAAGCATGAATCTTCAAGCTCTCCTACATTCGGACGATGAAAACACACAACCACGGATGCAAGATAGGAAACCATTTTTCCTGGTTTCCTTCCTCTATTGCCTTTACATCACCTTCTTCCCACCAACCCATTATTTAACCATCCTAATCCTTGCCATCATTACAAACCTCCTTCTTAGTATCCATGAGTCTTTTTATCCATATTACGACTGAAAACACACTACCATCGGTCTCGTGTAATCACAGAGCCTAAAAACCTCACTTGAATAATTTAATATCAAATTTCCCTATCGATTCCAAATCACCTTAACCGTCATGGGTATCCCCACTCTATCGGAATTGGTCTCCAAACTGATATCAGTCACTATTTTTTCTATTAACCTTCACCAAAATACCTCTAACATCACCTACAATCCAATTAGACCTTACTAGACACCTCTGTGACCTTAAATAACACCCTTGCGACTTGTTCCAACTAGAAACATACCTTTCCTTATGCTAGATTAGTTTATATTTCAATACTTTAGTTAATCTAGTTTTTGATAACATTTTGAGATACCTAAATCAAAGTGTTAACAATAGGACCTTTATTTCTTGTATTTTCTTTCATTGAGTTGATAAAAATAGAGGATTAACAGCCATTCGAGGAATCATCATGCTTCCCAGATCTAGCCTTGCTAGGAAATCCTCTAACTCTTTCTATTTAATATCATTTGGTGGTATTTATTTGTATCTATAGGTAGTCCTTCCCAGAACAAAAGGAGTTCTCTACAATCAGCTTTGATAAATTCATTAATGTGCACATTCAACCTTTAACTAACATAATCATAGGTATTCCTCCTTGAAATTTTACCTTATCTTTTTATCGCACACTCATTCGGTGAAATTTTTGGCATGCTTGGTGGGACCCATCAGGGGTTATTTTGCATTGTTCATTCCTAGGTGAAATATTGTGTGTCTATTTCCTTTTGAAAGAGTTCACATTAATTTTTCTCCTTTGGAACCTTCTCTCTCTCTATTGGTCTTTGACACTTGTATTTTGGACTAAAAAAACATTATTTTTATTTTTGTATTGCATTAGTGAAAGACATACTCTTGCCTATTCATCATTACTCTCATCGAATGTCATTGTGGATTTGGGTTTAAAATCTTTACATATCATTTCCGAGTCTTGCATTTATAGCTCATTTAAAATTGTGGGAAACTTTGTATCTTTGGAAGTCGGGCCCCAACTAATGGTCGACAAATTTAATCGTAGTGCACACTTTCTTCTCTACACAAAACTACTACAAATAATGTACTCTTTTTCTAAACAACATCCTACATGGAAGAAGATGTCAATGATCACACGATTAGAGGATTGACAAAGGGCTCCAAACCAGTTTCTTTGTCTAGTTATTATCTCATAGAAATAATCCCCCATGTCAAAACTTACCTGAAACTATCCTTAGTTGTTGGATTTTTGTAGGGCACCTTTTATCAAACCAAAAATTCTACTCTATTCACAAGTCAGTCTTGAACGGCATAAGTCGGAACCTAAAATACACCACATATAATTTCATGTTTGTTTGATCTATTTTTGAGGTGTGAGTTTGTTTTCTTCATTCTTCACTCCTTTCACACTCTATAATCATAGTTGGTGTATTTCAAATCTTTCTGATTGTGTTAGGGTCAATCATTTCCATAATCAAGTTTTCTGTTTGGTATTTTATTTGATCTAAATCACTAAATTAACTTTTTTCCATATTTTCACAAATTTCATAGTGACCGGAAGCATCGGTCCAGCGTCCGTCATCGATTTACTGACTATTATCGGGTTCTGTTGTTTTGATAATTTTAAGCAAAGTATCATTCATCACATTTCTATTTTTTCTATGGTTTCCTCAGTTACCTCACCATATCTCCATGTCTTTGAAATCACTATCAAATTCCAAATTTACTTCATTTTTATCATTTATTACCACATTTACAAATCCTTTTATTTTCCAAAGCAACAGACATCGGTTACCCTCTATCACCAACACAAAGTTACCCAACCATGCATGGCCATCCTTTGTGTTTTAATTTTTCAATTAAAACAACAACCATTTTTAACTTTTCAAACTATTTCATCCATTCCTTATATTCTTCTATGTCATCTACAAAGACCATATTACCAGATCTACTATAAGTCAAATGGTTTAACTCATAACGAAGCCAACTCCATTGTGTTCCATGTTAGTCTTTAGCCACTCCTACCTAGCCCATCGCCGCCTTCCATTCTATCACCTATGGATCCCAGTCAGCCTATTACCATCAGTACTGGTGATGAGGAGTTCACAAGACTCCTTAATCAAAACCTTGCTACTTTACAGTATTATTTATCCCATTCATCCACTCAAGATTCATCAAAGCGGGTTGTATATGTCATGCCTATGTCCATTCCTCCTACCCTCGTACCCACTTCGCATCGCTACTACTAGCTTGGCCTTACCCTCTTCTGCCTTACCACATGTGGTGTCCCAACTTGACCCTACATCATCAATATTTACTATGCCTATGACATATGTCATGCCTTTGACGACAGCTTTCACCTATGATGTCAACCATTAATTTATCAACTACCTTGAGTGTAGGTCTGCTTTGCACCTGCGCCACCTCTCATATACCTATTGCATCTCGCCACCCATGGTGTCGAAGCCCGTACTCCTTCCAAAACATTTTCCTCTATATCTCGTAGTCACTTCCTCTAATTCTTTGTGAGAGTTGTTACATCCACTCCACCTACCTACACTTATCACCAACAACCCCTATCTCATCTATCACTTATTCAGGATACTTGCCACTTGCATCTATTCCTCCCTCACAATTTTCATACTTGACACCACCATATACGGGATTTCACCCACGTCATACCTTCATCATCTACCCCCTTATACTGCAGGGGGTTCCTAGTCATCACAACCTACTAATAATCTTATCAAAATGATGATGGAAAAGATATAGACATTGGAAGCATCGGTCTTTGGATCACGTAATTCTCTAACATACGATGAGATTTTCAATGATCCCATTCACCCATCCATTCTGATTCATCCATACCCTATGCATTAGGAAATTCCTAAATTCAACTGATTTAACAACAAAGAAGACTTGCAACAACACTTGCAATATTTTAAACATGGATGTTATCTGATCACTCATGATGACTCTTTACTCTTATGAACATTACCAATGTCCTTGACAAAAAATTATTTGGATTGGTATAGTGCTCTACCTAGGCACTCCATTTTATCATTCAACCAGGTAGCTCAAGATTTTCTAGACCACTTCTCTATCAATATTGTCAAGAAAGTCACCATGACCAACTTGTACTCGACAAGTCGATACGAAGATGAATTTATCAAAGATTTTATTGCTCATTGGCAAAGCCTAATAAACTAGCTCATGTTCCAACTACCTCAAACTGAGTTAATAGAGTTGTTCACAAGGGCTTATAATAGGAACATCTCACCAAATATCTAAGCTCAAACCTTCTACACATTTGATTAGGTGTTCACCATGGCTTGAAAAATTCAAATTTGTGCCATTGAAGAGAAGAAGATAGGATTGCATAACTAGAACATTGTGTTTAAATAAAATGATACCTCTTCTTCTTCCAAACCAAAAAATAATTACTCTAAAGAAAAAGGATCTACCCACATGGTAGTTTTGAAAGCTGGCCCATCTCATCCATCCAACCAATCAAATCCTTCTTCCAATCTTTCTCTTGTTTAGGATTTCCAGTTCAAGTGGGAGCAACAAAAATATACTCCCATAGGAGAACCCTACTCTTCAGTTTTAGAAAAACTTCTAAAATATGGAGCAATCACTCTTCCACCCATCAAACCACATATAGGTTTTGACCCCTCTTATCATATGCATGCATGGTACAAAGAAAATTATTACTGTAATTATCATCGCATTAACGGTCATAGCAATAGTAATTGTATAACTTTCAAAAACATAGTCCAATAAGCTGTTAGATAATGGAGATATCATCTTAGATAACCATAATGTACCGGCTAATCTGAACCTTCACATCTTCAAGAAACCATTCCCAAACCACACCTAGTCATCTAACCAAACCAAAAACCTTCGACCAATGATAGTAATGTTTGTGAGGTTTATGTTGTTTTCAACATGATACAATCTCTTCCTCAATTTCCTCCTACTCCATCTATCGATGAGATTCTTGTGCGATCTCCTTCATCCACGAAGAGTTTTTTTCATCCACTCCTTTACCCACAGAGGAGTATCCCTTATCTCCCCCTTCACCCATGGAGGATTCTGCCATATCTGCTAAGATAGTTTCCCCACACACCCCTCAAACTGACAAACAACCCACAATATTTACTCTCCTACCCATGGGAGAGTCATGCTTACCTTCCTCTTCACCAAAATATGAACCTACCTCATCCTACTTGTCATCTCCCCTACCCATAGGGGATCCATTAAGCACCCCTTCCTATTAGTGATTAATATCCATTGGCTTTCAAGGATCCTGTTTATTTTCTCTCTACTCTTTGACCCATAGAGTCTGAAGCCAACCATTTCCCTATCTCATAGGCATTATTTACAGGGATTACTACCAAATAAACATCATCACCTATCCAATGGTGTCATTTTCATTGTTTTCGACCACTTGGATTATGTCAATAATTTAATGCTTTGGGGATACCTTTGACTTTCTTTCTCAACTTAGATGTAAATGTTATTTGCGATACTTCCACGATCTATCCAAAAGTGTTTCGATAAGCAAACCAACCACACCCATGCTAGTTATAGAAAAATATTATTCATCACCCTCACCCACACCTAAACCTTTACCATCGAATGAAAATTTTCCAATTCCTAAAATCTTACCTACATCTATATCTTTCTCTGCATCCAAACCCATTGCCACATTGGGAGTCATGCGACATCAAGCCTAGTTCATCCTCCTATCAAACTAGATTTATCCATGTCATCACATGCTAGCATAAATACTATTACTGCCACCTAAGAGGAAGACCCAACCTCTTAGGCCGCATACACCATTTTCACTCACTAGCCCTCTGTCACCTTCACCCCTTCCATTTATCATAAGACCTCACCCCTCAACCTTGGCCAAGAAACCTCCTACCCAAGGTAAACCTAAAGCACAACAACCCACATCCTTGTCACGATCCTCCGTTATAACCAAATTACCTTCATAGATTACGCTATTTCCATCATATGCATCCTTTCTACTACCTATATCTACACAGCTTCTAGTATCCTCATCATTACCTATGCCATTCCCTTCTCGTCAACTAGTACCTTCCACCTTATCTCTTCCCGTAGCCTTCACCACACCTCCATTATCTCCTTGGCTAACCCATCCACTTCCTCCATCTACCTTCCCTTCTACATCATGCACTCCATATTCACCTTTACATAAGAAGGTGTAACCAAAGTCCAAAAAAACACTACCATCCAAAGAGGTAGTTAAACCTACACCACCTTCAACTTCTAGCTCATATACTACATCTCTACCCAAGAAGGTGCAATCCAAACCTAAAACCATACTACCTACCAAGCAAGTGGTCAAATCGAATTAACCTCCAATTCCACCTCTTGTTGCACCTCTCCCACCAAAATCACCCACACTTTCATCTAGACCCACACTTCACATTGTGATCCATTGGCAGGGTCTTACGCCAACATCTTAGCTAACCTTTTGGAAACATTTGTCACCAGATTACCACAACTTATACCTTATGACCCACTCAAACCTAAACTAGAGGGGTTTAAGGATACAAAAATTATGCTTATCATCATGTGCCAGGGAAAATTTTAAAAGCGTAAGGATCTTAAGACTCTTCTTCTCCAACTATGTCCTCCTGAAGAAAATTTTAACAATGATGATCTTTTAGATGTGGACCATATTTCACCTCCACCTATCACCACACATCCTCATCCCTTACCTATTCAGTGACCTTCATCTCCACCTCCACAACCCTTTTATCTTCCTTTAACATTTGAGATCAACATGTTACTCGTATAAGAGAGATAGCCAAACCTATGCCAAAATTTCAAGGCGCTACATTATTTTCACAAAACCACTACATGCCCTCACCATATTTTTACCCATCATATCACTACACCTATCATGACTCACTTTCTCCTGTACCACACATTAATGTGGTTAACATTACCACTCAAGACTAGAAGGAAAAAGGAAAGGAGAAAACAACTAGCCCATCTGCCACTCTTTTACATAATATCCCATCTGCACTTGCATCGAAAATCACCATCCGTGGAACTACATACCCTATTTTTGACGGGTTTTCCCATCATACAATGATTAAATAATTACACCAATCTCCTCTCAAAATGTCTTTATATGACCTTGTCCAAACCTATGAGTCTCATTGATAGGCCCTCATTGAGGTTCTACAATCTATTGAGGTTTTACCTAATGACCCTAATCCTGTGACATCCATTATCACTCCTCACCATGTGGCCTCTCTCACCACTTCATCCCCTTCCTTTGTACCGTTACCATTAATCAATTATCCAATCTCGAGTTACTCTAATGATGAGGTTGTACCTCTCCAATTAGATGATCCTGATCCTACACTATTTATTTTTGATTGATGAAGGTGCTATTATCAACATCATTTATTCCCACGTGTACAACTAAATCCACATCCCTACCAATTACATGCATAATAACCCAATTATGTTGTGTTCATTCAATGATGCTATGACTTCCACCCTTGGAATCATCATTCTCCACATTTGTTTGGCCCCCATACCATTATGAAATTATTCTATGTTTTAGAGGGGAATTTGAGTATAACATGCTTTGCTTGCGACCTTGGATCGATGACATGGGTTGTGTTCCTTGAACCTTACACTTTGCTATTTAATATTTAAGCATGAAGGACACAACAACTATACCATTCCATCCAACCCTTCAGCATTCAAGACTTGTAACATGTTATATCAACCCAATGATGATCTTATACTAGTTAAGGAATCTACCACTGCTATCACTTCCCCTTCACACATGGCCCCATCCACTAATGATGTCGCTTACCTCTTCCATAAAAAAATCCTCTATTCCCACTTTGCTATCACGACTTTTCAGCTAACCCATTAGCCAACCCATATACTTCTCAACTAACCAATGCTTCTTATTCCCAACCGTATGCAGTATTTCATCCATTCCCTCTACCCACATATCAACTACGATCCCTTAAAAGGTGTTTTTGATGCCTCACTCTGGGGAATATTGTATTTATAACATTGACACATTCCTTACTCCTCAAGAGTATGGTAAACTTCACCAACATCCCCACTATGATCACCGCATAAGTGAGGTTTTCCCTTATGGTCCTCCCCACCTTCACACCAAATTAACATATGGGGGACTTGATGATTCTACCTAATAGCCCGAGCTACCTTCCCAAACTCGACCATTTTCCTCTGACCTTCAATATCTCACCAACCACCACTTTTCCCACACTTTCCTCCATCATTGTGCTTGGAAGGGCTTTGGATTTGGTTTCTATGAACAAGGCCACCATACTATCATCCCATTCACCACCGTAAGCATAAAGACCATAGTGGTATTAGATTTTCTGATCCATCTCCCAAGAAGGCTTGATTTTAAATCATTGAGGATGATAAACATTCTCCACCCCATTCACTCCATTCTCCACCTTCACCTACAAAATATATGGATCCAGAATCCATTCCTCCTAAAAAAAATTTGTGAACACCATTTCCCTAGGACCTCTAATTTATCAATGAGATGGTGAGGCTCCCTCTTCTCTTCCCTTCTTGTATCTTGACACGATCAATGATGATACGCCTTCTATTAACATCGTTTAATGTCAAGATGATGAGTCTATTATCACCTACCTTAGTGTGGAAGATTCTTATATTCACCGGTTGTTACCTTTTGAGACACAAACCATGTTGAATGAATCAACCATCAAAATCAACATTCACACTCAAGAAAACCTACACATTCTAAAAATGGGCCAATCTTTATATTATGCTAAATATGAGGATTTTACTTCTTTTCTCTAGGATCATAGCTACAATTTTCTTGGTCTTATGTTGATATGCCCGTATTGACCCAAACATTATGGTCCACAATATCATAATTATTCCCGAGGCCAAACCCATGAAGCGAAGCTACATAAAATGTATCCTCACATTTCCCTTATTGTTAAAGAAGAACTCTAGAACCTCCTTTTAGTTTCATTCATCCTACCCATTTATTATCCCTAATGGATCTCTAACATCATTCCCGTCACAAATGCAACGAGGGGATTCCACATTTTCACATATGTGTGCAACCTTAGCTTAGCTTTCCCCAAAGAAAACTTTCCTCTCCCTAGTATTGACCAACTAGTTGATCTCACCGCTTGCAATGAAATGTTATCACTGATGGAAAGTTTCTTAGGTTATAACCAAATATTACTTGCCCCAAAATATCAATAAAAACTACCTTCATCACTCCTTGTAGGAACTTCTACTATCGTGTCATGCCCTTTGGCCTTAAAAACTTTAGTGTTACATATCAGCGGGTGATGACTTATATATTTTATGACATTATGCATCACATATTAGAAGATTACGTTGATGGTCTTCTTACCAAACTAAAACATTGGGTTGAACACCTTACAGTCCTTAAGGTCATCTTTGACCATCTAATCAACTATTGTGTTCACCTTTAACCTAAGAAGAGTGTCTTCACTTTGTTCTCTCCAGAAATCTCCTTGGTTTTATTGTTTCTTTTCACGACATTAAAGTTGATCCCACTAAGATCAAGTCTATTCTCGAAATGCCTCCACCTACTAACCTTCGTCAACTTCATAGTTTATAAGGAAAGTTGTAATCTATTTATCACTTTATTTCACAACTTTCTAACCGATGCCATCCATTTCATCATTTTCTAAAAAGAATGTCTTCATCAAATGGGATGATGAATGCCACAAAGCATTCGATGCCTTAAAAAATACCTCCTCCAACCACTTGTTCTCATTCCCCCGATGTAGCCTAGAATTTAATAGAAATAACCCATGCGTGCTTTGACACATGACTCACCTAGGCCGAGCACTTACCCGAAGTGCGCAAAGGTACTAGGCCCCTCTTTAGGGTTTCTTGTGCGGGATATTAGAAAAATGAAGAGTTAATGCATTTAGATCTCGTAATTGGTATAAAAATTCTACGAGAGAATATTCTAGATCTATATCTAAGGAGTAATGGATTTAAGTAATAACCATATGAATTCTACCATGCAAGATCTAGCTATAATATTTTTTAACACCTTGAATCAAAATACACTCCATTATATTAAACACATTAAATACCCGAAGCTTCTTACTATATTCGATATCACAAACTTATGCGTGCATAAGATCTCACAACATAACTTCACAATATCTCACACATAGTCCCTCGTATACTACGTAGCTCACTACATATTTATAAGGGTGTGTACTTTCCCTTCACTAATTACATGATTCCCAAAATAGGTTGCATGTTAAAAATAGTCATTCACCTTTAAAATAATAGAAACACGGAAAGTGCACTAATAATAGATCTTTTAAGTTAACTATCGCAATAATTCTATTATTAACTCAAACCCATGAAAATAACTTAGTAGAAGCTCTTCCAAAAATAGCCTATGCGTGTCGCACAAGTCTTTATCTGGTTTGTGTGCTTTACACGCTATCTCCAAAATAGCTCGTAATCTTGAAAATGGATAAGTTCTAAATATGTCCTTTTCTTTTACATGTTTTTCCTCCCCTAACCTTCGCCCCTCTGAATGTGCCTTATTACCATGTGTGAAACTTGTGTGTTCCTTTTGATAAGTTTCAAACTTTGTCTTCTCAACATTACTTGTTATCCAAAATGAGCCCCTTGCTTATTTTTTGGCTAACTCCCTTCATTCCTTCCTCCCTTGTGCCTCAGTCATAATTTTCACTTTTCAAGCTCTCAAAATGTTCTGGAAATGGCACCATTGGATAGAGCTCCTTCTCAGCTTTCCAGAAAGGTAAATTTTTCCTCCTAACTCCATGTATTTTTGAAGTTATGACTCAGCGGAGTTTTTGTGGGAAATTTTGCCATGGGAGTCCTGCTGGCCAATCAGGGAGCACCACATCGGTGAGGGAATGGCAGAGGTCAGACAAAACTTGGAGAATTTACCGAAGTGTTTGGCGGGGGCGCAAAGGAGAAATTTTGGCCCGTAGGCCCACCAATGAATAGGATTGTGCCACGTGTCACCAAGGTGTCGGTGGTTGGAGGTGCGAAAGGATTTTTTCCTTTTCACCCAAGTTCAAAAATTTTCAAAAGGAGAACTGTCCCCCAAAACTCGAGCCATACGATTATGCCACGTGTCCACATGGCGGAAAAAAACACAAGGCAAGACCATAGGGAAAAATGAACATGAAAGGCTCGTGTCTAATAGAATTATGCCACATGTTCAGCCCAGGGAAGATGGTCAACAGTGATGGAAAAGTTGAGAGAATATGCCCGTGGCAAATCACAGCATGACACGTGTCGTCGGGTCATTCAGCCCTCAGAGAATTTTTGGAAAATTTTCCAAAGGCCGAAAAGATGGGAAATGAAGTGAGGAAATCCCGCAACCAATCGGAACATGCTACGTGGCACCAAAATAGTGGGGCACGAGATTTTTGGAGAAATTTCCCAAATGCAAAAAAGTGGGAAATTTTCAAATTTTCGGCCTGCCAACTGTTTTGGCCCTATTTTGCCCTAAATTTTCAGAGGGGCATAACTTTCGATCCAGAGCTCAGTTTTTTGTGTTCTTTATATCAATGGAAAGATGGTGAAATTATCTACATGATTTTGGGCTCAATTTTTTTGGGTGGATTTTGGAGAGATAAAATTGGAAAAAACTATGGCACATGGAAAATGGCAGAAATGACGTTTCAACCACCATTTTTAATGAAGAATGGCTCACATTCTCTCCCAGCATGGTCTAAAACATTGGGGGTGGATTTTTCAGGGAATCCATGCTGATTTTATGAATTTGGTCGAGTGGTTGAAAGCTCCTCTCACGTTTTCCCATGTTTCTCTCTCCTGAGCTCGAATTTGCATTGTAAAAGCTAGAATGGGCTCATTTTTTGGAGCATTAGACATTTTTTCTTGCTCTGCAACTTCTCTTTTCTTCCTCATTAGGTAGATTTGTGGAGTTTTTACCTTTTCATACAACTACAACACCCCTTTTGCCTCTTGGCCATTGTAATGCACTGTATTGGACCTGGAATGATAATGTATGCTCTGTGATTGAATTTTCTCAATCCTTTCATGTGTTTATCATTGTCTCCTGATCTCTCATTACATTTTGGCAATCTGTGCATGTTTTGTGCTATATTTTCTTATGAATTATGTATATCTTGTAGTAGCAGATGTCTACTACTCCTTTGGTGCATCACCTTAATTAGACTAGGTTTATTTTTTACATTTTCTCAACCCTGTCTCCTTGGAAAAGTTTGATTAAAATATAAGTAAACCCTCTGCAAGAATGTTATGCACACTTGAATAGAGGAGTTGAGGAACTAGCCTCTAATCGAAGATTCTTTTCCCACTTTTTACAAGCCCCACACTTGTGGAAAAGATTCAATGTTGTGTAATCACACTTTGGATACTAAAATGTCAAACTAGAAATCGATAGCAAAATCCAGAGGGTGTTGTTGATTTGCACTAATAATCACCCCACAAAAATTGCATTGCCACCTCGGTAATTGTTGCATCTTAATATCTAAAGAATAAAGTATAAGGAATTGAATGAATTTAAATTAATAAATTAATGTACAAAGAATTAACTTTCACACCGCAATGTCCTCTATTTCAACCGAAGAATTCACACCGAGATATTCCTCTTTGATTTCAGCCTCTAAGGTTTTCCAATCACTTAGCATGGCTTTTTCCTTTTCTAGAATATCTAATGTAATATAATCTAACTCCTCTTGTGTAATATCTTCCTTCTTATTCTGCAATACTATAACAATTCTTGACATTGTAGTCGCCCTTCCTTCCATAAGTGTAACACTTGTGGAAAACTATTAACTTTTCCTCTATTGCATTACAAGCGTTGACATGTGATTTGTCCTAAGAAGGTGTATTCTTTTGACTACTAGAAATCATGCTTGACATGCATAATTTATTTCTATTCTTGGATTCATTTTTCTTAAATGTTGTTGCTTGCAAGGAATCCATTCTGTTGAGATAAGAAAGGTTGTAAACAGTAATGATTGTTTACAAATTATCTCTTTCTAATAACAAAACCTTGATCAATTTCATTGATCTAAGGTATGTTTTAATTCTTCTTACGACTTTGTATGGTAAACTGACATTCAGAGGTTGAAGGAAATAAAGGATTGAACTCTTGTATTTATATAATTTCTTTGATCTTATTGAAAGTTTTTACTTTGCATTCATTTGTAAGTAGCCTACTCGAGATCTTCTTACTAATTTCTCCAAGATGTTGAATGGCGTAAAGATGATGGAGGTCTAATTCGGGACTATTAAGGGTAATAACCTAAGTCCTAGATCTTTAAGAACTATCCTAATGGGATTCTAACCTAAGGTGAACTATACCTACCTTATGTCTATGTTTTCAATAATCTTATTGCATCTTAACCTAATTTGTATGTTTACAAAGAGGAGATTTGGAAATAACCTAAGATAACTATAGGTTTATTTCTAACCTATTACCAAATGCTAAATTGGTATGGGGCATGGTCTATCCTAAGATGGAAAATTTACCTAAGGAAATGTTTATAAACCTAAGGTAAATACTTTCTAAACTAACCTAAGGTCAGATCCTAAGCTAATGATATCTATCCTAAACTAATGCAAGGATAGAAAGGGACCTAAGGGGAGTCCCATGGTAAGTACGAGACATGGCAACAAGTTCTAAGTCATTTATTTGATTTGATCTTGAATTTAAAACATTATGTACTATCAGTTGGATAGAGGCATGGAAATTAGAGGGGATCCTAGTTGGCACCATCTCTAAAGTTAAGAAATGCATGTTCTCTTTGAATTTGGACTCGCAAACTTTAGATGGAGGTGGCATGAAGATATAGGTGGGAGACTAGAAATTAATGAAATTGACAGTCATCCTTTTTGGTGAGAAAACCACCTTAGAAACCATGTGAGCATATTTGTTTGGAGTTGTTTTGTCTTTCATGCATTCTGATTTTTGCTCTGCATGGAGCTATTTGGTTCTTCGAACCAACATTTCTATTTTCAGTTTGTTGCTATTTTTAACTCCCTTGGACTATTTTTTGATCCAATGGAAGTATATAAGGCATTTGAGAAGGGATTTTTTGGTTGTTGATTTTTTTGGAGGAGTTATGAAGGCTCGGCTGGAAACCTTCTTCGAATCGACAAAAGCACTATCAGGCATGATAGGCTCTATCCATTAAGTTGCTCTTCTTTTCTCTAAATTTCTTCATTAAAACAACTTTACTCTCATGAGATAAATGGGTTTTTATTTATGTGATGGTTATTTGGTTTACTTGCTTGAATATTTTCTATATTCTTGGATTGAGGAACCTCTGCTTGGAAAGGTAGTCATTGAGTTGTTTTCCTGTTTGGTTTATGTTGAATCATGCCGTGAAACTACTTATGATTTGAGTAATGTTGAAATTGTGTGGATTCGGCTTGTCTACCCAGGATGGGTTTATGGAATTATGTTGTAGCTATATATATTGAATTGGGTTGTCATTTTGGTTGGTAGAAGACATGAATATTATTTATATCTGTTACTTCTCTGATTTGTCAAAGTAATGTAGCTTTTGTGTAACTATAGTTTGTATGGAAAATAGTAAGTGTTTTCTTCTTGAACTTATTGTATAATCTAACAATTCTTTGAATTTGATATTCGATGATATCCAAATAGTTATTGGGTGTTTGGAATCTCTATTTTTGTGGATTCACCTTGTATGGAAACAAGAGTGAATGTTTTATTATTCCTCTTATCTTTTTAGTTTAAAATTGAGTCACTCAAATTAAGTGATTTTATGGAACTATGGGATAGTTGTTTCTTGGACCCTTCAATTTCGATGTTACCTTGTTGGGAATACTTGTGTGTGAAGTCTATACTTCGAGCTTATATTTAATGTGTCATTCTCTAAGTTTTTGAGTACTCAACTAAGGGATAAATAAACGAGGTCATGTTGGTTGGGCACATTTTGAGATTCGACTCTGTCGAGTTGATACTTGGGTTATTCTTATAGCTCTGTTTGAGCTTTCTTTATGTCGTTCTAGCTGTCTACTTCCTTGTTAAAGTAGATGTTGTTGGTTTTGTTTATCTAATCCTAAACTAGGTTAATCCCTTAAGTGTCTTGCTTGAGTAAAACTTTTAAACCCTCCTTGATTGGGATATCGTGAAACTATAAGGATGCTATTTGGACTTGTGGTTGTCATTTCTTGAGTTGGAACTAGCTAAATCAATTCTGAATAAGGGATTTCTGGACTCTTCCATTTATTTGATCTCAGAGTAAGATTGGAGGGAATATTTTGGTTGATAGCTTGTAATCCTGTAGCTAAGCTATGTCGTTCTTGGGTTACACCTTCTTTGGAATCGAATCATGATGGAACCTTCTCTGTCCCTTCATAAAATGTATTTCTCTCACCTCTGTGAGGATTCGATTGAGAGTTTGTCTTGCTGATTGTTGTAATTTCATCTTGAAGGAATGGTCAGTGTGGATCCTTGACTGAAACTTTGACATTTTGAATGACTGTTGGAGAATGTAATTACCCTATATGGAGATTAGCAACTTTTTTCATTTCATCTTATTTTGATATGGGTATAATATCACTATCATTGGATGTCCATGATGGGAAACCTTTCTTAAATCTATTTCAAACACAACAGTCACACATTCTATTTAATTTCTTCTTATATGTGTTTTCTTTTATAAAAGAGTTGAGGATGTTGGGATTGGGTCTGCATCTATCCTTATACGACCTTCTTCACATTTGATAGAGTGTAATAATTCCCTTTGATCATGTCATTCAACTCCTTCTCTTTCATTCTCTGAGGTAAAGTCTAATCACTACCCCTTTCAAAGTTATATGAGGTGTTGTGTAGTGTTCTCTTCTTTGAGTTACGAATTGGGGATTCGGGTTAACCGAATTGTAAAGGAATTTCTAAACTATTTTATTACAATCGTTCTTCTTCTTTTGTGTAAATCTCGTCTTAGATTTAAATGGGTTCAGTTGCATTATTTTCTTTAATTCTCTTAGGTAGTTGTCATTACTACTTGCTTATCCTCTTGAATTGTATTAAAGGTTCTTAATAATTGTGTTATTATATTAATATGGGATGTTGTGCATTGAGTAAATACTATCCTAACTTGAGAATTTAGGTTATACCTTGAATTTGGAATTTGGATGTCACATCGATATGTGAAACTCTTATTTGCTTATATTGTTAGATGATTCATCCTAAATCTTTTATGAAGTTGGAATGAGCTTGGTTGTAGTGTCTTTTTATGAAATTTTGTTAATTGAGTTAGAAGGTTCCTACTTCTGAAGGTAACTCTGTTTTTGGTTAAATAGTGAAGCTATTTTCTGTATTTCAAATATAGATGATTTGTGAAGGAAATAATTAGAAGGTGATTTTATTTTATATGGATAAGTGTATATGATGGAACATTATTTACCTAAAATCATCTTGAAGATTGCTGATTACTAATTACATCATGGTATTTCCTTGAATGTTATTCAAATTGATTAATTCTTCTTCTTTTATGGTTGGTATTAATTATGATTTATTTGTCTTCTTGACCTCACTATTTCATAAAAGCGAGTTGGTTTAATGAAACAGATTAGTTGAAAGCATTTCATTTTAATGCTTAGTGGTTATCATGCTCGATTTCATGAATCGACTGTCTTAGCAATTTTACAAATGGACTTGAAGTGATAAAGGAAGGAAATAACTTTGATTATGTATTGGTTGCTTAAAAGTTTGGACCATTTATAGAGAATTATGATTTATTATTGAGATGTATTGAAGGAAGGAAAGTTGTATTCTTTAATGATCTCCATGTTTTTGACTTGAAATATGTCAGTAATGCATAGTCTTGAAAAATGTGTACTTGTCATGATGAATTGTAAAGACTAAAGTTACTTAATTAATTATGTCAAATTCTCTTGTTCATAATATGAAGAAATTTTGTAATCCTATCTTTGAGGTAAACATTCATACCTATTTGGATCCTTATTTCTATTGTTATTGAATAGGTTGGATAAATGGGAATTAGTACAATTTACCTTACCTGAATACAACTTACAAAGTTGCATGTATTGATGTTCTTTACCTAATCTTGTATGGTATATTATGATGTTATGAACGTAAAGTTTAAATATTAGAATGTGTGTATTGGATAAGAGTATAATAAATCCTAACACTTAACCATAATGAGGAAGGTTATCCTCCTCTCAAAAGGATACAAAATAAATGAATGGTATATGAGTTCGATAACCATTTAGAATTCATATCTATGAAGTCTATCATATTAGAACCTATTTTGGTTCTTATACATTCCTTGAATGGTTGAGACACATTAATTAAATCTTATAATCGATGTAGTTTTTGTTTTTGATTAATTACACGTTAAGCAAATAGATAATCAACATAAAATTAATCATAGGTTTTGAGGTCTCATATTATGTAATCAACTCAAATATGGATCAAAAACTTAAGGATTGTTGGGATTAGGGTTATGCAAGGTTGTTGTGATTCGAATCTTAATCCAATGGTAATTAAGTGGATATGACCTCTTGAGGTGTGTAAATCATGATGAAGTAGTTCTGTTAGATGTTGGCACATGCCAACTGTAGAATTGTACCTTCGTGAAGACTTGGTTCTTCACGAGGATATAATGTTGTAGTTGACATGTTGTTGTTTCACCTTTTTCTTAGATTGTTTCTTTGAATTGTTGACAAAACAAATAGGGTAACGGGCATAGGAGGAATACCTACTAAAATGTCAGTTGATGGGTTTTTACACGTGTATGACTTCTGAATCCATAGCTGATTGTGAGAGCCTCCTTTTAGCCAGGAGGAACTACCTGTAATGAACATACAACCACTAGAAGGAATTAAACAATATGGCCAGTGAACTGCCTAGTGTAAGCTAGATCTGGGAAGTATAGTACTTCCTATATGGCTGTCAGTCCACTATTTTAAACAAATTAATGTTGAAAACAAGGTAAATCCTATTGTTATTTTGAAATGATTTAGTTATCTCACTTAAAACACAATAAGAAATAGATCTAATCTAACAGGCTTAGCTATAATAGAATCCATAGGTCAAATGGTTGGTTCTGGGTTCTACAGGCCTAATAAAAGGTCTCGAGTAGGTCACAGGTGAGTGAGGGTGAGGTAAAATTAGGTGGGTAGGCCTATGTGTAAGGTTGTGTGGGAAAAAATAGAGACTGACGTCGGTTAGGGGTGACCGACCGTGGTTAGGTATAACCGGCGCCGGTTACTGTGAGATCTGGGAACATCACAGAATGGGGTTTTTGGTCTCCTTTGTGATTGCACAAAGGATTTGGTTGGTTGGGATGAGGTAATGGGTGATTGGAGTAGGATTTTGTGAGGTTTTGATGGGTCTATGGAGGTGAAAAGTGTTGGAGATGGTCAATAAGGAGCAAGATAAACAATGGATGATAAAATAATGATGAAATGAAATAACTAGGAAAGTATGATATTGTACTTACTTGGATTTCATTCTGAAGGTCTATGTGTGAAGGATGGAGGTGCTGATGATGGGTTTGAAGGCTGCAAGTGATCACTAACTGAAAGAAAGCTTCTGCATGGGCTGCATGCACACTCTTCTTTGCTTACATAGATCAGAACGTGGCAAGGATGGTTGTGCAGGAGAAGATGCTCAATCTCCTTCCTTGGATGTGAGTTCTCGTTGGAATTTTCTCTCTGAAGATGCGTTATCTCTCTGAGATCTCGTTCTTTCTTGTCAACTTTCTCCCAATGTTTTCCAACCTTGAGAATAAGGTAGTTTAGGGGTAAAAAGGGGTAAATGATGACGGTCCAGCTTAACCGGTGATGGTTAGGGGTAACCAACGTCGGTCGAAGGCGAGGATTTTCTATGTTTACCAAACTTAGGAGATCCCCCGATTTCCTTAGATCTCTTGTGGTTATCCCACGGATTAGACTAGGAGCTTCTTGTGAGCATGTGGGAATGTGGTTAGAGGGAATGTAGGCATTGATTTTTAGGGTTTGGGTAAGTCTTAGCTAGTTATGAGAACTTGCTAAGAATAGGTATTAGGTTGAGTTGTTTTGGTGAGTTGTCTAAGTGAATCAGTATGTGTAGATATTATTTAAATAAGATATTTAAATAATAAATATAGTGAGGATCATGAATTAATTTAATTTAATTAATTAAATTAATATTAATGGGGTGAGTGAAGGGTCATGGCTAGGTAAATGTGATGAAGGGTGTTTATATGTCGAGGGATGCAAGGGAGTGTGACCTAATTTTAGTGTCTGCATTTTTCCCCTTTTTGTCGTGTAGCTTGTATTGGTAAGAAACTCTAACAAAAATAAGGTGTGGTTTCCACATGTGAGGGTGAAGGTGATCCCCCTCAAACCGAGGCCGACAAGGAAGTCGGGTGAAGCGGTGAGCGGTTTGAAAAAGGTAAATGTGAGGAAAAGTTAAGTGGGTGTAGGGAAAGAGGGTGAAAGGTCTACTTGGGTGATTTAGGTAATGGGTCGGGTCAAAGGTAGTAACAGTCAAATGCACGCACATGTATAAACTGTAGCATGCTACCGGGTTGAAGAGCAGTCAAAATCTACATCATCTAAGGTTGATAGGTTTATCCAAACAAGGTTGAAGTGATTTTGGTATCCAAGGTATAGGATATGGTTAGGAAACACGATGTAGGTTAGGTGCAGGAACGTTTAGGTATGTTCCAGTACACCAAAGGTAGTGTCGGAAAAAGCGATCATGGCAATAGGCAAGGTAAGGTCATTAGGTCAACAACACAGGTAACAATGCTGCAAGGTATAGCGAACACATGAGGTCAAAGGTCACTAGCGATGGTCCAGGTCCAAATATCTAGATCATGACATGGGTAAGGCTGAGGTAGGGGTAAAATAATAAGGCTTCAACAGTGGACACGGTAAGGGTGAAGAAGATGGAGGGCCAAAGGTAAAGGTAAAGTGGTATAGGTTAGGGTATGGGAGAAAAAAAGAAAAAGGGGGTAAAGAAAATGAGGTAAATGTGGGGAAATGAGTACGTAGGGTAACCGACATCGGTCTGTATGAACCGATGATGGTGTAGGGGAACCGATGGTGGTAGTCTAGGGCATGAGGCCAACAGCGCGGTAGGGGTAACCGATAGTGGTCGGGTCGGGTAGGGTATAAAAAGTGGAAAACCCATGTTTGAAAAGTCATTTGTGCATTGGGAAAAAGGAGAAAAGGACAAGAAGATAGAAAAGAGGAATAGGAAAAAAGAGTATAGCAGAGAGCTTGGTTGGTGAGCCACATAGGTGAGAGTGGTTGAGTGAGAGGTGGGGCCATGAGAGAAGGTGGCATGGTTCATGTGGCTGAGGAGTGGTTGTTCGATTCGAGATGACAGAGGCCAGAGAGAGCTCAAGAGGAGTGGCACGGAGGCGGAGGTTCCACCATGATGGTGGCAGTGAGATCAGGTAGGTGTTGAACCTTTGGTATTGATTATGGAGTTAGTTTTGTTAGAAAATGTAGAAAATATGAAAAAATAGGGTTTGGGGAGGAGAATATCAAAACAGAAATCTAGAGGGTAATGGGCATGGGGAAGGGTAGGGGGTAGGGTAAAATGGTAAGGTAGGAACAAATAAGGGTGAAAGGAGGGAGGTAGGTGGGTAGAATGTCGAGGAAGGGAGAAAGTAGGGTTGGAAAGTTGGGGTGGGTGGTGTGACAATAACCGACATCGGTCGACTTATGGCGACATCGGTGGGTAGAGACCGGTATCGATCCACAAGAACAACGACCGATGCCGGTCGAGGGAGACCGTGGTCGATCAAGGAATAACCGGGTCGATTAACCTTAGGTTTTGGTGAGGGTTAGGTTAGATGTGTGAGGGTAGATGGATTTTGGTAGATGGATTTGGGTAGATTAGGTCAGGATATGGGGTAAAATAGGTAAGTTGGGAAAAGGTATACTAATACAAAGTGCTTGTATGCAGTGTGAGAGACGAGCTGCGGATGAGAGCTCGGGTGCCACCCTTGTTATTGAGAGTATGGGCGAGTGCGACATAGGTAGAGTGACAGCATGTTGTAGAGGTGGGGTTGATAGGGGTGAGGCGCTACCGACATGTAGTCCAGGAGGTGAGTCTTATGGTTTCCCTCATTGATAGATGGGACTTAACAACCAATACCTTCCATTTTCGATGGGTGAGATGACGATCACCCTAGAGGACATCTACAAGATCCTACGGTTGCCCATATTGGGGGCCCAGGTTTATTCTATCTCTTCATAGGCATCTAAGGAGTTACTAGCACCTATTTTTGTGAGGGTGTAGTAGATTTGACATTCCATATCACTAGCATGAGCTATGGAGCGATGTATAGAGCTCATCCAGAGGAGATGAGGTTAGTGGTACTTGTGATGGAGGCGGTGTGCTACTTTACACCGCCGAATGTAGAGGGGGAGATTCCCGAGGTCACTGATGGGAGTTCTCCATGACATGATGATACATTGGACAGGTTCACATGGGCACATGCATTATTGAAACATGTGTATAGAGAGCTATGGGCCTACGTGGCTGCGGAGGTTTAACATTTGCTTTGCATCGTACTACTACATTGCTGGTCGTAAATGCAGCACATTGTTTGTGTTGACAACAGTGGGGATGCATCGGGAGATGCATTCCCACAGAGAGTTTTGAGAGTGGGTACAGGTGGTGGGTACTGGCAATGGGAGAGGCCCGAGGTGCGAGCTACGCATGATGTAGCTTATTACGGGAGGTTCTTTGGAGTGGCTGTCCAGTGGGACGTCATTTGGAGGCCATATGTGGGTTTCCCTTCATACAGATAGATGGCCACAAAGCTAGCTAGGCTACAGATACATCTGTGGATAGAGGGGAGGAGAGCAAGAGAGCATGAGCAGATACCCATAGAGTGGGTTAGATGCCGCTTTAGATTAGTTCAGGTGTACCACTTCCGTTCCTCGATCTTGAAGAGATGATGTGGAGAGACCTATGTCTCCACCATGACCCACAGTGCCGACTAGGTAGGAGTAGCCATTAGATGTACAGATTGATGATCTTTGAGGTTGTAGATGGGTACAGGTAGTGGTGGGTGGCATAGCTGAGAGCCATACTACCGAGGCCAAGGCAGCCAGACTTTTCCACCATCATCACAATTCGAGAGACGCCCTATAGGGGTAGGTGGCTACCTTGGTGATGCGGTTTGGGATCATGCGGGGAAAATTATAGGTTCGAGGCACAAGTTGCCACATTACGAGGCTCAAATAGTGATCTTGTAGGCTCGGTAGGGTAGGGACAAGTACACTGCACAAGCGAGAGAAGAGGAGATGGAGAGGAGGTAGGTAAATATGAAGGGCGAGATAAGCCCCCTTCGAGCGCGGAGTTCGGATTTACTGAGGCTAGTTTTCCACAACACGGGACGGTTATGGGTCTACGAGGCTAGGCGCGGTAGCACATGCACATATTACTACCTGCGAGGCCGAGATACGAGCACAGGCTCAAGGGTTGAATCGAGCTCTAGTACAAAGATAGAGCTCAATGTAGATCAGAGGATAGGGTCCCATTATATAGGTACCCACACAGGTAGCGGGACCCATGGCACCTCCATAGACAGTGCCCATGGCTAGGTTCAGAGATGCCCTAGGAGAGGCATGGTATTACTAGGATCATTTGTTAGCTGCCAGGCTAGATGTGCCCTCCTATGCCAAGTACGAGAACAACATGCCTCCAGTGAGAGGACTAGATCCCGCACTCACAGTGTGGAGAGTAAAGGGGCCGACGAGCCCGGGGATAGGGTCATGGTGAGGTAACTAGTGTGTGTAGAGGCTAGCCTCGGGTGAGGGCCATCGGCGGGAGGTGAGGCGGGTGCCAAGCCCCAGCAGGCAGTGCGGTAGAGGGTCGGGAGAGACACGAGGCACATAGAGCATTCCCGACACTAGATGGGGAGATGGTTGACTTGCTGTGGAGCATGTGTCCCATGTCATGTTTGTATGTATGATATATTAGACCGTCCTACGTGTTAAAGAGATATTGTATTTATTTTTTGGACATGATACTGGCCTGCAAGCCGAAGACATTTTTGTATTGGATACCAGCTTGTGAGTGATGATGATTTTGTATAGTATATCATCTTGCATGCTGACATTTTGAGATGATAGCCATGATGAGACATGCATGTTTATTGAGATACACATTTATGTGCTACGGGTGTACATTGTATTGATACACACATGTATAAATGAGGAGATTGATGATATTTAGGTGATGCTGTTATGATGTGTATGAGTTTTACTTTATTATGATATGGATGGAAAATAGATGAGTTAGGCATGATAGAGTCAGGTCATAGGCATGGATTGAGTCAGGTTGGTTTAGGCATGGATTGAGTCAGGTCGGTTAGGCATGGTTGAGTTAGGTTGATAGGCATGGTTGAGTTAGGTTGTTAGGCATGATTGAGTTATTTCGATATTTTGATAACAAATGGTAATATAAATGCATGAGATAGTGTAAAATGTGGAAAATGTTGGTTATGTATGAAAATGTGAAATAATATAAGTGGTAAAATTTATGTGGTATATGGATTAGATGTTAAGGTTTTTGATATGAACAAGAAATTAGGTAAAAGGTGGGGAAAATGGTTAGGGTAAAGAGTGGCCAAGCTAACCTTCCAGGGCCCCATGCCCTAGAAGTGCTACCTACATAGTCCTAGTGAAAAGGGATCTCGGGATGTAGTTCTCCCATAAGCTAGGGAAAAGATGAAAATGAGTTAGTAGATTTGTGGTCATGTTGTGGGTTTGGGTTTAATAAGTGGGGGTAGATAATAGTAAGAAATGTTGCGGTGAGAGAAACTATGGAGAAAGGGAGGATGACCCCAAAAATTAAGCGTTAAGGACTAAGTCTTGTATAAGAAGATCAAAAGGTGATGAATAAGAGAAAGGATAAGAGGGGGCAAGAAAGTAACCCAATTGGCAAGGATCAAAACGTATAAAACACATCATTAGATGGGGTAAATGAACGTAAGACCCCAAAGACATTACATGATTGATAATTCTAAGGGTGATGAAAGTCACATGATCACCAAATGTCATAGGTTCAGTAGGTCCCTTGAGGTATGAAGTGAAAAGAAAACGAGTAGAGAGGTGTAGGTAATTGGGTCATAAAATGGGAAATAGAATGCCTTGGGCAATAGAGCCAAGATCACAATAGGCCGATCCATGATGAAAACATTTTTTTAAGATATACTTGATCGATGTGGGAAGTCTATATGAGATGAATATATGGCTCCTTGAGGTCTTCACAAAGCTGATCGATGTGGGAAGCTTCTAAATTTTGATTTTTGAGAAAATAGTCTTTTTTTTTTTTGGAAAGACTATGTAGAGAGTTGCAAGCTTTTTATAGCTTTCCTTTGAGGGAGTAGTCTAATTATAGCAAAAATTGAGGGCGGAAGATGTCATTTTGAGGGATTCATTTTTATATTGGAAGTTTGACTTAAGGAGTTGATCCCTTATTTTGGAAGATGCCCTTCGAGGGATTCATCTTTTTGCTTTTTTTTTTGGCTTTTAAGTCATGGGCGAGAGACTAGAACAAAGAATTTGGTTCTTGTTGAGAAGGAAAGGGTGAACAACCATGGGATCTCATCTAAAATAATATGAAAAGTATCCATGAGAATCATGCCATGTGTAGAATCGTGGTGCACATATTTAATAAAAGATAAAAGAGTGACCGGTAATCACATGATCCTTGTTCAATCGTTAGAGATGAGGTGTGGAAAAGGTAAATGGCACTCAAGGGATGAGCATGAACTAGATAAAATAGTGATGTAGGACTAGAGGTCAATAGTAGAATGGTTGAAGATGTAATGCGTTAAGGGGCTTAGGTTCGGGTTTACCCTCAAGCGAGGACAAACGATAGGCACCTGATCCATAGGTATGAGTTACGATGTATGGTCCAAGCCAATTAGGAGAAAATTTTCCCCATTTGCTTTTCTCTGCTTTGGTTACATGTTGATTTTCTTTCAAAACAAGGTCACCAACTTGGAAGGTTCATTCATGAACATGTTTGTCATAAGCACGTTTGATACGTTGTTGATAAACTTGAAGGTGATCTAGAGCGTTAAGACGACGTTCGTCTAATAACTCTAGTTGTGCTAAGCAGTCCTGACGAAAGTCATCATTAGTAAGCATGTCATGGAGAGAAATGTGAAGTGAGGGGATCTGGACTTCGAGAGGTAGAACAGCCTTGGTACCGTAGACCAGTGAAAAGGGTGTAGCCACAGTGGAAGTGTGAATACTAGTGCGGTATGCCCATAGAGAAAAAGGAATGTGCGTATGCCAATCCTTCCCAGTATCATCAACCACTTTCATGAGAATTTTTTTGATGGTTTTGTTAGTGGATTTGGCCTAGCCATTGGTGTGTGAGTAATAAGGTGAGGAGAAACTAAGCTAAATGCCAAAGGCATCGCAAGGTTTTTGCGGTGTTTTGGTTTTGAATTGTTTTCCATTATCGGTGATGAGACGATGAGGACACCAAAGCGACAAATGATGTGATGGTTAATGAACTCACATATTTTCTCATCTTTCATGGAAATGAGCGGTATGGCTTCTACCCATTTTGTGTAGTATTCGGTAGTAGTTATGGTCTATTGATGGCATTGGGAAGAATGAGGATTGATCTCGCACTTGACAAGATCCAAACCCTATTGAGAGAAGGGCCAAAGGTCACTAGCGACTTTGTAAGGCATGATTGGGTGTATGATGAAGGTTGGAATGTTGTTGATATTTCACATAGTGTTTGACATAGTTGTAACAATTATGGTTAAGGGTCGACCAGTAATAGCCTAGGCAAAGAATATGCTTAGCAACAGTAAGGACACTAAAGTGACATCCACATATGCCATCATGTACTTCTTTAATGGTATAAGGAATTTCAGAACTTGTGAGGCATCGTAAGAGAATACCATCAAAGCCACACTTATACAAGAGTCCCCCTAGAATGATGAAATGGGAGACCTTTTTAAGGAAGGCGTGTTGTCCATTATGGGTGAGATCACGAGGTAAGATGGAGAGTGAAAGGTAGTCAGAGTATTGTTTATACCAAAGGTCATTCAGGTCAGGGGTGTTAGTTCTGATTGAGTAAATATCATGAGGTAAATAAGAAGGTGAATGGAGGCATTGTACAGTGACAAATATTTTGGAATCGGTAGGGGAAGCGGGTATTTGGGAAGCTAAGTAGGCGATGGTGTCTACAAATTTGTTGGCTGAGCACGAGATGGTTTTGAGGGTGTAACGATCAAAGGTGGTCAAAATTATGTCTACATGATGTTTATACTTTTGAAGTATCTTGTTATGACATTGGTATATACCATTGACTTGGTTTATGACCAATTGTGAATCACCAAAGATGTGGATTGATTTGACATCAAGGGCATAGATGGTTTGGAGACCTAGTATGATTGCTTCGTACTCAGCAATATTGTTGGTGCATTCAAAGTCTAGTTTGAAAGACAAGGGCATGGGTTCTCCATCTAGAGGGATGAGGATAACCCCAGCATCCACCCCCAAGCTGAGACTTAGAACCATCAAAGAAAAGTGTCATTTGGTAAGGGGATTCATCCAAGGAAAGGGTAGTAATGGATTCATCGGAAAATCAAAATTAGAGGGTTGGTCCCTGGCAATAGGTGTGTCATCTAGTTGGTTAGTGATAGCACTTTGACCCTTAATGAAATTTTGATGAATGAATTCAAGGTCAAGATCAGCTAAAAGCATGAGCCAATGTACGACATGTTGATTTCCGTAGGGTTTAGCGTACATGAAGTGTAAAGGGTCGGTGTTGGTCATAACATAGGTTTTGTGGTTGAGTAGGTAATGGCATAGTTTGGTGGAAACAAAAACTAAGGCTAAGAAAAAAATTTCAGAGTGAGTGTATTGGGTTTCATAGTTCGAAGGGTATGACTTATATAATAAACCACATGCTCCTATGTTGTTCATCATGATGAGCGAGGATAGCTCCCAAGGAATGATTGGTAGCTAATATGTATAGGTAAAAGGGTTGATCGTCTTTAGGTGGAATGAGTACGGGTGGTTAGAGAAGGTATTGGTTTAGAGCCTCAAAATATTTTTGATATTCATCATCCCATTTAAAGGAGACATCCTTCCTAAGAAGATGATGAAATGGTTGACACCGATCGATAATTGTGAAATGAAACGGTGAATGGATTGCAATTTACCTTGCAGGCTACGGAGTTGTTTGAGGTTCATGGGAAGAGGTATTTCCGAGAATGGCCTTGAATTTTGTAGGGTTAACTTCTATACCACGTAAGAAATGATAAATCCTAGGATATTTTTTTGAGAGAACTGTGAAGATGCAATTTTTATGGTTGAAGGAAAACACAATATTTAATGAGGCGATCAAAGATGGTTTGAGTATTGTGAGGTGCTCATCGGTATGTGTTTAGATTTGGCCAAGAGATCATCCACGTAATCTTCCAATATGCGATGCATGACATCATGGAAGATGTAAGTCATATCACATGAATATGTAGCACCGTGTTTTTAAGGCCAAAATACATGACTCGATAGCAAAAAGGTTCCCCCGAGGGGTAATGAATACGATCTTATGTTGATCTTATGGGGCAAACATAAATTTTGTTATAACCCGAGAAACCATCCATGAGTGAGAGCGTCTCGTGACCCACGGTAAGGTCAACCATTTGATCGATACTGGGAAAGGGAAAATTGTCTTTCGGGTAGGTGATGTTGAGGTCACAGAAGTCCATGTAAATGCAGAGTCCCCCTATTGTTTTAGTGACAGGGACAATGTTAGAAATCCAACGAGGATAATCAATGGGTAAGATGAAGGAAATGGAAAGAAGGCACTAAATTTATTCTTTGACGAGAAGAGCAATGCGAGGGTGCATTTTCCTTAGCTTTTGTTTGATAGGTTTGGCATCGGGAATGGTTATGATATTGTGGACCACTATGGTGGGGTCAATACCAGGCATGTCTGCATAAGACCAAGTGAAAGCATGGTTATGATCTTGGAGAAAAGAAGTGATGGCTTCCTGTTCAGCAACATCTAAATATTGTCTGATCTTTAGGATGTGTGGGTCATCCTGAGTATGAATGTTGATCTCGATAGTCAATTCATTCAACATGGTTTACATCTCAGAGGGTAACGAATGATATATAAATGAGTCTTTTGCACCAAGGTAGGTGAGTATGGAGTCATCATCCTTACATTGAAAGACGTTAATGGTCGGTGTGTTGTCGTCAATCATCTCAAGATACAGGAATGGAAGAGTGGAAGGGGCCTCGCCTTCGCATTGATAGGTCAAAGGCCCAAAGGAAATGGTGTTTATGAAATTTTTTTTAGGAGGGATAGATATAGGATCCATCGACTCCGTCGGTGAGGGTGGTGATGAAGGTGGAGAAGGGCTAAGGTCTGTAATGAGTTCAATGTGGGCCTATTTGGTAGGAGTTTCGAAGTCGATACCACTATGATCATTATGTTTGTGGGTGGTACATGGAATAATGGTATGGTGAACTTTATCATAGAATCCAAAACCAAAACCCTTCCACGCACAATGGTGCAGGAATGTGTGGTGAAATGATGATTGGTAAGTGATTGGAAGTCACATGAGAAAATGGGCGGGTTATGATGGTGGTTCGGTGTGTAGGTGGTAGTATCAAGTCCCCCATACGTGAGACTAGTAAAAGATGAGGAGGACCATAAAGGAGGTGTTCTCCTATACGGTGATCATAGCGAGAGTGTTGGTGAAGAATTCCATACTCGTGTGGAGTAAGGAAGGTGTTGACACTATATAGGCGGTACTCCCCTAGAGTGAGGCATTGAAAAACACATTCCAAGGGATCAGTGGTTGGTATGTGGGTAGATGGTATGGATGATGTGTCATAGGTCGATGTAGAGGTGGTGTTAATGGATTAGGAAGCTAATGGGCCATCCGTGGAGGTTATAGCAATGGTAGGCATGGAGGAGGTATGTGCGGTGAAAGCAGTGGTTGTACTGGTAGGTGTGGGTGTAGGTGTAGGTGAAGCGGTATTGGTTGTAGAAGTAGACAACTTAACCGGTATAAGTACATCATTGGGTTAGTAAAGCATGTTGCATTTTTGAAAGGTGATGGGTGAGATGGAATGGTATGAGTGTGTCCTTCATGTTCAAACTTTACACAATGATGCAAAGTGGAAGGAACACAATCCATGACATGGATCCAAGGTCTACCAAGCAACAAATTATATTGGAATTCCCCTCTAAAACATAAAACAATTCAGAGCAGACGGGGCCCATACGAATGTGTAGGATGAAAATACCTAGTGTGGAGGTGATAAGCGTCATTGAATGAATGCAACATGACTGGATGTTTGTGCATGTAATTTTCAAGTATGCACATTTGAGAAAATGCATGGGATGACATGATGTTAATGCTAGCGCCTCCATCAATCATCACACGGCGTACCCGTATGTCATCAATGTGTATAAAGATGAAGAGGGCTGGGTCTGGTCATCATTTTGGTACGGTGCAATCTCTATCTCTGAGAAGCTAAGGGAGGCCACTTAGTGAACAAGGTGAGGTGAAGATGAAGGTGGTAATGTGGTAAGGGAGGCTACATGATGGGGTGTGATAATGGAGGCTATGGGTGTAGGGTCATTGGGTAAAACCTCGATATATTGAAGAACCTCCAAGAGGGATTAACGATGGGATTTTGAGGTTTAGATGAGGTCATATAAGGACATTTTGAGTGGATATCGGTACAATTTTTGAACATGGTGTAATGTGTGATGCCATTAGAAATGGGGTGTGTGGGGCCACAGATAGTTATCTTAGGTATAGGTGCGAGATGATATGTTGGGTATAGGATTGTTGGTGGGTCAGCTACCTTTTCTTTACCCTTCTGCACACATGTAGTGATGTGTACCATGTTGATTTGAGGGAAATTTTCAAATGGAGAAGGTGTAGGGTAAGTGGTATAACGACATGAAGGGAAAAAACCTATGGGAGGAGAAAAGCCTTGTGAGGTCAGTTGGGTGTAGTGACATTTGGGTGGTGGCATGGCAAGTTCTCTAATGCAAACCATGTTAATTTCAAATTTTGTGTGTGGTTCCAAGAGTCTGTGAGGGTGGAGGTTGTGGTTGTTGAGTGGGTAGTGTGGGAATGGGTGTAGGTGAAGTAGGGTCCTCGTTAAGAAGTTCATCATCATCAAAGTTGGTTTTGGGTGGACATAATTAGATAAGGATAGTTTTCAAGGCCTTGTAGTTCTCCACATCGTGCCCTGGCACACGATGGTATGTGTAAATTTTGGTATCATCAAACCATTTTGGCTTGGGTTTGAGGGGGTCGTAAGGTCGGAGTGGTGGTAATGTGATAACAAAAGTCTTAAGGAGGTTGGTTAAAATTTTGGCATAAGACCCTGCTAGTGGATCACAATGGGAAGTGAATGTGGGTTTGGGTGTAGGTATGGTTGGTTATCTAGGAATTATTTTTGGAAGAGTAGGAATAGGTCGAGCTATGGGTTTAGGCTCGGTGTGGTTTGAGGTATCGGTCGGGTTTGTTTGGGTAGGGTTATAGTAGATGGACGGGTAGGAGGGTGTGGTTTTGTTTTGACTACCTTGTTGTGGGGTAGTGGGGTTTTGTTTTTGGGTTACACCTTCTTGGGTAAAGGTGATGTGGGTATACGGGGTCTAGAAGGAAAAGTAGATGGAGGAAGAGGATGAGTTACCCATGGGGATAACGGGGGTGCTATGAAGGTAGATGATGCAAGTCGTGCTTGGGGTGTGAGGGATAATGACTAAAGTGTAGTAGGTAGTGAAGCAATGGCTGAAGGTATCAGAGGTATTGGTGGTAAAGATATTGTAGGTGCAAGTATGAGTCATGTTGTGTGACGGGGTAGGTTAGAGATTTGTGAGGCAGGAATGGGTGGTTGTGTTATTGGTTTATGGATGGGTGAAGGGTGCTTGACCACTGTTGGGTAGCTGAGGTCTTAAGGTAGATGGGACAAGTGCGGGTGTGATTGGTGCGGTAGGGGTATGAGGTTGATGAGTTTGTTTCTTGGGTTTGGGTGTCAGAGTAGGTGTGGTATTGACATTGGAGGATGTAGCTAAATCCAGTTTAATAGGTGGATGAGTAAGGTTGGTGGTCAGGGTGACCCCTAAAGTGGTAATAGGTTTAGTGGAGGTAAATGTTGTGGGTATGGGGTTGGATTTAGGTATAGGTCGGGTTATGGGTAAAGGTGTGGTTTGAGTACTAGTAGGTATTGTGGAAGGGGTTATGGTAGCAGTGGTTGTATGTGGTTTGATGGGTGGAAATGTGCTTGGGTAGATAGTGGAGGTGTCATTGAGGGATCTTTGCATCTGTGTTGAGACAGGGAGTAAGAGGCACCCCCATAACAAAGCTCTATCCACATACTCTAAGTGATTAACCAAACGTGAGAATGGCACGTCTGTGGGTGAAGTTGGTGAGGACCTAATGGGAATTCCCATAAAATGCATCTTAGAGATGGGGAATTGGCCAGCTTCAGCTTCTATGGGTAAGAGAGCTGAAAGTAGGTCTATTGGATGTTGGGTAGCTAATGGAGAATGCTCGCCAAGAGGCAAAGGTATCTCCACCGGGTCTATGATGAGTGGAAGAGATGATGGGAGTTCCTCAATAAGTGAAGGAATGGATAGGTGCTCCTCTATGGGTGGAGGAGGTAATGGGTGCTCCTCTACGGGTGGAGGAGGTATGGTAGGTAAAGGTTCGCTAAGTGGAGAAGCTAGGGGTGAGATGGTCTCAATGTCCACAGGAGACTCCTCTGTAGGTGATGCAGGAGATGAAGGGTGTTCTTCTATTGGTGAAGGAACAAGTGTGATTGGTTCAGATGTGGAAGGAGGATTTTCGGCTAGGATTTCCTCTATGGAAGGGATGTGAGGTAATTGAGGTGCAATAGGTACCTCGTTAAAGACTGCATGAACCTCACAAGTATGGGTATTGTGAGTGGATGTCTCACTTGTTTGATTGGATGAAGGGGCATGATTGGGCATTTTTTTAAAGATTTGTATATTTTGGTTGGGGAGGCATTAGGATTATCCACAGTTAGTTCACCTTTCTCAAGAATTTCTTGGACAATATTCTTGAAAGTTTTAAATTTCTTCATCACTATGACCTTTCACTCGATGATAGTTGCAGAAATCTTATTCCTTATACCATGTGGGCATGGGGCGAGAAGGGTCAAAATCAGTATGTGGTTTTATGGTTGGAAGGGTGATGGCTCCATCTTTGATCAACTTTTCTAAAACATAAGAGTAAGGTTCCCCAATTGGGGTATATTTTCACTACTCTTGTCTGAATCGAAAAGCCTGAACGGGTGATAGATTAGATGAGGGTGTAGCTTGATTGGATGGATGAGCTAGGCCATCCTTGAGTACCACTACGTTAGTAGTACCTTTAGCCTTTGAATAATTGGTTGGTGGTTTAGAAGAAGAAGAGGTTTCATTCAACTTGAATGTCAAATTTTTATTTTGTAATTGGATTTTCTTCTCTTCGATAGCCCGAATCTCTAACTTTCATGCCATAGTGAATGCCTCATCGAATGTTCTAAAATTTTATACCTGCAAGGTCGAGGAGATATGTCTGGTGCAAGCTCATGTGAAGAGCTCGATGAGTTTAGTTTATGGCGGTTAAAGGTAGTTGATTGATCGAGTTGTGCCAACGAGTGACAAAATCATGATAGATTCATCCTTTTCTTGTGCGCATGGAATATAGATCAATCATGGTAACTTTCTTGGCAATATTGATAGAAAAATTATCAAAAAAATCTTGGGCTACCTGATTGAATGAAAATATGGAGTGTTTAGGTAACCCACTATACCAGTCTAATGCAGGTCTAGTGAGGGACATGGTAAAAGTTCTCAAAAGTAAGGCATCATTAAGAGAAATCAAATAACATCCATGTTTAAATGAGTGCAAATGTTGTTGTGGGTCTTCCTTACTATTGAAGTAGTTGAATTTAGGAATATTCCAATGCACGGGGTATGAATGGATGGGAATGGATAGGTGAATAGGCTTGTTGAAAATCTGTCATAGGTAAGAGAGTTGTGGGAGGAGAGACCGATGCTTCCAGTGTTTGCATCTTATCCATCATCAATCTAATTAGGTCGTTAGTGGGTTGTGATGATTGGGTGCCTCCTATAACGTGAGGAGGTTGGTTTTGGGTGTATAATGGGGTGGAATTCTAGTGTATGGGGATTCCATGTAAGGTGGTGAAGAAGAAGACAATGAAATAGGGTACGTACTGGAATGAATAGTAGATGAGACAGGTGATTGTTGGTAGTATGTATATGGGTAAGGGTCGTGGTAACCCTAGTGGCAATAGGGGCTAAAGATTGTGGAATGGAAAGAACTACATTTTGAAATGGGGTAGGGGTCACCAAACTGAGGTGGGAATGTAGCTATAGGTATGTGTGAGACATGAGGAATGGATGAGGTTGTGTTTGGGGTAACCGTCGAGGGTATGGTGGATATAATGGGTGCCACATAGGCAACACACACACAGCGATCATGGGGGTATGAAACCTAACTATGAAACAACTAGGGATAAGGTGGATACAGATTAGCATGAAGCTAGATGGGGCTGAGGCGGAAGTATGTGTGAGTATCGGGGGATAGATACGAGCATGTCGTATATCAACTAACCCGAGGTGTCTCGAGTGGACGAATGGGAGAAGAAAAACTGCAAGGTAGGAGGGTTATGGTCAAGGATTCGTGTTAACTCCTCATCTCTGGTAGCAATATTAGTAGGCTGGATAGGATCCATGGCTGGTGGTAAAATAGAGGGTGGTGAAGGACTAGGTGGGAGAGGTTGGTGACTAGCGTGGAACATGAGGGTGTTCACTTGTCTTCATGTCGATACCATGTATGTGAACTAGTGCGATCGGGTGGGGGTGCTTCTCGGTAAATGGTATAGAGAATAGATAAAAAAATAATGGATGAAGTAACAAATGGTGGGTGGAATGTGAAATAGGCTAACCAATGCCGATTAAGAAAAGCGGCGTCGATCGGGGGTAAGTACTGCTTTCTTTGGTCACCTGTGGAAAATGGACAGTGATTTAAACAAGTGAGGAGAAGGAAAAATCGACAAGTATGTGAAATCTAAGGATGTGTAAAACGTTAATGGGAAAAATGATAGTGACAAAGACTATGGAAAGTGGAAGAAAGTGAAGTGAAAATTTCCTTTTGAATAGGTTAGCAAAAGGACTTGGAACTAATGTCGATTGAGTTTAACCGATGGCGGTTAGAGGTAACCGATGATGGTTACTATGAGATTGAAACAGTGATGAGAAAAAGTGGTTGTGAATTAGAATTTGATGTGGAATTAGACCCAGAATTCTAGGAATGATGGTGATATGGCCCAAGCACACTCAAGTGAAGTCGGAATACACTAGCTATGATGAGGAGCATGTAAGGATGAACAAAAAAGTGATGAATGTGATCTTTCACTTCAAAACACAAACCAAGCAGAAACACTAAGAAAATGTGATCCTAAGAGTGCTCTTTTCTATTATGTTTATTTAGCTTATGCTATTTAGGGACTGACACATGAATTATGAAATAGATTTTTGGTGAGGATGGCTTCCTACAAAGAAGGAGATCTAAAGGGTGAGGTTTCAGGTTTGTTATGGTGGGGAAGGCTTCGCTTTGAAGTATGACTCGACAGAGAAGCAGGAGATGGGTGCCCATTGTGTCGTGATCATGTGATCACCTACAACTTATTTCAGATAAGATGTTGTTTAAGAATGTATGTATTTGAAATTTTGTGTGGTTTGGTAAGACTCAGAGAAAGAGAAAAGGATAGAAGTGCTTTTCTACAATTTATTTGTCAACCATCAATTGGTAATGACTTCCAGCGTATAGGTTGCCCTCAATTAATGTGAGCTAATGCAGAAAATCAGAATGAAATGCAATGATTTTAAAACCCAAATCGAAAATGTGAAATTGGATGACACAATAAGATGAATAGGAAGAGGGATGCTCTTTCACTAAAATGTAGAAAACATGAAGAAATGATTCCTTTTAAATACACCAAAAGAAAAGTTTCCTTTAGAGAAAATAGAAAGAAGGAGTGGATTACTAGGGAAGAAAATTAGTGTGTACACTTTTAGAAGGGAAACAAACACACAATTTTTTTCTAGGAATGAATGAAATGCAAGGAACCCTGGATGGGTCCCACCGGGCTTGTCAAAATGTTTCACCTTTTTCTTAGATTGTTTCTTTGAATTGTTGTGAAAACATATAAGGTAATGAGCATAGGAGGAATACTTGTTCAAATAGTAGTTGATGGATTGTTGCACGTGTATGAATTCTGAATCCACAGCTTGATTATGAGAGATTCCTTTTAGCTAGGAGGAACTACCTGTAATGAACATAAGACCACCAAAAGGAATTAAACAATATGGGAAGTGAACTGCCTAGCATAAGCTAGATCCGAGAAGTATGGTACTTCCTAGATGGATATCAGTCCACTATTTTAAAAAAATTAATGTTGAAAACAAGGTAAATCCTATTGTTATTTTGAAATGATTTAGGTATCTCACTTAAAACACAATAAGAAATAGATCTAATCTAATAGGCTAAGCTAGAATAGAATCCATAGGTCAAATGGTTGGTTCTGGGTTCTGCAGGTCTAATAAAAGTCTCGGGTAGGTCACAGGTGAGTGAGGGTAAGGTAAAATTAGGTGGGTAGGCCTCTGTTTAAGGTCAGTGTGGGAAAACACAGAGACCGAAGTCGATTAGGGGTGACCAACCGCGGTTAGGTATAACCGGCACCGGTTATTGTGAGATCTGGAAATGTCACAGAATGGGGTTTTTGGTCTCCTTTGTGATTACACAAAGGATTTGGTTGGTCAGGACTAGGTAATGGGTGATTGGAGTAGGATTTTGCAAGGTTTTTATGGGTCTATGGGGGTGAAAAGTTTTGGAGATGGTCAATAAGGAGCAAGATAAACAATGGATGATAAAATAATGATGAAATGAAATAACCAGAAAGTATGATATTGTAATTGGATTTCATTCACGAAAGTCTATGTGTGAAGGATGGATGTGATGATGATGGGTTTGAAAGCTGCAAGTGATCACCAACTGAAAGAAAGATTTTGCATGGGCTGCATGCACACTCTTCTTTGCTTAGATAGATCAAAACATGGCAGGGATGGCTATGTAGGAGAAGATGCTCAATCTCCTTCTTTGGATGTGAGTTCTCACTGGAATTTTCTCTCTGAAGATGCGTTATCTCTCTGAGATCTCGTTCTTTCTCGTCCACTATCTCCCAATGTTTTCCAACCTTGAGAATAAGGTAGTTTAGGGGTAAAAGGGGTAACCGATACTAGTACGACTTAACCCAGGGGATGGTTAGGGTAACCGAGCATCGGTCAAGGTGGTGGATTTTCTACATTTACCAAACTTAGGGAGATCCTCCTAATTTCCTCGGATCTTGTGTGGTTATCCCGTGGATTAGACTGGGAGCTTCTTGTGAGCATGTGGGAATGTGGTTAGAGGGAATGTAGGCATTGATTTTTAGGGTTTGGGTAAGTCCTAGTTAGTTATGGGATCTTGCTAAGAATAGGTCTTATTTTGAGTTGGCTTGGTGAGTTGTCTAAGTGAATCAGATGTGTAGATATTATTTAAATAAGATATTTAAATAATAAATATAGTGAGAATTAAATTAATATTAATGGGGTGAAGGGGGTCATGGCTAGGTAAATGTGATGAAGGGTGTTTATATGTTGAGGGATGCGAGGGAGTGTGACCTAATTTTAGTGTCTACATTCGAACACCTTTCAAAATTGGTTCATCTAGATCTACTCAAACTCTGAACTTGAACTTAGTTTCTCTCTAGATAAGCCTAAGGATATGATTTAGCATAGGAAGTGGCTCTTAATGAATTTGGGTAACTTGGCACATTCAATTGAATTAGGTCGAATGAGTATGCCGATATAACCTAGGTCATCATGAGTGGTTCCTATACCAAATTATATCAATAACATGGGTTAGGGTTAAACCTTGGACAAGTGGATGACAAAATTTAGTAAAGACCATTCTTGATAACAGATGAGTGGGGAGAAAGGTCTATTTCGATTAGAAAAGTATGTTGTCTAGGAATAGTAACATGAACAGTATGTCGAAAATCTTTAGCCAAAGTATTGCAAAGTTTTTTGGCTATGTTTTCTGTGTTATCTAGTTTGAGAAATGTGATTTCAGATGAATATGGTAACAAATATTCAGATAGATTTCTTAAACATAACACCAATACCTGAATAGGGTAAGAGAACCAATTATACATAGTATAGCCATAGTATTACTTATGTAAGGTAACATGAGAGATCGGTAGTTCACTAAGTTATTTACATCTACGTATGGTTATCTGTTATGAGATTGTTTGGCATGGAATGTGTGTTCTAAAATATGATTATTTAGAATAGAGAACATTATGTAAAAAAATTTTCCCCTTATTTCTAAAGTCTTAAAATGGGAATGTTACATCTTGGTATTAGAGCTGAAGGTTGTAGCTCAAGACCTAGTTTGTCAATAATCGATAAAAACTTGAATTTTTTTATTAATAGAAAATGGTTATAATAAGAGGAAATGTTGCAAACAACTCACCACCAGTGGAGAAAGCGTGACTACCCAAAAATGCGATGAGATCCTTACGGCCTCTTAGACACAAGAGATTGTTTGATTGTACTTGAACAACAAGTAATGGGAAATGAGGGGGAAGAAGATGCTGGTAATAATAATTAGCCACCTCTTGCAGATAATGCCAATTTGGGAAATTTGGGTGTTGGTAATAAATATGTAAACATGCCTGATCAGCCAGAAAATAAAAAGGAAAGGTTGGCATTTGAACTCACTAATGATATCAAAAGGATAAGTCCACCTAAGTTTTATGGCACCACATTAAGAGATGGAGTCAAGAATTGGCTCAGCGAAATGGAGAAGTAATTTGCAATAAGGAACTTCTCAAAGGAAACAAAGGAAATATGGGGAGCATATCAACTTTCCCATGAAGCATCTTCATGGTGGGATAGCCGTAAGGCTGAGTTGAACATTGATGAAAATAATATTACTTGGGATCAATTTAAAAGTTATTTTAGGAAATGATGGCTGCCACAACTTTACTACGATCATAAAATGACTGAATTTCAGAACTTAACCCAAGGAAAATTAAGCATGTGCAGTCTTGGGAGCGGTTTACTAAACTCCTTAAGTATGTACCTCGGTATCAAACTAACAAGAAGTTCGGGATATGGAAATTTATGATGGTATTGAATCCCATTATAGGGGAGAGGTGGATTTTCACATCCCAACCATTATGGAACAAGTTGTTGAAAAATCCATAAGACAGGAATAGAAATTGAAGGTGATTTACGCTCATAAGGAGGAAGTAAGAAAAAAGTTCCAAACTCCTCTTCATCATATCTAGTGCCTAAGAAAGGACCATGGAAGAAGTTTGGTATGAAGAGTAAGTTCTCTACTGATAATAATAAGAAAACAATGATAAATAAGCCTCACTGCTAATGTAATGTAATAAATTTTTCAAGAATAGTAATGAAAAATAAAAGTCCTATGGAGCTCGAATGATAACTATAAGACCGAGAATAAATTTGAGCCTAAAAAGTGACTCAGAGAGGGTTGTTACAATTATGGAAAGGATCATTATACAAATCAATGTCCTTTGAAAAAAAAAGGATGACCATAATCATCAGCACAAGATACACGCCACAAGTAGGTGATAGAGAAGCTGAAAAGCAAGTCACACCCATAGAAGTTTTGGGTAAGTTTTTGGCATACATGTAACTATTTGTTTTGATACAGAGCCTTTGAATGTTTAATTTCTATAGATTAACATTGAAATTAAAAAGAAAATCTAGAAAAATAGATAAATCATGGGTTGTACATTATGGGAATAATGTTGTTCATATAGTTAGTATGTGTCTTTTTGGAGCAGTCCTTGATTTACCTAGTTTTTCCATGGAAGTTGATCTTTATGTTGCTCCTTTGGGGTCTTATGATGTAATCATAGGTGTTAATTGGCTAGTTGAGCATAAAGAAAAAGTGGACTGTTTTGAAAAACATATTAGTTGTTTAGATGACCTATAGAAAATAGTAGAGATTTAGGGTGTAAAACATGAAATTTCAGTTAGGAAATTATCTGCTATGCAACTTAAGAAGGCCAAAAATAAGGGCTATACCTTGTATGCATAAAATTTCTTAATCTACTCAAGAAAATAATGATTTCTTGGAACGTTACTGCTGTTACAAAAGTAAAGTGATGTGTTTTCGGAAGAGTTACTAGGTCTTCCACCCAAAAGGGAATTTGACTTCACAATTGAAATCAAACCTGGAACCAAGCCTATTTCTAAGGCACCTTATCGGATGAATACTATTGAATTAGTAGAGCTTAAGGCATAGTTATAAGAACTTATATCTAAAGGTTTGATTAGACCGAGTGTATCACCTTGGGGAGCACCGGTAATTTTTGTGAAAAATAAATATGGAACACTTAGATTGTGTATTGATTACAAAATGTTAAACAAGGAAACGATTAAGAATAAATATCCACTTCCTAGAATTTATGATCTATTTGATTAGATGCGTGGAGCATCGGTATATTCTAAGATAGATATACAATCTCAATATCATTAGTTACGAATTAAGGATGAGGAAGTTCATAAAACAACTTTCAAAACAAGGTATGGACATTATGAATTCATAATTTTACCTTTTGGATTAACAAATACACTTGCAACTTTTATGAGTTTGATGAATAATATTTTTCAAGAATACTTGGACAAATTTGTGCTTGTATTCTTGGACGAAATTCTCATATATTCTAAAAGTGTGGAAGAACACCATGAGCATTTGAAGATAGTCTTGGAAATCTTGAGAAAAATACGGTTATTTGGTAAGTTGTCTAAATGTTATTTCTATGACACGGAAGTGCACTATTTGGGTCATGTTATAAGAAAGGATGGAATAGCTGTAGATCCTTCTAAAATTGTAGCTATAACTGAGTGGCCTACACCAAAGAATGTACATGAAGTCAGAAGCTTCATGGGTCTTGCTGGTTACTATAGGAAATTTGTTAAATATTTCTCCAAAGTTGTTGCACCAATAACTTCATTGCAGAAAAAGGATAAGAAATTTGTGTGGAATGATAAATGTGAATCTACATTTAAAACTTTAAAGGATCAATTAACTTCAACACCTATTTTGGTTGTACCTGACCCTAATGGAGACTTTACTATTGTAATGGATGCATCTGGGAAGTAATTGGAGGTATTTTATTACGAATGATCATGTCATAGCATAAAAAACTAAAAACTTAAGTTACATGAGCTGAATTATGATCCACATGATCTAGAGCTTGCTGCCATTGTTTATACACTTCATGTTTTGAGGCGTTACCCTTGGTAGACCTTTTGAATTCAAAAATGATCATCTTTAAGCTGAAGTATAGTTTTACTCAGCCAAATCTAAATGCAAGACAATGAAGATGGTTAGATTTTTTATCTCAATATAATTTTGACATAAGTCACAATAAGGGAAAGGAAAATAAGGTAGTTGATGCTCTAAGTCGTAGTAAGCACATTTATGCTCTTATAACATTGAGAACTTAGTTCAAGGATGAAGTAAAGAGTGTTATGGAATCTGGTTCTTACATTCAGCAAGTTAAAACAACACTTGTTGTAGATCCAAATGATGAGAGATATAAAGGTTTTCACTTCGATAATGAAGGAATCTTACGATTTTAAAACAGGGTATACATACCTTTGCTAAATGATTTAAGAAAGAAATTATTAGTTGAATTTCATAATTCAACTTTTTCTAGACACCCTGGTATTACAAAAATGATTGTTGATATAAAACAACAATATTTCTAGAAAGGAATGAGAAAGGACGTGATTGAGTTTATGACACATTACTTCAAATGTCAACGTGTTAAAGCTGAACATATGCATCCAACTAGATTATTGTATCCTCACAGCATACCACAGTACAAATGGCAAGTGATAAGCATGGATTTTGTACAAGGGTTGCCTATGTCAAGAAATAAACATGATGTTATTCTTGTTGTTGTTGATAAACTATCAAAAGCGCAGAGACTTCATTCTTTAGTAATCTTAAGGATGATTCTCTTGTTTTAGCCAAAAAAATTGTTCATGAGATATTCAGATTACATGGAGTACCTGAATTAATCATATCTAATAGAGATCCAAGAATGACTTCACGATTTTGGTAAACACTTAACACAACTTTAGGGACTAAGCTGAATTTTAGTTCTGCGTATCATCCAGAAACGGATGGACAAACTGAAAGAGTTAATCAAGTTTTAGAGGATATGTTACAAATGTATTATATGGATCAGCAATATAAATGGGAAGAGAACCTTCCATTAATTGAGTTTTCATACAATAACACATACCAAGCATCTCTAAAGATTGCACCTTTCAAAGAATTATACGGAAGGAAATGTAGAAACCCTATTAGTTGGGACAACATTGAGGATAGAGAGGTAATTGGACCTGAAATCCTTACGGAAATGGAACAAGTTAAAATGATTTGTGAACATTTGCAAGAAGCCAGAGATAGGAAAAAGAGCTATGCTTTGACTTGAAGTGGGTTGATAGGAAATTTGAACTTGGTGATAAGGTCTTTCTTTGGGTTAAACCAAAAAGAGTTCTATAAATTTTGGCAAGGCTACCAAGTTATCACCTTGTTATGTGGGACCTTTTGAAATTGTTGAAATAATCAACCCTATAGCTTATTGTTTAGCATTACCTCCTACTTTGTCATAAATGCATGATGTTTTCCATATTTCTTTTCTTAAGAAATACATTTCAGATTTATCACATGTATTAAATTGGAATTCCTTGTAGGTCCAAGACCCAAGAATAATCGTGGTTAAGCCTATATGAGTGTTGGAAACTCACCAGTTGCACTTAAGAAATTATGAAATAAGTCAATGTAAGGTCCAGTGGGACCAGTTTAATGAGGAAAGTGCAACCTAGGAAAATCTGGAAGATATGAAAACTACTTTTCCATATTTATTTGAATAGAATTGATTCTATTGACTGATAAAATTTGTGATTTTATTCTTTTTATGACAATAAATCTGCCAGTTTTGGGTAGATATTTTATTTGTTTAAAATAAATAGCTACGTAAATGCTGACTTTGGAATTTTAAAAATCCAGTTCTATTTTGAACATATGGAAAGAAAGATAATAAATTGATTATCCTTGATGCAAATTGTTTAAATAAGTTAATCATCGGGATGATGATTCTTTTTAGGAGGGAAGTATGTAACACATGTGGAAAACTGTTAACTTTTCCTCTTTTGCATTGCAAGTATTGACATGTGATTTTTCCTAAGAAGGTGTATTATTTTGACTATTAGAAATCATGCTTGCCATGGATAATTTATTTCTATTCTTGGATTCATTTTTCTGAAATGTTGTTGCTTGCAAGGAATCCATTTTGTTGAGATAAGAAAGGTTGTAAACAGGTAATGATTGTTTGCAAATTATCTCTTTCTAATAATGAAACCTTGATCAATTTCATTGATCTAAGGTATGTTTTAATTCTTCTTACTTGATCTATATGGTAAACTGACATTCAGAGGTTGAAGGAAATAAAGGACTGAACTCTTGTATTTATACAATTTCTTTGATCTTATTGGAAGTTTTTTCTTTGCATTTTGTTGTAAGTAGTGTGCTCGGATCTTCTTGCTAATTTCTCTAGGATGTTGAATGGCATAAAGAGGATGGAGGTCTACTTTAGGAATATTGAGGGTAATAAACTAAGTCTTAGATCTTTAAGATCTATCCTAATGGGATTCTAACCTAAGGTAAACTAGACCTACCTTATGTCTATTTTTACACTAATCTTGTTGCATCCTAACCTAACTTATATGTTTTACAAAGAGGGATTTGGAAATAACCTAAGATAACTATAGGTTTATTTCTAACCTATTACCTAATGCTAAATTGGTATGGAACATGATCTATCCTAAGATGGAAAATTTACCTAAGGAAATGTTTATAAAGCTAGGGTAAATACTTTCTAAACTAACCTAAGGTTGGATCTAAACTAATGCAAGGATAGAAAGGGACCTAAGGGGAGTCACATGCCATGTATGAGATATGGCGATGATTTATAAGTCATTTATTTGATTTGATCTTTAACTTAAAACATTGCATCTATCGTCGGACAAAGGCATGGAACTTAGAGGGGATACTAGTTGGAACCATCTCTAAAGTTAAGAAATGCATGTTCTCTTTGAATATGAACTGCCAACTTTAGATAGCGGTGGCGTGGAGATATAGGTGGGAGACTAGAAATTAATGACATTGATGGTCATCATTTTTGGTGAGAAAACCACCTTGGAAACCATGCAAGTAGATTTGTTGGGATTTGTTTGGTCTTTCATGCATTCTAATTTTTTCTCTGCATGGAGCTATCTGGTTCTTCGAACCAACAGTTCTATTTTCAGTTTTTGCTATTTTTAACTCCCTTGGACTATTTTTCGATCTAATTGAAGTATATAAGGCATTTGAGAAGGATGTTTTTGGTTGTTGATTTTGTTTGGAGAATAAGGAGTTGTGAAGGCTCGGATGGAAACCTTCTTTGAATCGATAGAAGCACTATCAGGCATGATAGGCTCTATCCATTAAGCTGCTATGCTTTTCTCTAAATGTCTTCATTAAAACAACTTTGCTCTCGTGAGATAAATGGGTTTTTATTTTTGTGATGGTTATTTGGTTTCCTTGCTTGAATATTTTATGTATTCTCTGATTGAGGAACCTCTTCTTGAAAGGTAGTCATTGAGTTGTTTTCCTGTTTGGTTTATGTTGAATCATGCCATGAAACTACTTATGATTTGAGTAATGTTGAAATTGTGTGGATTTGGCTTGTCTGCCTAGAGGATGGGTTTATGGAATTATGTTGTAGCTTTATATATTGAATTGGGTTATCATTTTGGTTGGTAGAAGACATGAATATTATTTATATCTGTTACTTCTCTAATTTTTGAAGTAATGTAGCTTTTGTGTAACTACCAAGTAAATGGATGCTTTGCTTCGTGTTGGGTAAGTCGAGTTCGTATGGAAAATAGTAAATAAGTGTTTTCTTCTTGAACTTACTATATAATCTAACAGTTCTTTGAATTTGGTATTCAATGGGAGCTGAGTAGTTATTGGGTGTTTGGAATATCTATTTTTGTGGATTCACCATGTATGGAAACAAGAGTGAATGTTTTATTATTCCTCTTATCTTTTTAGTTTAAAACTGAGTTACTCGAATTAAGTTCTTTTATGGAACTATGGGATAGTTGTTTCTTGGACCCTTGGATTTTGATGTTACCTTATTGGGAATACTTGTGTGTGAAATCTATAATTTTGATCTTATATTTACTATGTCTTTCTCTAATTTTTGAGTACTAAACTAAGGGATAAATAAATGAGGTCCTGTTGGTTGGGGACATTTTAAGAGTCGGCTATGTCGAGTCAATACTTGGGTTATTCTTGTAGCTCTGTTTGAGCTTTCTTTATGTTGTTCTAGCTATATAATTCCTTGTTAAAGTAGATGTTGTTGGTTTTGTTTATATGACCCTAAACTAGTTTAATCCCTTGAGTATCTTTCTTTAGTAAACTTGTTATACCCTCCTGATTGGGATATTGTGAAACTCTAAGGATGCTATTCAGACTTTTGGTTGTCATTTTTTTAAGTTGGAACTAACTAAATCGATTATGAATAAGGGATTTCTGGACTCTTCCATTTATTTGATCTCTGAGTAAGATTGGAGGGAATATTTTTTTGATAGCTTGTGTGCCTGTAGCTAAGCTATGTCATTCTTGGGTTGCACCTTCTTTGGAATCGAATCGTGATGGAACCTTCTTTGTCCCTTCATAAGATGTATTTCTCTCACCTCTGTGAGGATTCAATTGAGAGTCTGTCTCACTGATTGTTGTACTTTCATCTTGAAGGAATGATTATTGTGGATCCTTGACTGAAACTTTGATGTTTTGAATGATTGTTGGAGAATGTAACTACCCTGTATGTCGATTAGGTACTTTTGTCATTTCATCTTATTTTTATGGGTATAATATCACTGTCGTTGGATGTCCATGATGGGAAACCTTGCTTAAATATGTTTCAAACTCAACAGTCACACATTCTATTTAATTTCTTCTTATATGTGTTTTCTTTTATAAAAGAGTTAGGGATGTTGGGATTGGGTCTGCATCTATCCTTATGTGACCTTATTCACGTTTAATAGAGTGTAAGAATTCCCTTTGATCAAGTCATTTGACTCCTTCTCTCTCATTCTCTAAGGTAAAGTCTAATCACTACCCCTTTCAAAGTTATATCGGGTGTTGTGTAGTGTTCTCTTCTCTGAGTTATGAATTGGGGATTCGGGTTAACCGAATTGTAAAGGAATTTCTAAATTGTTTTATCACAGTCGTTCTTCTTCTTTTGGGTAAATCTTGTCTTAGATTTAAATGGGTTCAGTTGCATTATTTTCTTTAATGCTCTTGGGTAGTTGTCATTACTACTTGCTTATCCTCTAGACTTGTATTAAAGGTTCTTAATAATTGTGATAGTAGATTAATATGGGATGTTGTGCATTGAGTAAATACTATCCTAACTTGAGAACTTAGGCTATGTCTTGGATTTGGAATTCGGATGTCACATCTGATATGTGAAACTATTATTTTCTTATATTGTTAGATGATTCATCCTAAATATTTTATGAAGCTGGAATGAGCTTGGCTGTAGTGTCTTTTTATGAAATTCTATAAACTGAGTTAGAAGGTTCCTACTTCTAAAGGTAACTCTGTTTTGGTTAAATAGTGAAGTTAATTTTTGTATTTCAAATACAGATGAATTGTGAAGGAAATAATTAGAAGGTACTTTTATTTTATATGGATAAGTGTATTTGATGGAACATTATTTACCTGATATCATGTTGAAGATTAGTGATTACATCATGATATTTCCTTGAATGTTATTCAAATTGATTAATTGTTCTTCTTTTATGGTTGTTATTACTTATGATTTATTTGTCTACTTGACCTCACTATTTCATAAAAGCAGAGTTGGTTTAATGAAACAATTATTTGAAAACATTTCATTTTAATGCTTAGTGCTTATCATGCTCAGTTCAATGAACTGACCCGTGTTAGAAATTTTTGTAGATGGACTTCGTAAGTGATAAAGGAAGGCAATAAATTTTATGATGTATTGGTTTCTTAAAAGTCTAGACCATTTATAGAGAATTCTAATTTATTATTGAGATGTATTGAAGGAAGGAAAGTTGTATTCTTTAATGATCTTGATGTTGTTGACGTGAAATATGTCGATGTAATGCATGGTTTTAAATATGTGTACTTATCATGATGAATTGTAAAGATTGAAGTTACTTAATTGATTATGTCAAATTCTCTTGTTCATAATATGAAGAAAATTTGTAATCCTATCTTTGATGTTGACATTCATACCTGTTTGGATCCTTATTTCTGTTGTTATTGAATAGGTTGGATAAATGGGAATTAGTACAATTTCCCTTACTTGAATGCAACTTACTAAGTTGCATGTATTGATGTTCTTTACCTAATCTTGTATGGTATATTATGATGTTATGAATGTATAGTTTAAATATCAGGATGTGTGTATTGGATAAGAGTATAATAAATCCTAATACTTAACCATAATGAGGAAGGTTCTCCTCCTCTCAAAAGGATACAAAATAAACAAATGGTATATGAGTTTGATAACCATTTAGACTTCATATCTATGAATTCTATCATAATAGAACCTATTTTGGTTCTTATACATTCCTTGAATGGTTGAGACAATTAAATCTTATGGTAGATGTTGTTTATGTTTTTGATTAATTATGCAAGTTAAGCAAAGAGATAATGAACATAAAAGCAATCATAGGTTTTGAGGTTTCATATTATGCAATCAATTCAAATATGGATGGAAAACTTAAGGATTGTTGGGATTAGGGTTATACAAGGTTGTTGTGATTCGAATCTTAATCCAATGGTAATTAAATGGATATGACCTCTTGATGTGTGTAAATCATGATGAAGTAGTTCTTTCGGATGTTGGCACATGCCAACTGTAGAAATGTACCTTCGTGAAGACTTGGGTCTTTATAAGGATACATTGTTGGAGTTGACATGTTGCAACACCCTTCAACATTGGTTCATCTAGATGTTCTTAAACCTAGACTTGAACTTAGTTTCTCTCTAGATCAGGCTAAGGATATGATTTAGCACAGAAGTGACTCTCAATGACTTAGGTTAACTTGTCACATTCAATTGACTTAGTTCGAATGAGAATGCCCATATACCCTAGTTCATTGTGAGTGGTTCCCTATACTAAATTATATCGATAACCTGGGTTAGGGTCAAAACTTGGACAAGTGGACTGACAAAAGTCAGTAAATACCATTCTAGATAACAGATGAGTGGGGTGAAGGACGTATTCTAATTAGATGAGTATGTCATATAGGAATAGTAACATAAACAATATGTTTGAAATCTTTGGCTAAAGTATCACAAGCTGTTGGTTACATTTTCATGTGTCACCTAGTTTGAGAAATGTGATTTTAGATGAATATGGTAACAAATATTCAGATATATTTCTTAAAAGAACACTCAATACACGAATAGGGTAAGAGAACCAAGTATACATAGTATACCAACAATTATTCAATAATTAAGTTAACATGAGAGATCGGTTGGTAATCGAGTCATGAAATGAGATATCGGTAGTTCAACTTGATTCATTTAAAGCTGCATATGGTTATCTGTTATGAGATTGTTTGGCATGGAATGTGTGTTCTAAATTATGATTATTTACATCAAAGAACCTTATGTAATTTTTTTCCCCTTATTTCTAAAGTCTTAAAATAGGAATGTTACATATTGGTATTAGAGCTTAAGTTGTAGCTCTTTGACCTATTGTGTCTATAATCTGATAAAAACTCAAATTTTCTTGTTAACGAGAAAATGGTTAGAACAAGAGAAAATGTTGCAAATAACCCACCACCAAGTGGAGAAGCAACAATCGCCCAAAAACTCGATGAGATCCTTACTACCCTATTCGACACAAGAGATCATTTGACTATACTTGAACAAAAGTAATGGGAAATAAGGAGGAAGAAGATCTTTGGTAATAAAATCATCCACCTCCCGCAGACAACACCAATTTGGGAAATTTGGGTGTTGATAATAACAATGTAAACATTCCTGATCAACTAGAAAATAAAAAGGCAAGGCTAGCAGCTGAAATCACTAATGATATCAAAAGGATAATTCCACATAATTTTTATGGCACCACATTAAGAGATGAAGCCAAGAATTGGCTCGGTGAAATGGAGAAGTACTTTTAATAAGGTAATTCTCGAGATGAAACAAAGGAAATATGGGAGCATATCAACTTTCCCATGAAGCATCTTCGTTATGGGACAACCGTAAGGATGAGTTGAAAATTGATGAAACTAATATTACTTGGGATCAATTTAAAAGTTATTTTAGACAATGATGGCTACTAAAACTTTACTACAATCGAAAAATGACTGAATTTCATAACTTAACCCAAGGAAAATTAACTATAACAGAGCATTAGGAGCAGTTTACTAAACTCCTTAAATATGTACCTAAGTATCAAACCGGCAAGAAGTTTAGGATATGGAAATTTATCATGGGATTGAATCCCATAATATGGGGAGAGGTGGATGTTCATAGCCCAACCACTATGGAAGGATTTTTGAAAAAGCCATAAGACAAGAATAGAAAGTGAAGGTGATTTATGATCATAAGAGGAAGTAAGAAAAAAATTTCCAAACTCCTCTTCATCAAATCGCACCTAATAAAGGACCATGGAAGAATTTTGGTATGAAGAGTAAGTTCTCTGCTGATAATAATAAGAAAACAACAACAAATAAGCCTGTTGATAATGTATGTAATAACTTTGTCAAGAATAATAATAACAGACAGAAGTCCTATGGAGGTCAGAATGATAACTTTAAGGCTGGGAATAAATTTGAGCCTAAAAAGGGACCTATAGGAGGCTATTACAATTTTGGCAAGGATCATTATGCAAATCAATGTCCTTTGAAAAGGATGACCATAATCAGTAGCACAAGATACACACTGCAGTAGCTGACAAACAAGTTTGAAAAGTAAGTCACACCCATAGAAGTTTCGGGTAAGTTATTTGGCATACCTATAACTATTCTTTTTGATACAAGAGCTACTAAATGTTTTATTTCTAGTAAATTAGCATTGAAATTAAAAAGAAAAGCTGGAAAAATGGATAAATCATGGGTTGTACATTATGGGAATAATGTTGTTCATACAGTTAGTATGTGTCTTTTTGGAGCAGTCCTTGATTTACCTAGTTTTTCCATGGAAGTTGATCTTTATGTTGCTCCTTTGGGGTCTTATGATGTAATCATAGGTGTTAATTGGCTAGCTAAGCATAAAGCAAAAGTGGACTGTTTTGAAAAACATATTAGTTGTTTAGATGACCTATAGAAAATAATAGAGATTCAGGGTGTAAAATGTGAAATTTCAGTTAGGAAATTATCTGCTATGCAACTTAAGAAGGAAAAAATAAGGGTTGTACCTTGTATGCAGTAAAAATTTCTAAATCTACTGAAGAAAATAATGATTTCTTAGAACGTTACCCTTATTATGAAACTACAGTGATGTGTTTCTCGGAAGAGTTACTAGGTCTTCCACCCAAAAGGGAATTTGACTTCACAATTGAAATCAAACCTGGAACCGAGCCTATTTCTAAGGCACCTTATCGGATGACTACTATTGAATTAGTAGAGCTTAAGGCATAATTACAAGAACTTCTATCTAAAGGTTTGATTAGACTGAGTGTCTCACCTTGGGGAGCACCGGTAATTTTTGTGAAAAAGAAAGATGAAACACTTAGATTGTGTATTGATTATAGAATGTTGAACAAGGCAACGATTAAGAATAGATATCCACTTCCTATAATTGATGATCTATTTGATTAGATGCATGGAGCATCGGTATATTTTAAGATAGATTTATGATCTAGATATCATCATTTACTTAACTAAGGATGAGGAAATTCATAAAACAAATTTCAAAACAAGGTATGGACATTATGAATTCATAATTTTACCTTTTGGATTAGCAAATGAACTTACAAATTTTATGAATTTGATGAATAATATTTTCCAAGAATACTTTGACAAATTTGGGTTTGTGTTCTTGGACAAAATTCTCATATATTCTAAAAGTGTGGAAGAACACCATGAGCATTTGAAGATAGTCTTGGAAATCTTGAGAAAAATATGGTTATTCGGTAAGTTGTCTAAATGCTATTTCTATGACATAGAAGTGCACTATTTGGGTCATGTTATAAAAAATGATGGAATAGTTGTAGATCCTTATAAAATTATAGCTATAATCGAGTGGCTCGCACTAAAGAATGTACACGAAGTCAAAAGCTTCATGGGTCTTGCTGGTTACTATATGAAATTTTTAAAAGATTTCTCCAAAATTGCTGCACCAATAACTTTGTTGCGAGAAAAGGATAAGAAATTTGTGTGGAATGATAAATGTGAAATTGCATTTAAAACTTTAAAGGATCAATTAACTTCAGCACCTATTTTGGCTATACTTGACCCTAATGGAGACTTTACTGTTGTAACAGATGCATCCGGGAAGGTCTTGGAGGTATTTTGTTACAAAATGATCATGTCATAACATACAAAAGTATAAAACTTAAGTTACATGAGCTAAATTATGCTCCACATGATCTAGAGCTTTCCGCCATTGTTCATGCACTTCAAGTTTGGAGGCATTACCTACTTGGTAAACCTTTTGAATTAAAAACTGATCATCTTGGACTGAAGTATATTTTTACTCAGCCAAATTTGAATGCAAGACATCGAATATGGTTAGATTTTTTATCTCAGAATAATTTCTACATAAGTTATATTAAGGGAAAGAAAAATAGGGTAGCTGATGCTCTAAGTTGTAGGAAGCACATTTATGCTCTTATAACGTTGAGAACTTAGTTTAATGATGAAGTAAAGAGTGTTATGGAATCTGATTCTTATTTTTAGCAAGTAAATACATCACTTGTTGTAGATCCAAATGATGAGAGATATAAAGGTTTTCACTTCGATAATGAAGGAATCTTACGATTTGAAAACATGGTATAAAACCCTTTGCTAAATGATTTAAGAAAGAAATTATTAGTTGAATTTCAGAATTCACCTTTTTCTAGACACCCTGGTATTACAAAAATGCTTGCTGATATAAAACAACAATATTTCTGGAAAGGGATGAAAAAGGACATGATTGAGTTTGTGACACATTGCTTAGAATGTCAATGTGTTAAAGCTAAACATATGCATCCAGCTAGTTTATTATATCCTCACAACATACCACAATACAAATGACAAGTGATAAGCATGTATTTTATACAATGGTTTCCTATGTCAAGAAATAAACATGATGTTATTTTGGATGTTGTTGATAAACTAAAAAAGTAGCACACTTTATTACCGATAACATTAAGGATGATTCACTTGTTTTAGCAAAAAGGTTTGATCATGATATTTTTAGATTACATGAAGTACTGAATTAATCATATCTAATAGAGATCCAAGAATGACTTCAAGATTTTGGGAAACGTTTAACCTAGCTTTAGGGACTAAGCTAAATTTCAGTTTTGCGTATCATCCAAAAATAAATGGACAAACCGAAAGAGTTAATCAAGTTTTAGTAGATATGTTACAAATGTATTATATGGATCAGCGGTATAAATGGGAAGAGTACCTTCCATTAGTTGAGTTTGCATACAATAACACATATCACACCTCTCTAAAGATGGCACCTTTCGAAGCATTATACAAAAGGAAATGTAGAACCCTTGTTAGTTGGGACAACATTGAGGATAGAGAGGTAATTGGACCTTAAATCCTTACAGAAATGGAACAAGTAGTTAAAATGATTCGTGAACACCTGAAAGAAGCTGCAAATAGGAAAAAGAATTATGGTGAATTGAAGTGGGCTGATAGGAAATTTGAACTTGGTGAGAAGGTCTTTCTTCGAGTTGAACCGAAAAAGAGTTCTATAACCTTTGACAAGGCTTCCAAGTTATCACCTCGTTATGTGGGACCTTTCAAAATTGTTGAAATAATCAACACTATAGCTTATCGTTTAGCATTACCTCCTACTTTGTCTTGAATGCATGATGTTTTCCATATTTATTTGCTTAAGAAATATATTTCAGATTTATCACATGTATTAAATTGGAATTCCTTGCAGGTCCAAGACCTAGGAATAATCGTGGTTAAGCCTATATGAGTACTAGAAACTCGCTAGTTGCACTTAAGAAATTGTGAAATAAGTCAATGTAAGGTCCAATGGGACCAATTTAACGAGGAAAGTGCAACCTAGAAAAATCTAGAAGATATGAAAACTACTTTTCCATATCTATTTAAACAGAAATTGATTCTATTGAATGATAAAAATTTGTGATTGTATTCTCTTTATGTTGATAAATCTATCGGTTTTGGTAGATATTTTATTTGTCTAAAATAAATAGCTACGTAAATGCTGACTTTGGGAATTTTAAAAATCCAGTTCTATTTCGAACATATGGAAAGAAAGATAATAAATTTATTGTCCTTGAACATATGGAGTTGGATCGTCTATGTCCTAAGTAGTATCTTGTTTTGTTTGACCTGCCTCCTTTACTCCTTCTTTATCCTTAATTTTTTCATCCTTGGGTTCTTCCACATCCTCTAGTGGTACAACAGTTCTAGGTGCACTCTCTTCACACTCCTCCACCTCCTCATCTAGTTATAACTTTCTCCTTCTCCTCTAAGTTGTCTCTTTCTATGGAGAGAGTCGTGGTGATCTCTTGATAGACTAAGGAGTTCCCGTGCCTTGTGTCCTTTTTCTTAGACACCCTTTTAAACGGAACTCTCCTTGGACTATCTCCAAGTCCTCTTCTTCTTCTTGTACATGTGGTGGGGTACAAGCACACTTAGTATCTATTTTGTCTATAGGCTACCTCTCGAACTCTATGTACCAAGCCACCACTATCTTCACACCCTTCTTCCTCTTCATCCACTACTATGGTTTCTGCAGGTTGTGGGGCTAACACGTTCTCCACCGTATGCTTACCTTTTGGTGGCCCTGGGAGTGTAAACTCATTTTCTACATACTTTTTACCCTCCAACTTAGGCTTAAGTTGAAGGTATACAAGCGCAGCTCCACTATCCCCAATAGCCAAGATGACGGATCCATTTTGTTAACATCGATATGAGCCTTTCAATATATGTTGTTTGTCCTAGATAAACATATGTTTTTATTAAAGTGTGGTAGTCACAATCTACCTTATCCACATTAAAATTCAATCAATGTGCATCAGTGAAATGGTGGAATGATGCACGAAGTAGCGTGCTTTGAAGGCATATATAATTTTGCACCATGGGCTCCAAGTCCCATCCCTCATAGAATATAATATGATGAATAAGTGTTGGTACACCGTGAATTGTAATGCCTTTTCCACCACTAATGGTAATTCCTTAGGGATGCGCCACTCCTCTTAAAATGCCATGCAAAGTCTGTCATACCAAATCCCCTCCCTCTATTTGAATCGACCACTCATTGAACCTTCGCATAAATACTTCAAAACCTCTCCGTGAGGGAATTATTCTCGAAGGGTACTCCTAAATGTTGTCTTTTGGCTCATTATGCATTCCAATCTCCACAAATACGAGTGACAGGTAAGAAACACACCAAAACATATTCTTTCACAAGTGTGCGCTTCCTTGATGATGGTCTCTAAAATGTAGCTTGTTATGTTATAGACTACCCCTATGACATCTTCCTTGCGACATGGAGCCACATTGTATTCACCTGCGACCATATCTCCTGATCATTCAACTTGGTCACCAGATGCGTAGCTACTTGTACCACTGGGTACTTCTTCAATTTATCAATGTCCATTCCATGTGGACCTTTTATATACCCCAGTTCCTTTCATGTTTCCATGATTGCTTCCTTATCAGTTAGGTCACTATCAAGATCCGTCCTTGCCCCCTTTAACCCTATTAGCTTGAGATTAGTGTTGCTATAATCCTTATCCTTCTTCCGGAAAAATAGAAGAAGTCCTCATGGACTCTTCTCATTAGCCATTGGTAAAGAGGTTCATATTTTCCAAAGTATGGGAGCTCATAAAACTAGTACACTCCTACTTTTTTACAAGTTTCTCCTTGGCATCATCATATACTGGCATATCCTCCGTCGTGTGCTTGTTGGTCTTTATACTCAATAACATGTCTAATTATTTCTTATTATTAGAGGTGCGATGGTTGTAATCACTCACCTTGTAGCTTTGTATTTACTGAATCCCACTCTTGCCCAATTATCACACCTTCTGGATATTGTATCTCTGATAAAATACTCTCGAGAGCAATTTCAACTTCTGCATCCACTTTCTTCTTTCCTTTATCTTGTATAGAAGGTTCTTTCTTTGGTGTCATCCTCAAATCTCAAGTTTCTATCTTCTATAGTGAACAAATCCAAACCCTAAATTGAGTCTTCATGCCATAATTTGAAACCACATGCCCTATCTCTCTTTCAGCATGCGTGCTTCACTCAAACCCTTCACCAATGGGGACATAAGCTTCTTATGTGCAAAAATCCACTCTCCACATCTAGTTTCACACTATTCGCACCTCAATACTCTTTTCTCATCTCGGTCACACTTAGCTCATTCAAAATATTGTGATCACAATGGAAAAATTGAACTCGCATCATGTCCTTATATAGATTTTCAAAAAATTGGTGTATTTATCAGTCCTTCACCTACCAACAATCCTCTCATTAATTGACCATTTTCACAATTTCTACATGGTACATCTTCGTGCCTTAGTGATAAACTTCTAGCACACCTTCCTACCTTTTGGATACACAATTCTCTCAGCATGCTTCCATGTGTTTGATTACATCGCCACTACATCTTCTCTTAGTAGTCTCCATGGCCATTGTTTACGTCATGTTATATTGTTCCTTCGTTTATCTCCATTTATGGTACTTATTTGGAAGCAATATTATTTCCAACAACTCTCCAAGCTTGAATACCACATTTAGTAGTTTATTCTTGTATGTATACCCATTTTTCAATTGCCACCCCACACAAATGGTATTGTCTAGTCCATTGGGCATAAAAATTATTTAAACGGTAATTAAATTCCAACTCATAAACACGCTTATTACACAAAACACCAACTAAATTGAAAAAGCATAGCGACAAAGAAGGAAATACATTAAAGGAATACATAATTGAAAACCTAATCTAAATGATAACACTACCTTATTACAAACACCAAGAAGAATTATTTATAGTAGGTCTTCACCTACTCTCATTGAAATGTAACTGCAATCGTATTCCATCAAGTGCCTCTAACTAAAAAGCTCATGTTTCAAGTATGTAAGTGATAACATATGGTCCTAACCAATGTAATTTAAGTTTTCTTGGATGGCGTAGAAACTTAGAATCATAAAGAAGCACCATCTGTCCTATCTCAATATTTTTGTCCCTGATGTACCTATCATGCCATACTTTATGCCTAGATTTTTCTTGCTTCTGACTCTAGTGTGCTATTTCTCATCACTCATCTAACTTAATCAACTTTTCAATTCGTTCTTCTAATGATTGTTCATCAGCTAGACCTCTAGTGCATGTAATACATAAAGAAGGTAACATGAATTCCATAGGAAGAAATACTTTTGTGCCAAACACAAATTGAAAGGGTGTGGCCTTGTTTAACCGCTTGTATGTTGTTCTATACGCCCAAAGCATGAAAGAAACTTTATCATCCTAATATTTTCTTCCAACATCACATTTTTTTTTGCAATGTCGGCTCAAAATCTTGTTGAAATCCTCGATAGTCCTATTTTCCCGAGGATGATATGGTGTAGTCTTATGGTGTGTAATCATGAACTCATCCAATAAAATCCTAATTGTCTCATTCAAAAATGTGTGCCCCTATCATTGGTATAACTCAACAGAATTCATACCTTTTAATTATATTTCTCCATAGAAACTTGGTTATTATAGCTATTGTACAATCCTTTGTAGGTGTTTCTTCTACCCTCCTTATCGGATAATATGTTCAAGTGATGATATATTACGATCTAGTCCTATGAGAGGATGGTGAAATAGGACCCAAAATATATAGCCCATTTCTCAAATGGTTATGCACTAGGAGTAGGTATTAAAGGAATTTCATCTCTTTATCCTGGTTTACCAAGGTTTGATAAAGTGATCCTAGGCCTTGTAATATGCCTTACAATCATTATACAGGGTCTCCCACCATAAGCCAGTGAGTATAATCTTACACGGAGTGGCATCACTTGCATAGTGCCCACCTGCAATACCACCATGAGCCTCTTCCATGATACTTGCACTCATGTTCCAATACACATCGATGAAATAATTCATCTCACCTAACTTGTACAAGTCATCTCTAATCAATATAAACGATGATAAACAAATGGCAAGTTGTTTCTACTCTAAGGATTTCATTCATTCGACACCATACATGTACATAAAAAGACAAAAATGTCCTCTAACTCGATGGTGCTCATTGTAATCGTATAACCGTGAATTGTGCATGGTATCTTCAATTGCTTGTGTGTCTCGTCCCGATTGTATTCTAGATCAATGGTCCAGTCCAAAATTAATTTTCTCTAGTTTTACCACAACTGTAAAATAAAATTCTTGGAATAAGAGTACCCATTGGCATATGCACCCCTATAAAATAGACTTGTTTACCAAATACTTCAATGTCATGTGATCGGTATAGAATACAAATGTTGTTGCTAGCACGTACTGTCTGAATTTATGTAGTGCATAGATCATTGAAAAATATTTGAGCTCTATAGTTATATAATTATTCTCTGCATGAGTCAACTTTCTACTAGCATAACATATAGGAGGATCTATAATACCTTCTCTAGGCTGATCCAACACTGTGCCAATGGTTGTGCTTGAAGTGTCCACATGTACATGAAACAATTGGTCCCATGAGGGAAAGCACATAATAGGCGCTGTAGTAAGTTTTTCCTTTAATGTCTTGAATGTGCGCTGTTTTGGTTCTTACAAATAGAATGTACCTTTTCCTTTTAGTAACTCCTCCAAGTGTGCAATGGCCTTAGCATACCCTTTAATAAACTTTCTATAATACCAAATATGACCTAAGAATTTGTGTAACTCATTTTGGTAGTAGGCGCTTCCATGCCGATAATGACCGTAACCTTAGCTAGATCAACCAACAAACCTTCCTTACAGATGAAATTCCCTAATAATGCACCAAATGGTGTAGCAAGTATGTACTTCCTTGTGTTCAAAGAGATGCTTAACTTTTGACATCTTTCAAACATTAAGCATAAATTGTCACAATGATATTTAATAAGTCCATACACTATCTTGTCATCTAAATAAACCTATAAGAAGTTATGAATAAAATCCTTGAACACTTGAACAACTATTCACAAGAATACAACATGCATGTTTTTCAGAACAAAGGCATCAAAATATAAGCAAAAATTCCCTATTCGGTGGTAAATATAGTTTTTTCCCATCCTCTTATGTAATCCTAACTTGATTTTACCTAGAGAATCCATCTCAGTAAAGGAATAGATCTCACGCCCTGCAATGCCTTCTAGTATTTCCTCTGTGAATGGCATAGGGAAAGGATCAATCACACATGCAACATTAAGCTCCCTAGAGTGCACAAAAATCCTAATCTAACCATATTTATTTATACTAATCACCATTGGGCTAACCCATTCTTATTCGTTTAGGGATTTGATGATTCCAGCCTTCAACATTTTGTCAATTTCTTCCTTAACCTTTTCACACAAGTTAGGGTTCATCCTGTAGGGTCTCTTCTTGACCGGGCATGCACATTCCTTAAGCTTTATATTCATTTTTCATAGTGATTCATGCATGCATTTTAGTTCATGGTATCCCCTAGGAAATAAGTCTTGATAATATCGTAATAACTCAATGATTTTTGCCACTTTAGAGTTAGACCAATAATCCCAAATTATGGCCTCCTTAGGATCAACATCCAATCCAATATTCACTTTCTTTATTTTCATAGGTTCATGATTGGTGTGCGTAGTCTTTATGTGCACTATCGAAAAAATTCACACCTACCTATTGAATGATCTACATCTAGATTTTCTACTTATTCATCATCTACTAAGTAGACCATATTTTATTTTTATTTCTTAAGGAAAGCATGCTTAAGTAGTGTGGCATATATCTCTATTTTTTGGAAAAATGCACTCCCGATTCATTTCCATCAAATAACTCCTAAATGAGTTCTTCCACATTTGCACTTTGTCTCCTCTAGTTAACTAATTTATAACTCTTAATGCCTCTTCTACTGGAGGTTTAGTAGAGAAGTAGTCAAAAGTCTAGATCATTCCTACAATCAAATCCTACCAATTTCTAGTCTCTCTATGGATTTCTGCATATACATACCAACCACACGTGCAACCTTGTAAAGTGGAATAAAATTTGTGCACCCAGTGAGTGAAGGTGGTAGAGCTCCCTTCCCTTTGTCCGAGTCTCGACACTATTGAACATGGTGCTAAACATATTGTTTACCATGATAAATGCATATTTGAGTAGCTTCATTGCTCTTGGAAAACTGAGTAGAAAGAGAAATCTTGATTTCATTCCATCCTACAAGATTATCCTTGTGAACCACCCACCAACACACTACTATCCCACACAGGGTATATACTATCATATTCCATCTCTCCAACTAGTCTTTCCATTGTTCCTCCATGGTGCAGAGAAATAATGTAGGATCTCCTTCTCTAGTGTATCAAGGTACCGAGTTGTTACCTATTCTCTTGATACAATGAGGTCTATTGTTCCACGCAAATGTTCTTCTTACTTCACACCCAAAAAAATCATAAGTACCACTGAGCCCAATTATCACAAGAAATACTTGTAGTATCACTAATAGATTGTGCATCTTCCCACTAAAGGATTCCTTCTTTAGATGGCTTGAGCACTTCTGGGTCCTGGATTGTGCATACATAAATCCTATTAAGATTTTCCTCACTCAAAGGCTCAACATAGGGTATAGATTTCCCATTAGTTAAAGGGATAATAACCCTTTCCTCCTTGTTCTCAAAACTAATATAACTCTTGTTAAACCAAAGATCAAAATTATTTACATAATGCCAACGGTTCCCAAGTAGAGCTGGGAAGATGTCTTCTTCTACAAGTTCCAAAACCTCAAAGTCCCCTGTGAACTTGGCCCCATGAATAGTAATGGATGCATATTTTAAAACTCCAATAGGAGTGGCGTTAGTATAATTAGCCATAAATAATACATTAGAAGATGGCTGCAATGTAGGTCTCCCCATCTGTACCCATGCATCTAAAGTAATCACATTTACTTTTGTGCCCATATCAATCAATATATTTCTCAAAATCCATCCATCCAAAACAACATTTAGAGTGATTTCCTTGTCATAGTCCAAGCTATGGGGGTAATATTTACATGTAGGATCTCCCATCCAATCTCGATACTTACATGTGGAGTGTTTCCCTTTAGCCAATTCCCTAATAATGGAATGATATTCTCCTGGCGCAACATTTTACACACCTCCTTCAAGTCATCAATATCATATTGGACCATCTCTACTACTTTCTTTTGCTCCATATTCGTGATTGCTCCTTTAAACACTATATTTCACCCTGAAGATTTCTGAGTACCTCCTTCCGATGGACATGATCTAGCTACTTGTGCATATAGAACCTCCTCCTTAATGATGGTAGGCTTCTACTGTAATGCTTCTTTGGAACACATTGTTTTAGCATGGGTAGTGATCTTTACAAGAAATACCTTGAATTCTAGTTCCAACTTTGACATCCACTCATTTTCCATAGTGCGATGTATCATAACCATCCTTGCACCTTTTTTTTCTTATTTATGTTACTTACTAAGATTCCCATATAAGTCCTGGCACTCCCGTCTGTCATACACCAATGTCTATAGCATCATGGATCTGAATAATCAACCGAAAGTCTTCCGTATCATGAGTCGTGGACCTATAAATTTTACAATAGAAAGAGACATTCTTACTTATTACACATTGCAATAATGGGCAATGGCTAGCATCATGGTTCAAATGACATATCTCATAGTCTAGCAAAGAGTGAACACATGGATTTGTAGGGACAAATATCCTTGTGTGCCTTTCTACTTCATAATTTGTACACCAAATTCTGTGTGCATATCATGTGCTAAGTTTGCCAATAGTTTCTCCAACTGCTTTACCATAGTTGCAATATGTGCTTCTAAGAATGGGCTGACTCTAGTGTCTTTTATTTTTACTTTGCCTCAATGCGTAAAGTTTATTTAAGTGCTTCATGTAGATTAGTATATGTCTTATGTGATAGCTCCTTATAAAAGGTGTAATCAGACCTCCAATGAACCATTGGGCATCTTTGTCTTGAGTGTATATCATAATAAAGCTTAGATAAAAGCATTTTGAAATGAGCCTCATGCTCCCTAACACACTCAAGGTAGTGCCTTGCTTAATATTCTTGAGTACACTTATACTCTTCTACTCGAACTCAGGGATGTGAAACTCTTTAAGGAAAACATATTTTAATGCTTCGTAATCTACACAAGTCTGATCAGGGTCAAAATTTATGTACCAACTATGTGTGCATCCTTGTAACGTAGTGTCAAATTGACTTTCCCTACACTTGGAAGCCATGATCCCTTTTACGTGCCACAATATTTCACACATGTGCACATGATCAACAACATCTTCTATGCCCCTATATTCAGCGGATGAAGATACATCTCCATGTTAATAATATGGGGTTGATGTGGACCTTGCCCACATGATCCAAAACATCCTATGTTTCCTCTTCCTCTAGAACACCCAGATCCACCAAAACTAGAACCATCTATACCTCCTAATCCTCCAGATGTAACTAGAAGTGGACAAGAATATGTACTTCCTTGTGTCCCAACATTATTACTAAACCAACCCCTACCGTCTGTGAAGTGCTACCACTCCTAGAAGTGAGTCCAAAATTCTATACACTTGAATTATGTGTAGATGATACACCTATAAAGGTACCTCTAAACAACAATGAAGATGTTTTCCCTGCCATCAATTTACTTGTTATGTGACTTAATCTTAATATCCCACTACCTAAATTAGCTTGTTGAGTATTTATTGTACTAGATACTAGAAAACCAAGTGCAAGGGCTAGGTTTCCAAGTAGATTCAGATGTGCACATGTGGCCTAGGTCATCTCTACTTGGTGTGCTTCCATGTGAGGCCAAGGAGGGTTCCTTGTCATGCTTACCCAAATGGGGAGTTCTTGATGCTCTGGCTCCATGCCTTCTACGTGAGCTCCAAATACTTTGTGAGATATCTCTCTCCTCAATGCCATCCACTCTGTAACATCTTTATAATTCTCTATCTCCCTCTCACGCACCTCATTATACTTAAGTTGTCTTTCTTCTCTCTGCCTTTCTACCACTAGGTCTGCCATATTTCACCAAACCTACTCCTGCCCCCATGCATGGTGGGACTTAGTTAGCAATCAGTTTGGTTTTCAAGTTCAGTTCACCATCAATATTTTGATCACTAGTGGAATGCCTTGCAAGTAAGTTCCCAGGGATACCTTAAAAAATGGAATTATGTTACATCTGGGAAAGAATAAATGGAAATTGAGTACTCCGAAATATATTTGTTCAAGACACCATGAAACCAAGTATCCACAACACGTGTCTAAATAAAATTAACATCATAAAGGGCTTGAAATTATTCTGCATCTAGATAAGTACATGATAACTCCAATCCCTTTTATACATATAAGCAACCAGCCACTCATATAGTTATACCAGAAAAATAGCGAAGAAGATCTCATACAAACTATCATACAGATTCTATTCCACCCACGCGTGTACGTTAAAATTAGATCCGAGTCTTGAACCTCCATGCGTATTTTTCTTCTAGATCTTATATCCATTCCTCAACACTTCCTAGGGTCAAAATAATATGTCTTCATCGTGAACCATCCTAAAAACAACTAAAAAAGAGGTCCCGACAACATAACCAATGATGCAACCTAGAATTTACCAGAAATAACCCAGGCACGTTGGCACATCACTCAGCCTATATTGAGTGCTTACCCAAAGCATGCAAAGGTATCAGAGCCCCTCTTTAGGGTTTTTGTGCAAGATGTTAGCAAGATGAAGAGTTAATGCATTCAAATCCATAATTGGTATAAACATTCTACAAAGCATATTCCATATCTAGATCTAAGTATTAATGGATTTAAGAAATAACCATATGAATTATACCATGCAAGATCTAGCTATAATCATGTTTAAAACCTTGAATTAGTCAATACACTCCATTATATTACACATAGTAAATACTCAAAAGCTTATTACAATATTTAGTATCACAAACTTATGCATGCATAAGATCTGACAACATAACTTCACAATAGCTCATATATAGTCCTCCTATACTACATAGATCACTACATATTTATAAGGGTGGGGACTTTCCCTTCACCACTTACATGATTCCCAAAATAGGTCGCATGCTGAAAATAGCCATGTGCCTTTACAATAATAGAAACACATATAAGTGCGCTAATAATAGATCTCTTCTGGTTAACTAGAAGTAATAATTATATTATTAACTCAAACCCATGATAAACACTTAGTAGACACTCTTCACAAAATAGCCTATGTGTGTCACACAAGTCTTTATCTGGTTTGTGTGCTCTGCACGCTATCTCCAAAAATAGCCTGTAATCCTGAAAATGGCTAAGTCTCAAATTTTTCCTTATCTTTTGTGCATGTTTCCTTCCCTAACCATCCATGCCTTTGAACACACCATATTCCCATAGGTGAACCTTTTATGTGCCTTCTACTAAGTGTTACTCTTGTAGACACTGAAATTGTGTCGTAATCACTTTGGTCCCCTAGCATGGCCCTATAATCACTTCCTCATCCTCAACACCTTATCACCTACCTCCTACACCCCACACATTTTAATTTAATTAATTAAATTAAATTAGTGCCATTTACCTCCATACATATTAATTTAATTATTTTAATTAATTTAATGACCTTTTCCCCACACACACATTAATTTAATTATTCACGTTAAATTAATTCACTACCCTCACACACCTATTTAATATAATTTCATTTTATTAAGTGCACCTCACCTAACCACCTCCATCATTTGATACATTAACCTAAACCCTAAACCAATATCCTAAATAAAACCTACCATTATACCCATCCCCTAACCTCATATTTAAAAGCCTCCTAAGGTTGGTTTTAACCCCGAGAAAAAGAAGAGACCCTTATCAAATGGCGGAACAACTTCCCAGGAAAATTTTGAACAACCCGAGATATCTCATCCAAACCAATGTTGATTCTCCCTAAAATGATGTTGGTTCCCCTAAACTGACGCCAGTTATACCGGAATGGACCAAATGGCCTATTTAGACCCATCTATAGCTTTTTAATATGGGTTAGTTGTTTTTTAGAAAACTTCTAATCTAGAGTTCGATTTCTTTATATGTGACAACAAAATGAAGATTGATTAGTGATTAATAAAGGAAACCAAATACACTAGCACAATAGTGAAACTCTCTTCCCAAATCCTCCAATGCAGCAATTTCTTCTATATTCTTTAGACTCCACCTCATAGAAGAGTAAGTATCCTCCTTCCATCTGCTTCATTTTCTTATCATCGATTGTAGTCTTTGTGGTGAAGGAACCTAGTCTTTTACTCTCTGTCCATTCCCTCTCTCTCTAGGTTGTATCCAACTTCCACACCCAATCATCTTAATACTTGGGCCAATTTCCCATTTTGACCTCCTCGGTAGTCTCGACCTTCACAATATATCTACACCCCTCTCGTGATCAATCCTCACCTTCTATCCACTTCACTTTTCCCCAAAACTCTAAAAACCCAAAATGTGTGATTCCACTAGCTCTGAATTAACCATCATCGACTCCCTCTACTGCAGCCACGATTCTGATTACGAAAACCATCACCGCTTCATAAAACCGTGGTCGGTCTTTGTGTCACCTGATCTCTGCCAGAATAACAACCTATTTCTGACATATACCTACTTGAACACCTATTTGACCTTCAGATCTGTATCTAACCTAGCCTCTTAGCTCATATTCACCTATAACCAACCTACTTGACCTCTAGATCTCCTTTTAGCCTATCCTATTAGAGTAGATCTAGCCTATTGCTTTTGTATGAGATGCCTAAATCATATTAAACTACGTAGGAAAAAATTTACTTTGTTTCAACATTAAATTGTTTTAAACAAAGGGATTAACACCATCTAGGAAGTATCACACTTCCAGGATCTATCACATGTTAAGCAGTCCACTGCATATATTGTTTAACTCTCTTTGGTGGTCTTGTTTTGGTTCTTATATAGGTAGTTCCTCCTAGCCAAAAGGAAGGTCTCATAATCACTTCGATTCAGAATTTTGATACACGTGCATACAACCTTCAACCATCTTAAACCAGGTATTCCTCTTACCACCTTTACCTTATCTGTTTCATCAAGTACTTCTTAGAAAACTAATAAATCAGGTGAAACATTTACACTTTGTCTGCTCAACATCCCCTAAGGATGACCAACCATTTTAACCTTACAATTCTATTACTTGATCATCCCCTTGGTGCCATGCTCACTCATCATGATGAGAAACATAGGGAGTAAGTGTGTTATTATATGATTCATACACTTTCAATCTATGAAACTAAATATACTCATGCCGAAAAAATATGCTCAGCCTTATATTTTTTCTCCACTAAAATTTTCCATTACCTACTTGTCAAAAATTCCCCATGAAGGTAATTTTGATAACATGCATCGATTGTCAATCCTGGCAAGTAAGATTAATTCAAGGAAAAAATCATGTTTCGGGGTTCCTCGGCCTTTCTCTAACTCTCCCATACAAGAAGAAACCCCAACAGTCGAGAAAATGGAAGAAATGCGTAAAAACCAAGCTTGGGGTAGAAAAATGAAGAAAATCGGCTAAGTCCTAGCCCAAGTAACACTTGGGACAGTTGGGACGTCGGAGCATGAATCGGCTGAAAATCCGCCAGCAATTCCAAGTGCAGAGTTGGAGCATCTAGGAAAAGGTACGCACAGGGCACGAAAATCTGAACCGGCCGGAAAAATGGGAAAAAATTGCCTAAGTCTCGCTTCGCTTAGTCCGGGACAGCTTGGGAAAAAAGTATGTCGAGGACGCGGATCGGCGGTTTAGTGCGAAATCAGTCCATTTCGGACGGTTCGGAGAAATTTGTCCCGGCGATTCGGGACGGTTGGGACAAGAGTATGCGGAAGATGCGAACCGGGCAGTTCGGCCGAAATAGAGGACTTTCATTTGGGACATCTGGGCAAAAAGTATGCATGGGACGTGGAGATCCGAAAGAGCCGAGAGCGAATGGAAATGTGCCATGTGTCTTTGCAAAGAGGGACAGGGAAGCCCGAATCGCGCGGATCGGAAAAATTTGTCCCGGATGGTTCGGGACATCCAGGCCAAAAATACGTGAGGGACGTGAAGACTTGGAAAATCTGCCAACGAATCAAAGTGTGACGCGTGTCACAAGGGGAGGCGCAGTAAAATTTTTGACTAAGTGTTTTTGGGCCCAAAAGTTCAAAGGGCAAGGTTTGAAGGGTCAGCCCGAGCCAATAGACACATGACACATGTCCTATGGAGCAGGGAGTGTAAAGCCTAGGGAAAGACTTAGAAAATTTAGTAAAAGTTTTGGCTGAAAGACTAAAAGGTAAAGGTTCTCCCCGCGCCCCTGTCGACGAACCAAATGATGCCACGTGTCCCAAGTGGTGGGGCACAGGGAGAAAATGGGAATTTTCCCCAAAGTTATAAAAGGTCAAATTTTTCAAAGGAAAGCACGCAGAAAGGTGGAGGAGAGAGAATTGCTCATCCAATCAGCACTGACACATGTCATCCAGTGGCGTGCACGGGAAAAGCTCAAATATTTTCCCCGCCGATCCGTTTTGGTCCTGCATTTCGCCTAAATCTTCGAGATCGCCATATCTTTTGATCCAGAGCTCAATTTGCACATTCTTTACATCAATGGAAATCTGATGATATTATCTACATGATTCTAGGGTCAATACTACATTTTGGTTCAATTTGGAGAAAGGAAATCAAGAAACATCTATGGCACATGGTAATGGTTGGAACCGACGTTTCAACAACCAGCTTAATGCACATGGGTCACATTCTTCTTTAGCACGGCCCGAACTAACGTTTCAACAAAAATTTAATGCACATGGGTGGCATTCTTCTTCAAAGATGGCGAAGTGATGTTTCAACCACTGATTTTAATGAAGAATGCATTTTGGGTTGCTTGCACGTTTTCCTATGTTTTCTCTCTCTCAGGCTCGACCCATGCATTGTAAAAGGCCAGATTTGGCTCATTTCTAAAAATATTACAAGTTGTTCATCTTTTCGGCTCTACCCTCCCTTCTTTTCTTCTCCAGGGTTGAAAATTGAGTTCGAACCTCCTCCCTTGCTCTGTAATGGCATTTTTGCCTTTTCCTACTGAAATGATGTTCTGTGCAAACTTCTGAAGCAACAAAAACATGTTTCGTGATGCATCTGTCCATCCTTGCTCATTTTTCACTTGTTTTCTTCTTGCCTCTCTTCATTGTAGGTATTTGTGCAAGTTTGAATGTTCATTGCAGGTCTGGAGCTGTGTTCATGGAGTTTTGAGACATTTTCTGTGTGAAATCTATCCTTGGGCCTGTGATGCGTCTGTCCATCCTTCCCATTGCTCACCTCTCCTTGTCCCATGGCAGTTTTGATAGATGTTCAACATTCTCCTTCTCTGGTGTATCATCGTTTTAGTGTAGGATTTTGTTGTTTTCCCCTTTTCTCTCTCTCTCTGTCTCCTTGGCATGGTTAGATTAGGATTAGATTAGCTTGCCTACACTGGAATAGCTTGTGGCAGGTAGTTTAGGAGTAGGAACTAGCCTTCTCTGGAGATTCCTTTCTCATTTTATAGGTCCCACACCTGGAGAAAGGATTCAATGTTGTGCAATCACATTGGATGCCTAAACATCAACCTAGAAGCCTGATGTGCATCTAGGGTGCTTTGTGATTTTGCACTAACAATTTTGGCATGCCCGGTGGGACAATGAGAGGTCTTCCACTTCATCTTTTGCGAGTTGGTGTGTTCTGAAGATTTCAGTCTTTGGAGGCACTTGTAAACACATCCGGCGACTCCATCCGATCGCAACCCATTTCTAAAGTTGCGAGACCCATTTTCATCCATTCCCATCCATCCTTCTTTCCATCTCTTTCATTATTTTCCATTCCATGAAGTTGTGTAATCATGAATTCATTTCCATCATGGAACTCACATTTATAACAACAAGATATTCCACCTCCAACATGTTTTAGAAATCCTCTAAATCAGAATCAGCATGCATACCCATATGAGTAGCAAGTGCAAAGTTAGTTTGGATATGAAGCATTCCAAGAGCAAGGGTACGCATGCAATGAAGACCATCGGATGCAAGATGCTGGTCTATTGGAGAAAATCCAAAAGATGGAGGTAAAGATGGTGTAGTCCAGGGGCTCAAGCACAAATGAAAGCATTTGGAATTGGTTGTAGGACTCCTTGTCCATGGGGAGGCCCTTTTCCAAGACACTTCAGCCCTCGGGAGAAGTTAGACTTCATGATGATGATGCTGCCCCAACTTGCACAATGGACAGTAGAAATAGAGGCCTATGAACTTGTTGTTGAATAGCCTTGTCAATGGGTAAGTTCTACACCATCATCTGGTTTTTCTTCCCATTACTCAAGCAGCATCATCTCATTTGGAATTACAAATTCTAAACTCTCCATCTACTTTCCCAAGTGTTGATCCCATGTCTCCACCTCTCAGTCTTCCACCTCACCTCAATTCTTCTTTCCTTTTTCCTTCCAAACAGTCATCCCCTCCATAAGAGCTAAAAGAAATATCCCCTCCTCCAAAGAAATAAGAGTTTCTACCTCCACCACCATGAAAAATTTCCAAATCAATTAAGTTACAATCCACTTCTCCTCTTGCATTCCCAAATCCATGTTGGGAGGATGAAAATCAGAATGCCCATCAGGAATACAACAACAAAAAGAGGAGCCAAACAAAGATGAAGAAATGATAGACAGATCACGAAGGGTTGGGCTCTTAAATTTGGGATGACAAAGATCCCCTTGATGGCTAAGCCTTTAGAAGAGGTTGGAGTTGGAGAACAAATGGTGGTTAAGACTGATTTTGTGGCGAGAAAAAGAGCAAAAAGAAGTAGATCAGCAAATCGAGTTTTCTCGTAAAGTAGTGTCCATGTTGGCACTCTATTTGAAGGGAATGCTGATTCAATTCAAGTTACACAATCAGCCATAAAGGAAGAAAGCTTAGAAGAAGATCTGCAGTCCCAACTTGTCCTCTAGACCAACGGATCGAAGAGTTTGACTTGACAAACTTCATGCTGGAGGAAGAGTTCAATCAAGAGAAGGATTGTCTTCAAACATTGGAGGAAGGAGAAGCTGCTCCAAATCCAAAAGAAGAGGAGCACATTCTAGTTGTGGAGGAAAAAAGTGCAGATCCAAGGGCTTTGAGCACAAAGCAGGCTACAGGAGAACCTTCAGTTCTTCTTTCTACTTCATCTCTCTCAAGTTCTAGTACTAAAGAGGAGTTTGATCTCTCAAACTCAATGTTGGAGGGTGAAAGAAACCATGGTGGTCAAGTTACAGATCAAGAGGACACCATGGAGGAAGTTGAGCATTTGCAGCAGGACAGCCATGAGGCAGTTTATCTGTCAGATTTGGAGGATTGTTTTGATGGAGAAGAGCCGGTTGAGTTTCCACCATTCTCTCTTTCATCATCCACATTCCAAACACTTGAGTCTGTTGTCATGAAGGAGAGTATTCATTTGCAGCAGCCTGCATCTTATAGCAGCTCTTTGGAACCAAGATTGGAAGATTTAAATCTTTCATGTTCTTCATTGGAGGAAGAGAAAGGACAGAGGAATTTCACCATTTCTTCCACACCATCCACCCAGGAGGGTCTACAAGAAGAATCCATTCTTGGAGTTGAAAATCAGAGCTATGGGCATATCAAATGGATCGGACCTTGCCCAATCGTATATTTGGCTTCATTGGAGCTAAAGGAGAATTCACAACCAGGTCATGCTTGCTTCGAGCATGAGGATGAGCTACAAAGTACCAAGGATCAGCTGTCATACGTCTTCAATCCAAATGCAGAGCAACTAAAAGAGGTATTGGGTTTGCCTTCAGCTGATACCTTGATGATTTGGGTGGAATACCAGCTTCTTGTTGATTTTCCATTCATTCAATCAGCCATGTTCAGTGCCAAATCAATTGCATGGCTGCCACTTTTGAGAAAGGGAAGCTATTTCTCACAACCAATTGCAGGGTTTGTTTAGCTTGCCTTTGCTTCTAGTTAGAATAGAGTAGGTAGGTTTTCTTTCAGCAAAAGAAGTGCTTGTGCACACTCTGCATGTTTCATTTGGAGCATGTATGATTTTCCGTTACTGCATAGTTTTTGTGGTGTTGGTTTTGCTCTTGCACGCTTCATTCCAAAGTGGCATTTTGGTGAGAACGGTTCCATGTCGAAAGGGATCCAAGTGGCTCAGAGGGGAAGTTTTCAAAGTTTAGATCAGTTTGCGAGGCTACAACTCATGACTCCATGCCCAATGGATTGCTTCGAGCTGCGATGATTCTTCTACTAGCAGCGGGTGACCCCGCCAGTTGCCAAACTATTGTCAAAAATTCACCCCCAAGGTAATTTTGATAACATGCATCAAATTGTAGTCCTAGGTAAGTAAGATTGATTCAAGGCAAAAATCATGTTTCGGGTTCCCTCACCTTTCTCTAACTCTCCCATACAAGAAGAAATCCCAACAGGTTGAGAAAATGGAAGAAATGTAGAAAACCAAGCTTGGGGTAGAAAAATGAAGAAAATCAGCTAAGTCCTAGCCTAGGCAGCACTTGGGACAGTTGGGACATCGAAGCACGAATCGGCCGAAAAGCCACCGGGCGGTTCACGTAGCGATTGGAGCATCTAGGACAAAGGTACGCACAGTGCAAAAATCCGAACCGACCAGAAAAATGGGAAAAATTGCCTAAGTCTCGCTTCGCTCGATCTAGGACAGTTGGGACAAAAGTACGTGGAGGACGCGGATCAGCCGGTTTGGCGTAAGTCACCCATTTTGGGTGGTTCGGAGAAATTTTCCCAGCGATGGGACATTGGGACAAGAGTATGTGGAAGATGCAAAACAATGGATTCGGCCGAAATAGAGGACTTTTGTTTGGGACATCTGGGCCAAAAATGCACGCGCGGGACGCGGAGAGCCGAAAGAGCTCGGAGCGAATGGAAATGTGCCATGTGTCTTTCTGCAAAGAGGGACAGGGAAGCCCGAATCGGGTGGATCGGAGAAATTTGTCCCAGACGGTTCGGGACATCCGGGCCAAAAATACGCGAGGAAGTGAAGACCCAAAAATCCGCCAACGAATCGAGTGTGACACGTGTCATAAGGGGAGGCATAATAAAATTTTTGACTAAGTGTTTTTGGGCCCAAAAGTTCAAAGGGTGAGGTTTGAAGGGTCGGCCCGAGCAATACACATAGGACACGTGTCCTATGGAGCAGGGAGTGCAGAGCCTAGGGAAAGACTTAGAAAATTTAGCAAAAGTTTTTGCCGAAAGACTAAAAGGTAAAGTTTCTCCTGTGCCCCCGTTGACGAACAAATGATGCCACGTGTCCCAGTGGCGGGGCACGAGGAGAAAATGGGACATTTTCCCAAAGTTATAAAAGGTCAAATTTTTCAAAGGAAAGCACATGGAAAGGTGGAGGAGAGAGAATTTCTCATCCAATCGCGCTGACACATGTCGTCCAAGTGGCAGTGCACGGGAAAAGTTCAAATATTTTTCCCGCCGATCCGTTTTGGTCTGTTTCTACCCTAAATCTTCAGATCACCATATCTTTTGATCCAGAGCTCGATTTGCATGTTCTTTACATCAATGGAAAGCTGATGAAATTATCTACACGATTTTAGGGTCAATATTCCTTTTTGGTTTAGTTTAAATAAAGGAAATCAAGAAACATCTCTAGCACATAGTAATGGCCGGAACTGACGTTTCAACAACTAGTTTTAATGCACATGGGTCGCATTCTTCTTCAGCACGGCCAGAACTGACATTTCAACAACCAATTTAATGCACATGGGTCGCATTCTTCTTCAGCATGGCCAGAAGTGATGTTTCAACCACCGATTTTAATGAAGAATGTGTTTTGGGCTGCTTGCACGTTTTCCTACATTTTCTCTCTCCTGGGCTCGACCCATGCATTGTAAAAGGCCAGATTTGGCTCATTTCTAAAAAATATTACAAGTTGTTCATATTTTTAGCTCTACCCTCGCTTCTTTTCTTCTCCATGGTTGAAAATGGAGTTTGAACCTCCTCTCTTGCTCTATAATGGCATTTTTGCCTTTTACTATTGAAATGATGTTACATGTAAACTTCTAAAGCAACAAAAACATGTTTCGTGATGCATCTGTCCATCCTTGCTCATTTTTTGCTTGTTTTATTCTTGCCTCTCTTCATTGTAGGTATTTGTGCAAGTTTGAATGTTCATTGCAGGTCTGGAGCTGTGTTCATGGAGTTTTGGGACATTTTCTGTGTGAAATCTATCCTTGGGCTTGTGATGCGTCTGTCCATCCTTCCCATTACTCACCTCTCCTTGTCCCATGGTAGTTTTGATAGATGTTCAACATTCTCCTTCTCTAGTGTATCACCATTTTAGTGTAGGATTTTTCTGTTTTCCCTTTTCTCTCTCTCTCTATCTCCTTGGCATGGTTAGATTAGGATTAGATTAGCTTGCCTGCACTGGAATAGCTCGTGGCAGGTAGTTTAGGAGCAGGAACCAGCCTTCTCTGGAGATTCCTTTCTCATTCTTTTAGGTCCCACACCTGGAGAAAGGATTCAATGTTGTGCAATCACATTGGATGCCCGAACATCAACCTAGAATCCGATGTGCGTCCAGGGGTGATGTGATTTTGCACTAACACTACTCAACCACAAAACCTTTTTTTACCAATAATGACCCCTTACATTACATGTACACTAACCCTTACCAACATCAATGTGTTGCATGTTGGCTCATGCTTCTTGTAGACCTAGATCTCAAATCCACCCATCAAAAATATGGCAAAGGAAAAACAGAAAAATCCTCTATCTGGCACCTCTCTCCAGAAATCAATCCTCTAACTTTGATTTCCTTGATGAATCCAACACTACCCTCTCTTTGGATGATACCATTTATCAGATTACCTTATTCTTCGATTGTTCCAAATGTTAGCATGGGGGTGGCTCCAGAGTTATCCTCATCCCTCCCGACGATGAGCCTATGCCATTATCTTTCAAACTGGATTTTGATTGTACTAACAATATCATAGCATATGAAGCACTCATGTTAGGTATTCAAACCTCGATAGCCATAGATGTTAAATAGATTAATATCTTGGTGAATCTAAACTAGTTGTGAACCAATTTAAGGTTATATACCAGTGTCGTAACGAGATACTTCAAAAGTATAAGCATCATGTTGAGATAACTTTGACTACCTTTGAGCGTTATGAACTTAAAACCACCCCGCGTTCCATTAATAAATTTATCGATACCATGGCCTATCTTTCTTCTCAAATCCTCACTTTTTCCTTTGACTTGAAAAAATTTGTCATAGTACAAAGGTTGTAATCACCCTCTTATCTATTTTGAGACTTCAAATTTGTATCAACCATTGAAACTGACCCACATGACCTTTGGTATAAGCATTTTTTACTACCTTTCCCTTTCCATCCTACCTCCAAATGTTACTTGTAATGGACAACGAGCCTTTCTCAAAAGTGTCTCTTACTATGTCATCATTAGTGGTATTCTCTATAAACACATTTTTGACACTATCCTCTTCAATGCCTTACTAGTTCTAAAATACCATATACTATCAAAGAGGTTCACGATGGAATTTTTGGGGGTCACCTCGGTGATTTAGCTGTCACTAAACACATTATTTTCCTAGGCTATTATTGGCCAACCTAAACCATGATTTTTGTGACTAGTCAAGCATTGTGTCAAATGTTAGCAACATGTTAATCTTCATCACACCCCTAGTCATGCCTTATAGGATAGATAAGACCTTTGGCATTTCTCTCAATCAGTTTGGATCTTGTTAGAGAGATCCACCCTCATTATTCCTAATTACATCAATGGATTATTACCACTACCAAGTATTACACAAAATGGGTTGAAGCCATACCTCTTATTTCTACAAAATATGTGAATTCATAAATCATCACATCATTTGTCACTTAGGTGTTCCTCACCGCCTCATCATTGATAATGGAAAACAATTCAAAAACAAAACCCTGCAAAAATTCTATGATGCCTTTAGTATTCAACTCAATTTTTCTTCACCTTATTGTCCTTAAGAAAATGGCCAAGCTGAATCAACCAAAAAAACATTAAACAATTTTTTTATGAAATTGGTTGACAATACTAGAAAGGATTGGCACACACACATTCCTTTTGCCTTATGGGATTATCGTACTAGTATTTGTACCTCAACTACTTCCACGCCTTTATCTTTGGTCTACAGTACAGAGGTTTTCCTACCTATCAAATTTTGAATTCCATCTCTTTGTATCTCACTCAAAGATATGCTCAAAGATGATGATTTTAACCAAAATTATTTGGCACATCTTTATTTATTAGACTAGCATCATCTAAATTCTCTTTATCACCTCCAAATCTACTAAAAACGTATCAAACATTCCTATGAAAAATGTGTCCCTAAACAAACCTTCAAGGTCAGTGACCTTTTCCTGAAGGAAAATCAACATGTAACCAAAGTGAAGAAAATAAAATAGGGAAAGTTTTCTCCTAATTGGCTTGGACCCTATATCATTACTCATACCTATGGATTAGGTGCTTATCGTTTGTCTTCACTCAAAGGAAAACCCGAGCTTGAGCCCTTCAATGCCTTGGAGACTTCAACAATTCTATTGTTGAATCAAGTCCTAAATCACCTTATGTTTATTAAATTCATTTCCCTTGAGCACCATTCACCTTCCACTTACTTATTTTAAGGATAAAAAAAAAAGAAGAATCATGTGATTACCCATCACCTTTCATCCTTATCTTCAATATGAGTACCATGGCTCTACTCATGGCATGATTATCATGGATAATTTTTGTCCTTTTCATGATGGAATCCCATGGTCATTCATCACTTAAGACCTTTCTTTCATAGCTAACCCCTATGTGCTATGGTTTTGTCTTCATAAAAGAATCCTATACTTCTCTATAGTTTTGTCCATGACCTAAAAGTCAAAAAAACAATTCAAGAATAATATATGATATTTTTAGATTCAAACTCCAATAGTCAAAATTCTAACATAAATATGACTCCCTCAAAATGGACATCTATCTTTCTATCTTGATACTATAAATAGACTGCTCCCTCAAAGGACAACTATAAAAAGATATCCATACTATACACAGTCTATCACAAAAATAAGACTATTCCTGCAAAAATAAAATAAAATAAAAATATTTTGAAGCTTCTTGCATCAATCAACTTCACGAAGACCTCAAGGATATACTCTACTCATCCCACATAGACTTCCCACATCTATCAGTCTCACGAATACCTCAAAGATATACTCTACTCATCCCACATATACTTCCCGCATCTATCAATCTCACAAAGACCTCAAGGAGATACTCTACTCATCCCACATAGACTTCTCGCATAAAACAGTCTTTAAAAACAAAATCATACAAAAATGAATTTTTCGTCATGGACTTGCCTATTTTGATCTTGGGTCTCTTTCCATAGAGGCATGTTATCTCACACTAGGTTACGCTAAATAAAATTCTTTCAACTCATCGCCTTTCCTCTCTAATCTTCTTCCTACTCAAGGGACATGCCAAAAATGTGACATTTTGTGATCATGTGACTTTCTTCACCCTTATAATAGTCAATCATGCAACACCTTTAGGGTTTTATGTTCATAAGCCAATATTTGGTATAATAGACTCGTAATGGTTCTTACCAATTAGACAACTTTTTATCTCCTCTTACCATTCCCATATTTTCTTCCTTATTGATCCTCCTTCACAAGACTAGACCTTCGACACCTACATTCTAGGAATTCCTCTTCCACTAAAATCAACCATGCCTATTCAACCTAAACTCAACCATACCTATTCAACCTAAATTCAACCATGCCTATATGACCTAAAATCAACATTTCCTAAATGACCTAGACTCAATCATGCCTACAACCTACCAACCCATTCATCTCTCCTCATCATATTTTTCCCTAGCTTATGGGAGAACTACATCATCCTGAGGCCCCTTTTCACTAGGGCTATGTAGGCAGCACTCCGAGGGCATGGGGCCCTTGGAGGTTAGCTCATCCACTCTTCCCCTTAAAAAAATTTCCCCCTTTATATTCACATGCTACCTTAGTGAGTTTTCCATTTTACACAAAACTAGGAAATTAAACAATCATAAAAACATACATACCTACCATTTTAAAACATCACCATATCATACATCAATCATTTCACATTTCCATGATATCAAATATTTTGAAATTTACACCACAACATACATATACATCATCATTTATTTTCCATACTACCAATAACTTGGAAATTAAATCAAACACAAAAATAACCAAACCATGCATATACCTCGACTCCACCATGCCTATACCTAACTCCACCATGCCTATATGACCTTGATTCCACCATTCCTAACTCACCTAAACTCAACCATGCCTAAATGACCTAGAATCCACCATGCCTAAACCTAAAATCCACCATGTCTAATGTAACATCCTCATTTTAAGACTTTACAAACAAGGATTTTTTTTTAACATAATGTTCTCTGTTCTAAATTAATATAATTTAAAATAGACATTCCATTTCCAATCCATATCATAATTGAAAACCATATTTAATTGTAATGACTTAGTGAAACACCAATCTCTCATTCCATGACTCGGTATTAAACCGATCTCTCATGTTAACTTAATAAAGTGTATACTATGTACACTTGGTTCCTTTACCCTTTTAGGGGTACTAAAGTGTTTTGTTTAAGAAGACTATCTAAATACATGTTACCAATATTCATCTTAAATCTTACATCTTAGAATAGGTGACATAGAAAAATACAACCAATAGCTTATGGTACTTTGGCCAAAGTTTTTAAACATGTTTACCATGTTTACATTCCAAGACGACATACTCCTCGAAAGGAATATTTCCTTCACCACACTTGTTATGTTATCTAGAATGGTATTTCTTGACTTAAGTCAACCCAATATGATTCAAGGTTGCACAATAGACAAGGGAAACAACATGCACTAGTGTGGAACACTACTTGTGGTGACTAAGGATACATATACATACTCAATCGACTTATGTTGATTGGGTGTGAGTAGTTACCCTAATTCAACATGAGTTAACCACAACACTAGATCAATTTTCTATCTTTGTTTAGGGTGGAACCATGAGACAAACCTCCACTTATGTCCATCGAGTTAATTAAACTAAGTGGGGTGTTGAGGCATAAAAAGCTACATTTTAGTATCATTGTAATGACCCGTGTCATTATGAAGGTACTTTACTGCATTTTCTATGTTACAACATCCAAATGAATTCCCTCAACTAGATTAACACACTTAATATTATATTATTTTATCAACACAATCAATTATTATCTTAAATATTAATGATAACAATGCTTTTAAGGGTTTACTAAACATAATTTTACCTAAGAAGGTTACGAGGTGAATTTTACATGAAAGGAAGGTATGTAGATAAAATATTCCTTCCTAAACACCTTGAATTCATGCTTAGGTTCATCTTAATCTTATTTGTTTATTTCATATGTCATCATGACTGAACTTAATGTTATGAAAGTGTGATCAATAGATATTTTTACTTTAGTTTTAGCTTGTAACAAGCTTATTGAAACTTTTACTTTAGACTTCATACTACTGAAAGTCTAAATCCCTTTTATTATCCTTTTTAAACATTCATGTTTCCATTACTGAAATATTCTTAAGGAAAAACACAAACAACCATCCTCATAACTAATCATAACACCTATCAAGACCACAAATAAAGATTTTTTTAATTACAAGGAAAATATCCTTTTTCCTTATCAAGGACTAATGTCCTAATTATGAAAATAGATCACATATGCTTTAGCATAACAAATAATTCATACACATTTATATAACTTAATCATGTTCCTCTTTACTATTTAAGGATCTACCTAAGAGTATCAGCTTAGTTGTGCTCTTTCACGTGAAATGAAATCAACTAATAGTACAGATCCTTAATCCAAGAAGCTTATATATCATAAGATCTAATAAGTTGGTAATCCCATATCACATGTACATCCAAATTTCCCCAACATGAATGATATTACTTAGTAATATATCACAACTTATGTCAATGAAAGTCTCATAAGTAAATCAGCAATCAACAATCATTAAAGAAATTCACTTATAAAAAAGGAGTGATCCACTCATTAAACTTAGAAATATTTCAAGGATTACAAAATGTCATTGCATCAATATAAAACTATTTTTAATACATCTTCTTTTCTTGACAAAAGTACATTTCAAGTAATGTCACTACATAATCATCATAATAAAGAGATAATTTCTTTAGTAAAAATGTAACTTTCTATATGTCTTTCTCCTTTCATCTTTTACAAAATCCATTTGAAATTTTTTTAGCACAAGTCAATTCATATGAACTGAGCATGATAAACGCTATAACATTAAAACAATGTGGTTTTACCTAACTATTTCATAAAAAGAACCCTGTTGTTAATGAAATAGTTCCAAAATCACAATTTAAGATTAACGTAAAGAATTGCCTTTGATAGATTACAAAACTAAGAAGGAGAGAGAAAGATCATAGAATCTACAAGAAGTAATGTTTAAGTAAGAACTAATTAATTCAACATAATTAATTTTATCCCAAACACAAATATGAACTCATTACAACCTTCTAGTCATCCAAACAACAATATTTAAGAAATAAGTAATTCATATTTCTATCTTAATCTTATCTTCTCAATCAAGCTTCCAACTTAAGTTCAACAACTCAACCTATTTTCTTATTCAAGAAGAAGTACAATGATATAAACAACTACCTTTCTATAATAAGCATGTTGTTTTATAAATTCGAAATGTTAAGATCTTTATTAAGACAGATGATCAAACATGAATCTAAATATCATTCCATCAAAAATCTTACCTAATTCAGGCTCAACACAGAGTCTAAGGATTAGATTGATCAAGAACAAGTCCCAACATTACAGGTAAGAAAAGTTTATCCAATCAAGAAATTAGAAACAAGACCAACATAACTCATGGCATAAGTTCCTTGAAGACCTGAATTCATTTCAGAGTTAGGATCCTAAAATATCAAAACATAATTAACATTCCAAACTTTTAAAAAAAAACCACGTCGATGTCAGTGGTTTCCCATAAGCTATCCAAAAATAATTGAGAATTTTTTTAAACAACACACAAGTTAAACTAATCAATTTCCAAATCAAGAAAGGAGTAGGAGAACTACAAGTTTAGAAATAGATCAAAACCCAAATCATTCACAGGAACAATTTTACACTTAGAACCATCTACACCAAATTTGAGGAGAAACCATGATCAAACACAAAAAAATAAGCGCAATAAGATCTGAAACCAAAAAAAAAAAAGAACAAAACTACTTTCCCAAGTAATCCAAGTTCCACAAACTCAAGAATTGGAACCTACTCAAAGAGTGAACACAAATAAAGGAGAAAGCGAGTTAAAATGGAATTTTGTCCTAAAAAAACCAATTAGACATTATATCACAACTTAAAAAAATCCAACTAATGTTACCCATTTTCATAGGCTAACCCAGATGGGTTCTTGTTCTTAGAAACTCAACAACAAAAAGGGTAGGAGTAAAATATCAGTCTCATCAACCAAACTGGTTCACTCGAAAAAGAGTTACCACTACTCCAAAAAATAAGACATGTAAATTGAAATAGTTTCCCTTAAATATGAATGCACTTCCAGTGCTAGACAGGATTAGAATGCCCAAATAAGATCAACCAAATCTTACCTATAGCAACAATGTAGCCCAAAATGGGTAATAATAAATGAATCAGTTCGAAGAGAATAGAAACCAAAAGCATTCAATAGGTAAACCTTCTTATTCATCTTCCACGAATGATACAGTCTCCCATACATGGTTTAACCAATAAAACAAATGATTCGTTTCAGTTCCAATCAGAGGTAAAAAAAATAAGCATAACCCAATTTGATACAAGATGGGTATTCCATGCAAGTAAATGAAAATATAGTCTCAAACAAGTCGACCAAATATAGTTGGTCCCCTCTCTACTATCAATAATAAACCGACCAAAAAAGACATAAATATTTCTCGGTCATAGGTGTATATCTGAAACTACCATGACAAAGTCCACTTTAAGGTTAGTCTCCAACCATTACTAATAAGGAGATATTTCTAAGCTAAAATCTATAGATTTCAACAAAAACCTGTCAACTATTTACGCATACACAATACCCAGACAAGGTATCCATCCAACAGAGATACAAACATAGACTTGTATTAGTACCTAAGAAAGTTCATATGTATATAAGCTAACACATTAGCCATTCAATCAATATAACCCATATTCACAATAATACAAAAACATAGTATCATAATGCATCCGAAGAAACCAAGTTGAAAGTACCATTGAAGTAAGGAGAAGAAACAAAAACCATAACCAGAAAGTTTCCAATCAAGAGCAGAGTTATTTTAATACAAAAATTTAAATAAAAGAAGAATATTCAAAGAGATAGGGCCTATCATGCTTGATAGATCTCCTGTCTTCTATTCCTCATTGCAAATATTCAAGAAGAACCTCGATAGAAAATTTTCCACAAAAACGCCAAAGACCAGGCTCTAAAACTTTCCCTTTCTTCCTCTTATAACTTGCTTAGTTTCCATTATCATTACCGCCATGCAAGGTGAAAATAGGCATGCATGATTCAAATTGGTGGTTCAAAAATGAAAAACCACATGCAGAGCTATAAATCTTACAAAAACCAAATGAAATAATGAAATCCAAAATCATATTTTCTTCCCACTTCCCCTATTTCCTGGGTATTTTTTTCATGCAATGGCTGAGATCAATTAATGAAAATATGTAGAGTCCTTCCTTATTTCCCACCTTTGCCAACTCTTTGTTGGATATAACAAAGTTTAAAACTCCTTGCAACCAAACTTTAGTAGAGGTGACAACTCAGCCTCCTCTAAAATTTCATGCACTCACCAAAATTGGTGGTAACAAGGTGTTTAATGCCACATTAAAACCTCATTAATACTTTAGAAATTGGTGCCATTAACACCTCTTCGTATGTCATCCATGCCATCCCCTTAGGATAGTCCATGCCCTTAGGTTAGATTCATAAACATTATATTAGAAACCAACTTAGGTTAGTTTATTAGTTTAGTCTTAGGATATCCTAATTACATGTCTTAGGACTCCCTTCATCTAATAAACAACCACATTAATAAAAGCATCTAGAAAATTAGGGTAGGATAACAAAATTAGGAATTTAGATAACATTAGGTCCCCCTAATAATTATTAAAATACCAATTCAACATTACCGAATGAAGAATCCAAATGATGTTATTAGATCACTTAAGAAGGACGTGAGAAGAAAAAGTCACCCACAATCCCATGGAATCCTAGGTTTAGAGATCTAACATTTAACCTAGCTCGGTCAAGATGACCTTGACGTTGTAAAATCAAAAGCATGCCTTAGATCACTAAAATTGATCCAAGGTATAGCTATCCTGCATCAGAAATCATAAATATTGAAGCACAAGTTCAAATGCAATAAAGACTTATGAACAAGTTTAGGCTGAATCAATTTCCTCTATCCACATGTAGTGAACATTCAACATAAGAAGGAATGAAATAATTCATTTTAATTTCAGAATAGACATGGAAGGATTGTATCTATTATTAGAAGATAACATATTATCTACAACACACAAGATTACTTAGTTCACAAGAGTACACTGTCTTCAACCAAGAATCAAATATCAAGATTTGTAACTTCAAGTAAAAATTCATCATAGATATCAACCATGTTAGAGGCATTATATATAAAATTGAATCCATAATTCCTAACTCACTTAAACTCAACCATTCCTACATGATCTCGAATCCACCATGCCTAATTCAACTACTTTCCATAATACACAATACCAATGGAAATTAAACGAGCACATCATTCATCCAGTCAACATCATCAACTATATAAATGGGAGATTCTATGTATCAATACATATATAAATATATATACAATAAATATCATTATCTCAAAAACTCTCATGTATAATCTCATGTTTTCGACACGTACGCCGGTATATATATCAAAAATAAAAATAATGGTACACTATCCATATAGTGACAACTCACCCCACCTAATACCCTCCTGTCTAGTGTCACCTGTCTCCTCCTCTTGGCCCTCTATTGGGCCCAGTATTTAAGTGCTTGTAACCTCACCATGGCCCTATTTCTAGGGTTGATGACCCCTGTGTTACCGAATCTGTGAGTCCTGGATCCCATCTATTCATTGGCTTCTGTTGAGCTTAATACTCGGCATATGATGACACATCAATCCCTACGGGGATAGATGATTATGATAGTACCAATTTGTTAGGCCTTAGAATATTGGCTAAGTACAAGAAGGCACGTGGGTGCGTGGGACCTATATGAAGAAGGGTACCCGGGTGAAGGCATGCAGGATATGGTTTTAACGAGGTTTAGAAGAACACATGGTGTGCGTGCAAGGAAAAGTAGGGGTTTTGGGACTTAGCCATATTTGGCATTCCAAGAAGCACACGAGAAAATTGTGACCCATCTAGCATGTAGAGTGGATAAGGTGCTAACCTGGCAGCTTATGGTCAAGAAAGGAATATTCCATGCATGTGATGGAAGGATCCAGAAAGACATCATTGAAAAGAGTGGAAAGCTCGGATAAAAGGAATAATGTTCCATTTGAGAACCACTTGGACACTTGAAACTAATCTATTATATCATGAAGGCATGGTGGTGGAGACCAAAGCTATATATAGAGATACTCGGTAGAAGAAAAAGGACACCAAGAGCGGCACCATATAACATTAGATAGGTGAATCTCTAAAAGAATAATGAAGGATCCTTTGGATTGGGATTAGGAGAACCATAGGAGTGATGGCATATTTAAAGGGATGGGTTTGTAAAAAGTTTTGTAATGTGCATAGTTCGGGCTCGATGCGTGACTCGATCTGCATTGTTATATTGGCATGTTATGGCCTTAAAGAATGTAATGTGGTTATTGAACTTGTTAACATGAATATAAGGTTCTATTCTAAAGTATATATGTTTTTCATGGGCACAAACCCTAGTGCATTTCCTTTCTGTTTTGAATCGATTTGCATTTTCTTTGATACTTCTATTTTTTTATATAAATAGATGCATTGGTATAATAACTCATCCTAAGTTCTTAGAATGAATGCATGGTTATGTTCTTTTCTACATCTAAATTTGTCATAAATGATGTATTCTCACAAAACTCAAGCAAATGAGGGCTCAAAGCACCCACATGTGTCTCGATTGAGTGCCTAGTGTTTGCTAGGTGATAGGCGATGCACATGGGATTAGATTGTTGTTCTAAGGGTATATAAATGACTACATATTGGTTCTCATTACGAGACCTCTTTTCAAAGTTTTTGTGAGAAATGATATACATTTTGGTTCTTGTGATATGTGATGACAAAGCACTTGACCTTGGAAAGTGTCAAAGCATGGTTTAAAAGCATGGAGAATGAGTTTTATCAAAGGTTTAGTATCAAACCTAAGTTTGATGCATGTAGATGAGAAGAAGAGCTTATGTATCATGAGTTATATGAGACCTTATTTTGCTATTTTCCAGTAGATTTGTGTGAATGGATTCCATCATATGCATCTAGATTGAGATGGTATTATAGATCATACATATGGGCCCAAGATGGTTACCGGAAGCTATAGGATGTAGATCTGACTTGGACATGTGCTTTTGATCACCTTTGGTGGAGAGGAGTCCTAACCAATTATACTTTGGAATATGCCATTTCTACGTATTCTTTCCCAAAGGTTTTTGAGTTTTTGAGGGAGCCCAAAGGATCTTTTTACATGATATCCCTTTGGCTATGAAGATCTTGGTCATTACCCTAAGTTTAGAATCATTCGCTATGGCTAGCTAAGCTTCTCTCGAGCACCGAGAGGAAGATAAGGTGGAGGAAGATGGAAGACATTGTGGCTAAAAGGGAAAGAGAAGAGAGTAGACTCAAATATAGTGAAACTCATGAAAGGGAGATGGATAGACAACACAAGGTTGTAGGTGTGATGGATCCATGGGGACAGACATTGTAGGAAGGAGTTGAGGTTCACGTAGAGGACATAGAACATGAGTAGTCTGTGCTACCCCATCTTAGAAAGCACAAGAGAGAATCCCCTTTAGATTATTATGAGAGTTCATTGCATGGAGAAAGGAGAGACATCAAAGTGCACATATGAACCCACCCTGACTAACCCCTGCAATTGGTTTCCCGATCAATGAAGAAGTATTGCTAATCTAGTTATTATCGGTGGAAGTAACCAATCTACACCTAGGAGATATAATTTCTCATTTGGGACATCCATGGCTATGCAAACCATTCTTGTATTTGGAGGAATTTTTGGACAAGGTGCAAATACACAAGGTTTGGGTATCACATTTGGAAGTGGCACAGAACACACAACTAGAAGTGGGACAATATCAAAAACCATTGGCGTGTAATTCATTGGGACATTGGGAACATTAGGCGCGACCATTTTAGGCCATTTTACGAGATACGTAAGGTGGATTTGGTGGTATAAGAGCTAGAGGATATGGTGGACCTAACGATCTAGAGGATCCGGCCGGTTAAGAAGAATGGGACCTAATGGATCCAAAGTGGATCTCGGTGGAGGAGGAAACACCAGAGGGAACCAAGGCTCTGATCGGAGAACAAGGGCCACAACCACCTCCACAAGTATTTTTAAGATGTTTTTACACTTTCTAGACTACAGTGTATTGAGGATTACGTAGATCATGTCCAAAAGTGTGAATTACTATGGTGAATGAAAGGGATCACTACCTTGAAGTGAAAAGAAAGTCATTTTTCAATGATGTTTCAAGGGCACATGCATATTTAGTATCGAAAGTATGAACCCCATCAAACAAAGGTGGTAGACTACATTGCATTGAAGAACAACTTCCTAGAAAAGTTCCATATCCCCGAATTTGAGCAAAAGGGCATCAAAATTTTGAAGGAGACCCAACAAGGGATGGCATAGAGTGTGCGGGAGTATGAATCTCGGTTCAAGACTATATTTTTAAAACTATCCTATGGAATTCACCCTTCTCAACATGTTGAATGGTTTGTTAGAGGATCGATAACACTATTTATAAGGGCACTATCACATAAGACTTTCATACACCCATGTGAGGCCTTGGAATCTTCCATGCATGTTGACGTTGTTGGGAGTGTCGATTATAGTGTTAACCTTTTCTTTGAGGTTCAAATTATTGCAATGGCCAAGTAGTTGGAGAATTTTTGTGAAAATTTAATGCATGAGGTTCATAGTGGTCTTTTGTGTACAAATTATGAAGTGGAAGGTCATGCAAAGGATAGTTTCCCTTAAAATTTGGTATACACCATGGTGGTAGAGTATGAGATTTTCCATGGGGACCATGATGCAAGTAGATTTCCTCTACCCTTACCATAAAGAAAAAGGTGTTGGGATTGTGAGTATAAAGAAGGCCAACCCTTAGTGGATGCCAAGAGTGGCGCGTGAGTCAGGATTAGAACTTGTACGATGATGAGGCAAGTAAAGGCTACGCACGAAAGGGAGATTCCAAGATAGAAACTAGTTGTTAGGGAAGAAGTGGTACATGGGAAGTATCTATACCCTACTCATTAGAAGGAAGTTTATCAAGAGACTATGGATGTGATTCAAAGTTTGCAAGGGGAAATCCAATGTATAAAGGAGTAGTCAAAGTAGTTGGAGCAAAGGAAGAATGTCGAGGCTCTACAGAAGGATTTGGATGAGGTCAGGGAAGTGTGAAAAATGTTAAGGCAAGAGAATATTATTCCCTTGCTAGGAGAATGGCTACGGAAGAAGGTACCACATGCCAAAGTAGAGCACAAAAGGAAGGTTTTGCATGTAAACCTTCCTCCTCATAGCCTTGACTATGATAAAGAGATTACATTGAATGTAGTTATTGATGGGTGTATTTTGAGAAATATACTTATTGACATAGGAGTAGAGGTCAATGTTCTTACCTTGGATGCATGGAATCAAATGGGAAGGCCCACATTATATCCATCTTTGAATGTGTTGTATATAGTGAAAAATAAAAAGGAAATGACCATTGGAGTCTTGAAAGATGTAGTTATCACTATTCAAGGGGCCAAGTTCACTAGGGACTTTGAAGTCTTAGCACTCGCCGAGGTGGATAATTTCCCAGAATTACTTGGGCACCCTTGGTGTTAGAAGAACAATGGTGACCTGCAGCTTTAACATGGGGTATGTAAGTTTTGAGAACAAGGAGGAATGATTCATTATCCCCTTGACATATGAAAAATTAGTGCCTTATACTGAGCCCTTAAGAGAGGAATTCCATGACATAATCTTTGTGTTCTCCATCGAGACCTTGAAATAAATCATCCTAAAAAAGGGTTATCCAATTTGAAGATGCTCAACGATGATTAATACAACTAGCATAGCATTTTACAATTAGGCACACATGACTTATGAGTTGATTGGGAAATGATTGAGAGGATCTCAGAACAAGGGTGAAAAAGGTGCACTTAGTCAAGTGCCCGAGAAGAAAAAATCTACCAAGTTACTCGGAGGGGTAAGCTCTAATGATTTCTTTGTGAGAAATGGAGGCTTAGTGGAAAAATGAGGACAAACAGAGAAGTATGCTTAGTTATAAATTTCTCTAGATTATAGTGTGTTGGTAGGAAACACATCATGAGATTATCCTAGAATGGAGTGAGTTTAGAGTCACATTTTTGTAAGGTTCTCTAGAAGCAAATCACCCACTTGTCATACAGACTACCATGGAAAGGAACCCACCTCGTCCCATATCCAAGCTTTTGAGAAGGCATGGATGGAGGGCACATAAGTGTTACCACCTTTGTTATGGGTGCATAATTTATATTCCACCTTACAGGGTTGTGCACGTGCATGGTATATCCAATTAGAGACATGCCATCGACAAGTAATTTGTAGGATTTAATAACTACTCTCATTCAATATTTTGAGTATCGAGTATCAATCCATCATGGATAAGGCATTACAAGTTGTCAAACACCTTTTAATGGGAGATAGTGCTATGGTAGAAGATAGGATACTAGAGTAACTGTTGAGCCTTTTTTGGAGATGCATCTCAATGAACAAGACTAAGAAGAAATGCAGCTTGAGTGTGCATGAATTGAAAAGGAAAAAGGAAAAAGGAAAAATGGTCTATGTAGTAGATGGTGAAGAGATGGAAAGTTTGGATGCTAACCATTATAAAGGTACATACAAAAACATTGATAGTGCTGATGAGTGAGCACGTGCCTACCATGAGCCCTTGAAAATAAATAAGGTTAACATTAGGACAGAGACAAAACCTAAGGAAGCTATCATTGGGGACTATTGGTCGAAAAAGAAGTTTCAACGGTCATTGAGTTGTTGCGAGTTTCAAGATTTGTTCCCTCACAGTACCTTGAACTCAATGGCATCCATCATTCCTTAGGGGAGATGAGAATCAAGTTGAAGGAATATGTGCACCGATTTGGAATAGGCATTATCGATGAATCCAAATTTGTGCGTCTTGGTTAGGAGGAAATAGACAAGATGATAAAATATGGTGTTGTTATCCAAAATGAGCCCCTTGCACATTTTGTGGCTAACTCCCTTCATTCTTCCCTCCCTTGTGCCTTAGTCATAATTTTTTTCTTTTCAGGCACTCAAGACCTTCTGGAAATGGCACCATTGGATAGAGATTTTTCTTAGCTTTCTAGAAAGGTAAATTTTCCTCCTAACTCCATGTATTTTTGAAGTTATGGCTCGACGGAGTTTTTGTGGGAAATTTTCCCCTGGAAGGCCCACAACCAGTAATATGGTGCCACGTGTCGAAGGAAGTGGTGGGGTCGAGAGGAAAACTTGGAATTTTTACCAAGTGTTTGGCAAATTTCAAAAAGAATATTTCACCCCGCAGGCCCGCCGACAAATTGGATCGTGCCACATGTCCAAGGGGGAAAAAATTGAAAAAAAGACTAAGTGTTGGTGCCATGGAAAATATCTAGGAAAGGCCCGCACCCAACCACATTGCACCATGTGTCCTTAGGCCAAGAAGTGGCAGAGGGTGGAGATGAAGTTAGAATTTTGGTGAAATGTTTGGCGAGGGCAAGGTCAAATTTTGCCCGTGGGGTCCACATCCAATGGCCTCATGCCATGTGTCTCAAGACCCGCGGACCATGGAGGAAGATTTGAAAATTTGGTGAAGTGTTTTTGCAAAATTCAAGAGGAATTTTCTGCCCGAAGGCCCGCAGCCAGTGAGATCAGGCCACATGTCCATGGGGGTCGGACCGGCAGAGCACGGGGAGATTGGGAATTTTTCCCAAAGGTAAAGCGCAAGGAGGAAGGTTCACCCCAAAAACCCACATCCAATGGGAATCGTGCCACATGGCACCGGAGCTTCAAAATGTGGGGGAAAAATTGGAAATTTTCCCAAAGCAAAACAAAGGAAAATTCTGCCCCCAAACACGAACCAATGGCATCTTGCCACGTGTCCAATGGCGGAAAAAATACAGGACAGGCCCGCATGGGAAAAAGAAAAGGAAAATCCCGTGGCCAATGGAATCGTGCCATGTGGCACCCGGAATGGCAGAGCGCAGGGATTTTTTGGGAAATTTTCCCAAATGCAAAAAAGTGGAAAATTTCAAATTTTTCGCCCACCAATCCATTTTGGCCCTGTTTTGCCCTAAAATTTCAAATGGCCATAACTTTTGATCCAGAGCTTGGTTTTTCACGTTCTTTATATCAATAGAAAGCTGGTGAAATTCTATATAAGATTATAGGGTAAAGTTTGTATTTTTATGGATTTTGGAGAGAGAAAATTGAAAAATCCTCTGGCACGTGGTCATGAACAGAAATGATGTTTCAACCACCATTTTTAATGAAGAATGGCTCACATTCTCTCCCAGCAGGTGGAAAATGTCAGGGAATGGACCTGTAAGGATGCCCATTCCATTTTATTGCATTTTTGGTTGGTGGTTGAAGCTCTCCCACATTTTCCCCCATTTCTCTCTCCTGGGGTTGTTTCTTGCATTGTAAAAGCCAGATTTGGCTCATTTTTTTAAAAGGTTGAACATTTTTTCATGTATTGTAGGCTCCCTCTTTCACCTTGAAAGTGATTTTGTGGAAATATCAGACCTCTTCCAGGACTGTAACATGTTTTCTACCTCCCAGATGCTGTAATGTATGTATTTTGATATTGGAAATGACAATGCAAGCTCTGTGAATGAGTTTCAATCCTCTGCTTATGTTGTTTTCTTCCTTTCTGATCTTCCATTACATGTCATCAGTTTGTGCATGATGTTTTGTTGCATTTCTATGATCTGTGTCAATCTGTAGAAGCAAAAAATGCTCACCACTCCTTTGGTGCATCACCTTATTAGCATTAGTTTCATTTTTGCATTCTCTACCTCTGTCCCCTTGGAATTTAGAGTAGGATCTTGAATTCAAAACCTCTGAAACTTGCAAGTAATACACCTAATCAGAGGAGTTGAGGAACCAACCTATAATCTAGAGATTCTTTTCCCATTTTTACAAGTCCCATACTTGGGGAAAATATTCAATGTTGTGCAATCACACTGCGGATGTCCAAAGTGTAAAACTAGAAATTTGATCAACATCCGTGGGTGATACTTGATTTGCACCAACAGATTTTGGCATGCCTTAAGTGGGACTTAGAGGTCTTCATCTTCATTGTAAAAATTTATGTGCATTTGTTGCAAGTTTCTTTCTTAAGAGAGCCCTAAATTACACATCCGGTGACTCCAAGGAAGAAGAATCGGTTGGTTTTAGCAAATACAGTGCAGACCTGAAAAATCATGAGAAGAATCACCAAAAAGTCAAGAGTTGGAGAAGAAGAGTTTATTTTTTAGTATCTACAGTTATCTCCAAGAAGGCAAAGAGGGAGGATAATTCAAAGGTCTCCATCTCCACCAAACAGAACTCTATCAACTTCTCCACCTGTAGGCCTTTCATTCAATCAACAAGGGTTCCAAGGCCAATCGAATGGCATAACACAACCCCTATGTCAATTTCACTGGCGGCAACCCATTTGCTCTCAATGCACAAAATCCAATCCTAGTTGCAGCATTGAAGAACATTCCATACTTTACTGGAGAGAATCAGACCACTCCTGTGATCATGTTAAGGATATTGCTAATATTTGTGCAATCCATGAGATTAATGAGATGGAAGTTCTTTGTCAAACTGATGGCATCTTCATTCAAAGGGAAAGCTTTGCAATGGTTCAGGATTCTTGCCTCAAGTTCTATCCAAAATTGGAACCAGCTATGTATAGCCCTCCATGAGTAGTTTGGAGAAAAGGGAGATAACTTGTCCCTTTTGGAATAGTTGACAACCATCAAGAGAGCTCCCAATGAGCAGCTGACTGACTTCAACTTCAGGTTTCAAATGACTTGGGAGAGAATTCCAATGGTAGTAAGGCCAGCAGTAGAAGGTGCTTTTCTATATTACCTTAAAGCTTTAAATTTTAATATTTCTATGTTAATTCAATCCATGGGAGGCACAACTATCCCTGTTGCTTATAGCATTGCCATTAGAGCTGAAAATTATTTGATTCAAGCTGAAAGCTAGCTCCTAGGCCTCCAATGCCATTATACCCAAGTTTAGAGAGCCCAAGTACTAGTCAAGTGCCTAATTTAGCCCCTATTCCCACTCCTAGAAATTAGAATTCAAGTGAAGCTTCTACTTCATCTTCTAGTGCCTCAAATGAACTTCAAGAAGTCATGAAGCAATTGCAAAATTTAGGTAATGAGCTGGTTACACTCAAGAGGTAGCAAGCCCAAGGTTTTAGACCTCCTTTCCAGCCTCAAGCTTAGCCTAACAGGAACCATACCAGCCTCAAAGACCACCCAATCCAGTTGCAAATCAAAATCAAACAAGACCCCCTGCCAACAGACCATTTCAGCCCTATAATCCCAATGCTACATCTACCTCTAAAGCCATAGTGCCAGTGCAAAACAACATAGCTCAAGAGTATGATTGGTGTTTCCCATGCAATGAACCTCACAACCAGTCTATGTGTTTCAATGGTGCCTTAAATCAAGCATTAATGGTGACTACAACTAGTGTGGAGGGTGAAGGGAGTCAAGGAAATAACCAACAACCAGAAACATTCCAGCAACAATCAACTCCAAATGATGCCACACTTGTAAATTGGTAGGCAGAAGATTTTTGTGGCATGAATCAAATGATTCCCCAAAGTGTTACAGCCAACACAAGGTAAAAAAGGAGAAATTTGGGTGAAGAACATCCATTGGCTCCAAGTAATCCACAATCTTCTATCACCCCACAAATTATTGGCAAGCAAAATGCAGTTCCAAACACGCAAGGAATGCCTAAGACAACTCCTAGGCCAACTCAAATGCTAGCTGCTGCTGCTCATGTGCAAGGAATGAATGTGCAGGCCAAGGGACAACAGAGATATGCTTCATTTCCATTCAACATCATCGACCAGATGAATAAGAAAAATATAAACATATCAATGTGGGAATCACTATCCATCCCATGCCAAAGAGATTTGCTACAAGCTGCCATGAAGGACTAGTCAACTTCAAATTAGCAGGTCCAAATGCAAGAGAAGGTACTCATAAATTCTACCCAATCTAAGGGGAATCATGGAGGATATTAAGGTAAAATTTTGAAACCCCCTCCATTCTATGTTTCATTGATCATTGGAAACCAATTAGTACACAATTGCATGATTGATTCCGGGGTAAGTAGTTCAGTAATGCCCAAGCAAATAGCTGATCAGTTAGGGATTCAATATGAAGTCATATCAAAAGAGGTAGTGCAATTGGATGGGATAGTAGTAACAATAGTTGGAGTGATAAAAACTTGAGTCTTACTTTGCATGCATGCCCCAACGTTGTTGTTTTACAAGATGTCTCGGTAATAGACCTTCCACCACTCTTTGCCCTATGTCTGTCAAGGGATTTCAAAGCCAAGATTGGAGGTTACTTATTTGCTGATTGGTCACACATGTTGTTCAGAAAAAGATATGGAACTAAAGCCACAATTATATCTAAGCCTATTGCAAACTTTCACATTGAGCCTTACACTCCAAGCCAAATCAATACCAATTGTTCAACGTTTGATCAAGAAGATTATCCAAGAACTAATGAAGCTAACACCAAGGTTGGAAGTATCCTAGATCTAACTCTTGATGAATGGGAAAACAAGGTGCATGCTTTTGATCCTTATCAAGAAATAGAAGAATCTAAGTTAGGAGTCTATTGCATGCATGAATAAAATCATCTCATCCTTAGCATCACCAAGCTAGACCACAAGGATGACAATGAGGTATGGCAATTTTTTTTTTATGGATCAAGGAGTAGACAAGGGGCTAGAGGGGGAGCTATGCTTGTTTCACCTCAAGGAGTTAAGTATTATTCAACTTTTAGATTTTAGTTTGCATACTCTAATAACACTGCTGAATATGAAGCTTTGATACAAGGATTGCATTGGTCAATCAAGAGAGGAATAAAGAACTTGCAAGTCTTTGGTGACAGTGAGTTGATTGTCAACCAAGTTAAGGGGCAACATGCTATCAAGAATGATCTACTCAAGTGCTACAAAAATAGGGTGTGGGACCTCATTGAATATTTTGAGGGCTTTGGCATCAAATCCATTCCTAGAAAAGAGAACCAAGCTGTTGACAGGCTTGCAGCAGTTGGAGCAGCCTTTGATGTTGTTGAAAGCATCAAAAAGACAAGGTATAACCAAACATTCATGTGATTGTAAGGCCTTCAGTTCCAGACAACAATGTAAGTTGGCAAGTGTTCAAAAATGATCAACAAATCATCCATTTCTTGCAAGAAGAGGCTGAGTTCTCAGCTAAAAATCAGGAAAAGTTAGAACAACAGTATGGTGACCAAGTGGTACAGCTGAGAACCAACAAACTACCAAAGGGACTTATTACTTTGGAGTCCATTTTCAATCCTAATGATCAATTTAGGAAGGAGAAAGCAAACATCCAAGTCAAGGGAGGAGATTCAGTGTCCATCTTGGTGGAAGAAGGCAAACCACTCCAAGTTGGTAAAGTGACAACTAGAGTGAGAAAGGTATGAGTTCATACAAATTTTCAATATTTTCCTAATGTTTTTGCTTAGAGCTATGAATATTTGAAAGGTTTCAACCCCGAGCTAGCTCAACACACAATTGAATTGGATCCAAGTACTAAACCCATTAGGTAAAAACAAAAGCGAGTCAATCCACACATGAGCCTCTCATGAGGAAAGAATTGAATAAGTTGATAGAGTCAAGAATCATATTCCCTATCAAGCATTCTAGTTGGGTGGCCAACTTGGTTCCAGTTAGAAAGAAGAGTGGGGAAATCAAATTGTGTGTTGACTTTAGAGATTTGAATAGAGCATCTCTCAAGGATCATTATCCACTTCCTTCTATGGAGCAGATTTTACAAGTTGTTGCCGGATCTAAGAGGTTTTCATTACTTGATGGTTATTCATGGTACAATCATATCATGGTGAAAGAAGAGGATCAGTTCAAGACAACCTTTACAACCAAATGGGGAACTTATGCATACAGGGAAAAAGCCATTTGGGCTATCCAACGCTGAGCTACTTTCCAAAGGGAAATGGACATGGCGTTCAAGGATTTGATTAACAATATGGTGCTAGTATATCTTGATGATATCACTATTTTTTCAAAAAATGCAGCAAACCATCTCTTTCATTTGAGATAAGTGTTCTAAAGGTGCGAGAAAATTTGGGTATCCTTGAATCCTAAAAGTGTATTTTTCTAGCCCATGAAGGAAAGCTCCTTGGCTACATTGTCTCCAAAGAAGGATTATTAATTGATCCAAAAGAGTTGAAGCCATAAGAGCACTACCATTGCCAAGCCACAAGAAGGCCCTTCAAAGTTTCTTGGGGAGAATAAATTTTGTTTAGAGGTTTGTCCCAATTTTGCAGCCCTAGTCAAGCGTATCACCAAGATGTTAAATAAAAGAATAACTTTCAAATGGATAGAATAAGGAAAAGAAAGTTTTGGAGCAATCAAAGAAGCCATATCATAATCCCCAACTCTCATTAACCTAGATTTCTCTAAGGATTTCATCCTCTATGCATTTGGGGGTGATGATACTATTTCTACAATTTTGGTACACCGAAAAAAGACAATGATGAGTAGCTGATTTCTTTCTACAGCCAAATCCTGGAGGACTATGAGGTGAGATATTATTTCATTGAGAAGCATGTTCTTGCAATAATCGGAGCTTGAATAAATTCAAGCATCTAGTCTCAAACAACAAGGTTCACTTGCTGGTTTCTCATGTGGGAGTTAAAGAATTCCTCCTCAACAAAACCCTAAATGAAAAGAGAGCAGGTTGGATTACTCGTGTCATGGAGTATGACATTGAGATAAAAGTCACCAAGTTGGTTAGAGGAAAAGGGTTGTGTGAGTAGTTGGTCCTGAACAAACACAAGGAAGCATGCAATGAGAAGGAGGCTGTTTTGGCATTGCAGAAGACAGCCATGAGAAAGGAAGCACTCAAAAGGAAAATGATGGTCCTCACTCCTTGCTAGACCTAAGACATAACGCACTTCCTAAGCACAGTGTCTATGCCCTCCAGAGATGAACAAGACCAAAAGAAGACACTTCAGATTGCTTGGCTGTCCCATATGCCCTTGTTGATGGTGTTTTGTTCGAAAGGATGTGAATGGAGTCTTTGTTTGAAGATGCATTAGTACAAATCAGATTCATAGGGTGTTGGAAGAGTTCCATGGTGGATCAGCCGGTGGTCATTTTGCACCAAGAGTGACAGCTCTAAAGATCATGAGGGCTGACTATTATTGGCCCAAGATTTTCAGTGATTGTTATGCATGGATCAAGAGGTGCAAGAATTGTGCATTCTTCATGGGTAAGGAGAGGCTAGCTGCCCTTCCATTGCATCCAATTTCAGTTGACCAGCCATTCATGCAATGGGGTTTGGACTTCATTGGAGTCATTAATCCCAATTCAAGCCAAGGGCACAAATGGATTCTAACAACAACATATTACTTCACCAAGTGGACTGAAGCAGTAGCACTCAAGGAAGCAAATGAATCCAACATCCTGGACTTCTATGAGGGAATAACAACCAGATTTGGCATACCTGCTACAATAATATCAGATAATGCATTGGCATTCATTGGGTCCAAGGTAACTGAATGGGCTGTCAAGAATGGGATCTACCTAAGCACTTCATCAAATTATTACCCTCAGGGTAATGGCCAGTTGAATCTACAAATAAGAACTTGTTAAGGATCATTAGGAGGAATCTTGATGAAAATCAGAGATCTTGGCATACTAAGTTGAAATCAGCCTTATGGGCTGATAGGATAACTCCTAAAAGATCTATAGGTAACTCCCCATTCAAGCTTGTTTATGGAAGAGAGGCAATTTTTCCCATGTCACTTGAGTTGCCAACATTGGAACTCATGAAATAGTTGGATTTTTCAGATTTTGAGCCCATGGAGGTTAGATATGCATAATTGATGGAGCTCCAAGAAATTAGAAATTAGGCATCCCAAGCAATGGAGAAGGATCAAGCTTTGATAAAGAAGACCTTTGATAGAAAGGCCAAGAATAGATCTTTCCAAGTTGGAGATCTAGTGTTAAAATGGGATGCAGACAGAGCAAAACCGGAAGGCATTCAAAATTTGATGCCATTTGGAGTGGCCCATACATGGTCACAAAGTGTAAGGACAACAATGCCTTCCAATTGTTCTTAGCTTAGGTTTTCATTCCTCCAAGTACTTTTGCACATTATTTTGCTTGTAGATTAGCTTTGCTTTCCTAAGTGCTTTGCTTGCACAAGCTTGCTGTTCTAGGGAATGTGTTTTTCCTCCTTGCCCCAATCAGATGATGTTCCACCCTCCATATTCCTCCTTGCAGGTGTTCTAGTCACTTGGGGTACCAAACAAAGAATTTAATGACTCCATGCCTAATGGATTTTTTTCAGAAACTGGTAACTTCATCCAGCGGTGATGACCCCTACGAGCCACCAAAATTGTTATCAAAAATGAGCCCTTGCACATTTTGTGGCTAACTCCCTTCATTCTTCCCTTCCTTATGTCTTAGTCAATATTTTTACTTTTCAAGCACTCGAGACCTTTTGGAAATGGCACCATTGGATAGATCTTTTTCTCAGCTTTCCAGAAAGGTAAAGTTTTCCTCCTAACTCCATGTATTTTTGAAGTTATGGCTTGGTAGAGTTTTTGTGGGAAATTTTCCCTGGAAGGCCCATAGCCAGTAATATGGTGCCACATGTCGAAGGAAGTGGCGGGGTCGGAGGAAAACTTGGATTTTTTACCAAGTGTTTGGAAAATTTCAAAAAGAATATTTCACCCCACAGCTCGCCAACTGAATTGGATCATGCCACATGTCCAAGGGGGAAAAATTGAAAAAATGACTAAGTGTTGGTGCCATGGAAAAATATCTAGGAAAGGCCCGCACCCAACCACATTGTGCCACGTGTCCTTAGGCCAAGAAGTGGCGGAGGGCGGAGATGAAGTTAGAATTTTGGCAAAATGTTTGGTGAGGGTGCAAGGTCAAATTTTTCCCGCGGGGTCCGCATCCAATGGCCTCATGCCACGTGTCTCAAGACCCACAGACCATGCGGAGGAAGATTTGAAAATTTGGCAAAGTGTTTTTGTAAAATTCAAGAGGAATTTTTGCCCGAAGGCCCACAACTAGTGAGATCAGGCCACATGTCCATGGGGGTCGAGACCGGCAGAGAGCAGGGGGAGATTGGGAATTTTCCCCAAAGGTAAAGTGCAAGGAGGAAGATTCACCCCAAAACCCACATCCAATGGGAATCATGCCACATGGCACCGAGCTTTGGAACATGGGGAAAAATTTGGAAATTTTCCCAATGCAAAACAAAGGAAATTTCAAAAGGAAAAGTCTCACTCCCCCAAACACGAACCAATGACATCTTGCCACGTGTCCAGTGGTGGTAAAAAATACAGGATAGGCCCGAATGGGAAAAAGGAAAGGAAAAGCACATGGCCAATGGAATCGTGCCATGTGGCACCCGAATGGTGGAGTGTGGGGATTTTTGGGAAATTTTCCCAAATGCAAAAATGGAAAATTTCAAAATTTTCACCCGCCAATCCGTTTTGGCCCTATTTTGCCCTAAAATTTCAAATGGCCATAACTTTCAATCCAGAGCTCGGTTTTTCACGTTCTTTATATCAATGGAAATCTAGTGAAATTATATATAAGATTCCGGGTCAATTTTTTATTTAGATGGATTTTGGAGAGGAAAAATTAAAAATGCCTCTGCACATAATCATGAACAAAATGACGTTTCAACCACCACCATTTTTAATGAAGAATGGCTCGCATTCTCTCCCACCATGGTGGAAAATGTCGGGGAATGGACTGTAAGGATGCCCATGCCATTTTATTGTGTTTTTGGTCGAGTGGTTGAAGCCCTCCCATGTTTTCCCATGTTTCTCTCTCTTGGGGTCGTTTCTTGCCGTTGTAAAAGCCAAATTTGGCTCATTTTTTTAAAAGGTTGAACATTTTTTCATGTATTGTAGGCTCCCTTTTTCACCTTGAAAGTGATTTTTAGAAATATCGACCTCTTCCAGATCATAACATGTTTTCTACCTCCCAGATGTTGTAATGCATGTATTTTGATATTGGAAATGACAATGCAAGCTCTGTGAATGAGTTTCAATCCTCTGCTTATGTTGTTTTCTTCCTTTCTGATCTTCCATTACATGTCATCAGTTTTTGCATGATGTTTTCTTGCATTTATATGATCTGTGTCAATCTGCAGAAGTAAAGAATGCTCACCACTCCTTTGGTGCATCACCTTATTAGCATTAGTTTCGTTTTTACATTCTCTACCTCTGTCCCCTTGGAATTTAGAGTAGGATCTTGAATTCAAAACCTCTGCAACTTGCAAGTAATACACCTAATTAGAGGATTTGAGGAACCAACCTCTAATCTGGAGATTCTTTTCCCATTTTTACAAGTCCCACACTTGGGGAAAAGATTCAATGTTGTGCAATCACACTGGATGTCCAAAGTGTCAAACTAGAAATCTGATCAACATCCAGGGGTGCTGCCAATTTTCACCAACAGTATCATTGAGGCCATGGAGGAATCAAAATGGATAATCCAAATGGCCATCGATATCAAAAAGGATGGAAGAATAAGGATTTATGTTGACTACGGGGACCTGAATGTAGTATGTGTCACCGATCCTTTCCTAACCCCCTTTACTCGGAGAGATTCTAGAGGGAGTTGCTGACATGAGGTCTACTCTTTCATGGATGGGTTCTTAGGGTATCACCAAGCCGAGGATTGCAAAGGAAGACCAAAGAAAGAAAAATTCACCAATAAATGGGGAATCTTGGCCTATATGGTCATGCCTTTTGGATTAAAGAATTCTCCTATTGTATTCTCATGCATTGTGGTACAACCATTTTAGGACTTCATCCATAAGTTTATTCAAGTCTACATGGATGAATGGACTATGTATGGGTTGTAAAAGACCATTATGAAAATTAGAGGCTATTTTTGAGATATGTCGGCGATTGAGGATATCCCTCAACATTAAAAAATGTGTATTTTCTACTCCATTTGGAACCTTGTTGGGACATATTATATGTAAGGAAGGCCTACTAGTGGATCCCGCCAAATTTGCAGTTATTGTGGGATTGGAGGAGCCTACTAGTCAAAGCATGGTGCATGATTCCTTGGACATACGAGGTACTACAGGAAATTCATCAAAGGGTATGCCAAGATTGTGGTGTCCTTGGAAGAATTACTAAATCAAAAGAGTGCCTTTCATTGGAGAGATGTGTAAAAAGGTGTTTGACACTTTGAAGATTAGACTTGTCACTTTGCACCCATACTATGTTTTCCTTCTTGGGATAAGCCTTTCCATGTACATGTTGATGCCTCAAGAATGCCCATTGGAGTAGTACTAACACAACCTGGTGAGGGGATTGTTGATCACCCCTTGTGTTTTACAAGTAGGAAGTTGACACTGGTAAATATAATTATATCACTACTGATCATGAGGCACTGTCAATGATCTACATGCTCCATAAGTTTAGAAAGTACCTATTGGAAACATCCTTTATATTCTATATAGACCACATGGTGTTGAATTACTTAGTAAATAATCCTATTTTACAAGGGCACATATGTCATAGGGTCCTATTATTTCAAGATTTTGAGTTCACGGTAGTTGTAAAACTAGGAAAAAGCAATCCAGGACCTGACCACTTATCAAAGATTAATTCAAGGGAGGATGCACAAATCATTGAGGATACCATGCCATATATGTAACTATTTAGGTTGTGGCATGTGCCCTCATACTTGGAAGATATCTCTCTATTATTGAAAATTGGTGTGGCACTAAAAGGGATGAAGGATTTGGAGAGGAAGCAATTAGCAATACGCGCCACACCCTACATATTGATTAGTGGAGATCTCTATATTTTAGGACATGAAGAGGTTCTGCACCAATGCATATTAGAATATGAGCGTGTGGAAATTATGGAAGAAGTGCATGGTGGGATTGTAGGAGGACACTATACAGGAAATGCTATGTTGCGAAAGATTCTAATGGAAGGGATTTGGTGGGAAACCATCTACAAGGATTGTATTGAACTTTACAAGGCCTATGACCATTTCCAGATGCCTAGGAAAACCTGAAAAGAGGGATGAAATTCCTTTGTGACCAATAGCCAGCGGTGAACTATTTGAAAAATGGGCAATTAACTTTGTAGGGTCAATTTTTATAGCCGTGCGAAGGACTAGTTCATGGTATATCATTACTTGCACTAATTACTTAACAAGATGGGCAGAGGCAACACCTATAAAAGATTGCACTACGGGGGACAACTACTAGATTTTTATTGGATAAAAAAATTAGTAGAGTACGGATTTCCTTTAATCTTAACAAGTGATAGAGGTAGAAATTTTCTAAATGAAACGGTTAGGATTCTATTAGCAGAATTTATGGTGGCCTATCACAAGACTATGCCTTATCAACCTCAAGAAAATGGAACTGCTGAGACATTTAACAAAATATTAATTCACACGTTGACCAAGATCTATGACATTGGAAGACAATATTGGGATGACAAAGTATCAATCGTTCTATGGGCATACATGACAACCTATAAGAGGTTGAACAAGGCCACACCATTTAATTGGTGTTTAGCGCGAACATTGTTTTTCCAGTTGAATTCATGTTACCATCGCTATGTATAGCGTGTGCGGAGGATTGAATAATGAATAAGCGCTACTGGAAGTGAGGATTGATAAGTTGATGTATTTAGATGAAAGGTAATCAATTACTATATGGATTCGAAGACAAAAAGGTAAGACAAAAGGCATGACATGATCATCATATCAAGAACAAAAAGTTTAAGGTTGGGAAGATGGTTTTGTTATATGATTCCAAGTTTCTGCGCCATCCTAGGAAATTGAAATTCCATTGGTTGGGCCCTTACATCATCTCATACATCCTTGATTTAGGTGCATGTCAATTACAAGCACTTGGATGGAACAAAGTTACTTGGCCATTTCAATGGGAATAGGCTGAAGCCCTACTATAAATAAGCCTTCCGGTGTTTATAAATAATGCAAGATTTTCCAGCTTAGTTTAGGATTTCACCTTATGCATGATTTTTCTTTTCTTGTGTTTCCTTTCTCATTGCTTGTTCCTTTTTGTTTGTGTTGTTTTGCGCCTTGTGCACCAGTAACTACATTATTTTCTAAGGTTGTGTATGCACGAGAGGATGCACATCTACTTTAGTAAGGGGTAGAGTAGTGCAAAGTAAAGTATAATCTAGTAGTAAAATTTAAAAGGCCCAGAGAAGTACGCGCATAAGGTTGAGAAAGCACATGGGGAAATGATGGATAATGAATTATGGTGTCAAGAAGGTTGTAACAAAGACCACATACAAAGGATGAAGAGCACAAGAACAACATGAGGTAGATGAGGGAAAAAATCGTAAAAAGGACAAAAGAAGTGCCTTTGGCGCTACAGAGACATGTGCATAAGACTCTTCATCCGATTGAATTTTTGTGTGCCATAAGGTTGTAGAAGTTTTTTCACATAGGATTGGGCGCATGGGTAAGGGCACTTAAGATCAGATTTAGTGGAAAAAGCTACATTTAATGCTAGGTATGTTGGTAGGTGGCATAGCATTTATTGCTTTGAGAGGAGAAAAAATTGTAAGTATGAAGTTAGGCACGTTAATATTTACCTTGCTTTTACAAAGTGAAAGACCTCTTACAAACTAGGGCATCCAGAGAAATTTATGCAAAGGAAGAAGAATCATAAAGATCTAAGTGCGTGACTAGGGTTGATCTATAAACCGGAGTGGAAGGAGTACATAGGCATGGGGAGATTTCTTTTTAGAATATGATGTATTGTGGAAATTTTTTTTCCTAGTTAGGGTTTGGTAGTTAGGGCACAAAAGAAGGAGGATTCTTTATGAAGTGGAGCCTTAGATTTGAGTAGAGTAGTATAAAAAAGCAAGAAGGAGGGATGTAGGTTGTATCCTGACAAGAAAACATGGCACCAAAGAAGGTGACCATTTCATTAAAGAAAAAAAGGGAAAGGGAAAAGGAAAGTAAATCGTTGCCATCGTTAGCTCCAATGAAGAATGGTATGCAAAAATGCAATACCCAGATGGAGTATTGCTAGGGAAAGAGTTGGTGTCATACTTGAGACAAATGGACATGAGTGATTACAACCATCGCACGTGAACTAATGAGAAATAAATGGTGTTGGAAATGGTTCGTCCAACTAACAAGAGGACACCAGACATAATGCCAATATATAGCAACAAAGTAAAGGTAAAGTTGGAGAAGGTAGGGTTGTTGTAACTACATGAGTTACCTTATTTTAGAAAGCCCAAGTGGTTATATAAGTGGTTTATGTCACATGTACATGAATACCACTTCTATTTTACAGCCCATTAGATGCTCATAACCCCTCAAATTATATCCAAGTTCACTAGCTTGAAATGTGAAGGAGAATTCATAGATGACAACTTGGATGATAAGGAGGCCATGAAGGAAACTCAGGAGGCTTATGACTACAATAAGGGTTTTCATTACTTTGACATCACCGAAATCCCCAACCCTATTATGAGGATGGCCATGCACTTAGTGACCAAGCTTAATGATCAAGAAAGATGGATGCAAGTAGACAAGGCATGGTTAAATGTATGCTAGAAGATCTCAGAAGGGAACATCTATAACTTTTCCACCTTTATTGTGGATGAGATCATAAGTAGCGCACAAGAAGGAGAAAAGATAATATTTCAAAAATTCTCCTCACCATCATCTTCTCAGAGATTAGAGTTCCCGATGGGCCAAAGAAGTTTGTATGGGAGTATCCAGAAGACAATCACCCGCGAAAAGGTTCAAAAAATATACTTGTGAGACCATGACGGCCACTCACAAGGTGTGCCTTGAAAAGTGGTATAAGAAAATGCACGATACATTAAGGGTAGAGTGGAGGATCCTTGAGCAGTTTCCCACACTTTTGGATGGAGAGGAAGAGTTTGCAGTATGTCAACATTTCTGCATTGGCAAGTTTACATTGATAGATGAGACTAAGAGTCCATGATGCAAGCTACCTTTCTCCTTCACCACCCAATACTTCCAAGTAGGGGTCAACCAGTTCATTGAGGCCAAAAGCATAAGGTTTGAGCTTAGTGAGGTAGACCAAGACCACCTCAAGATACTCCAAAAGCTCGTATACCCTAAGAAACACACATATGTGGAGAAGTATGTTTCCCACAAAGTACAGATGATGAAGTTGATAACATTATCAATTTTTGGAAGGGTTGCAACAAGGGTATATCTATGCATAAGGCCTAAGTTTGAGAAATTTTCCTATTTGGAGAGTGATATATCCATTCTAGAAGACCCCATAGGGAGGAAAAATGCCATGCCAAAGAAGAGGGAAAGAGAAGAAGGCACCAAGTGTGCAAACAACACAATCTGTGGGTACACCGAAAGCAAGCACTAAGCCTAGCACTTACGTGTAAAGGAAGAAGTCCCTAGTCAAGGAAAAGACCCTAGAAGAAGAGGTGCCAGAGCATGAAGGGCCCCTCATACATGAATAATCACCAATGAATACATCACCTATTAAGAAGAAAGAGAAAGAAGAATATCCTATATTAGAATCACCAAGTTAGGAAGAGGCGTAAGATAACAAAAAGTAAGACTAAGAGGAAATAGAGATCCTATAGGCCTAGATTGGTGACATGAATGATGATGAGCTCAAGGGAGATAAAGACCATCTAGTATATAATGTACATGAATTTAAGGAGGAGGAAGATGAAGATAAAAATGATGAGGATGCAAAAGATCAAGGCACCGAGGTGAGCAAACAGCAAGAAAAAAAAAAGAGAACCCCAAGCCTCACCAAGGAACAAGCCGTAGAAAAGAAGTAGTAGGAATCATTAAGTACTTAGTGGAGTGAGATTTGGAGTGGAGAATGGATGAAATTTTCAAAGAAATGGAAGAAGAGAGCATTGTGAAAGAATATGACAGCATGGGTGGGAATCTCAACTTGGCGGTAAGCTTCCCAAGGGCTGATGGAATAGGTGGGAAGGGCGTAATAGCAACACAAGGGAAAGGGATGGGATACATTAATAATCCAAGCAAGGTGCTACACACACACTTCTAGAGCACCATACTAATAGAAAAACTCTTGGATATGAATTCGTTTGATGAATAAGACACATATCCATGAACCAGAAAGATGCTATCTTGGGCATTTGAGTCCCACGTGGATGAAACTAAGATTGAAGTAAGTCATAGGGTGCTAATGAAGGTGCCGAGAAGAAAGGAGTAAATCTCTTGGTGAATGCTCAACAATTTTTAGATGAGAGAGTATGTAATGCACTCAAAAAATTCTAAGTTGAGATTAAGGCCGACTGCTTCAAAATAAATGATAGAGTGAGATTCTTAGAGGAAGAATTGGAGAAGAAAAGGAGGATCTCGTTGAGAAGAATACTTGAAACAAGAAGAGCTTATCGGTGCGTAGTCAAGGTGTGAATTAAAATAAGAAAAGGAAAGGGTGCATGGATTACACAAGAAAAATCTAATGATTATAGGTGTTATTGTTTGAAAGAATCTTGACCTAGCATCACCCGAGTAAAAATATGAATCAAACTTGTAGTTCCTAGAGGACTTAACATGCATTATCATGATGGAAAGATGACCACTCACTTTAGAATCTATAGAAGAGGAGATGGCATGCCAAGAAAAGTAAGAGAATCTAAAGGTTGTCGAGATCATTTCTCGATATACCAAAATCCTTATGGAGGTAAAGGTGATCACATGCAAGTTTCTTAATATGCATATCGTAATTACACGATAGAGATAGAGTGACAAGCATCCTAGTCGGTACCAATGAAATGGAACTCAAGGAATTTCAAGAAAATAATATGGGGAATAGAGTATAAAGGGATAAAATCTTGGCCGAGGTAGAAAAGAAGTTAGAAGCTATCGAGACCTTGCGAGGCTCGATCAAAAGTTGGATAAAGGAATTATACCCCAAATCACCCACAGGATGGACACACTAGATGATTTGGAAAGACAATTAGAGAGTATTGTTGAGACAATGACTACCAAAGGGGAGGAACTAAGTTTTAAGGAGGTGAACACCCTAGTCGGAGACCTCTGTCATCAAGTGCCAAATGAGGTTGACTCTCGGAAAACTAGAGGCCAAAATAGGAAGGATTTACCTCTCCTCCTTCAAAATAAGCATTATTCTCTTTCATTTCCCTATTCTTTCATTATTTCTCCCAATTCTTCATTCCTTCATTATTTTTCCCACTATTTAGAACCCACCATTGTTTATTCATTGAAGAGAAGTGTTTTCAAGGACAAAGAATAGGTGTATTTTGAGGTGATGTTGGGCCTTAGAATATTAGCTAAGTATAAGAAAGTGTGTGGGAATGCATAACCTATATGAAGAAGGGTGCATAAGGTGAAGGTACTTAAAAAGGTTTTAACAGGGTTTAGCCAAACTCATGGAGCGTGTGCAAGGAAAATAGTGGTTTTGGGACTTAGCCATATTTGGTGTCCCACAAAGCACATGATAAAAGCGTGACTGTCTAGCATGTGGAGTGGATAAGGTGCCAACCTGATAGTTATATGGTCAAGAAAGGAATATTCCATGCATGTGATGGAAGGATCTAGAAAGACATCATTGCAAAGAGTGGAGAGCTCGATCAAAGGAAGCATGCTCCATTGAGGACCACTTGGACACTTGGCAACCGATCTATTATCTCAGAAGGCATGGTGGTGGAGACTAAAGCTATATATAGAGATTCTCAGGTATAAGAAAAGGGACACCAAGAGCGGCATCATATAGCATTAGATAGGTGAAGATCTATAGGAATAATGAAGGATCCTTTGGGTTGGGATTAGGATAACCATAGGAGTGATGGCATATTTAGAGGGATGGGTCTGTAACTAGTTTTGTAATGTGCATAGTTCAGGCTCCTAATGCATGACTCTAATCTACATTGTTATATTGGCCTGTTATGGCCTTAATGAATGTAATGTGGTTATTGAACTTGTTAACATGAATATAAGGTTTTGTTCTAAAGTATATATGTTGTTCATGGGCACAAAACCTAGTGCATTTCCTTTCTATCATGAATCAGATCTACATTCTATTTGATACTTCTTTTTTATCTGAATGGATGCATTGGTATAATAACTCATCCTAAGTTCTCAGAATGAATGTATGGTTCTATTATTTCCATCTAAATCTGTCATAAATGATGTATTCTCACACAACTCAAGCAAATTAGGGGCTTGTCACCCACGCATGCCTCAGGTGATTACCTAGCTCCCACTAGGTGATAGGCTAGTGTGCATGGGATTAGACTATTGTTCTAATGGTATAAAAATTATCATGTGAGTATCATTCAGGGAATCCATGAACCTCACCATTGACATAGTCTGGGGTGGTTCCATTGACTCGATTGCTCCTCGTGAACTCATCCTAACCAAAAGTGTCCCTATACTTGATGCAGTGCCTCGTACGATGGGACCCTATCCTATGCATGCGTAGGTACCTTTGAAGCTATACGGGCTTGCAAGGCCATAACCTATGCCTATGTCATCGCTAACTAGATCTATAATCATATCACTTATGCCTATAAGGTGGTAACCTATCCTCCATCCCCATCTCCACCTTGTGTAGGGGCCTGCCGCTGTGCTACTTGGGCTTGTAGGGCCATCACCTCTACCTAAAAGGTGGTCACCTATGCCTTTGACCCTATCAACTATCCCTGAAACCCTATAATTTATGCCTATAGGGTTGTCACTTGACCCTATAATATATCCCTCTACACTATGACAATAGATAAATTAGGCTACCCTGGCCTCGATGGTGCTTCCTGTAGTTATGGCACCCACCACTTCCTATAATCATTAGTGAATCCCATGTCGTCAATACATCTATCTCGTACTCTCTGTATTTCCCTAAAGGAACACTCGCATGTGGTGGAGAGATGAGTATATCCATGTCATCTCTACAAGATCGTGGGAATGGTTAGGAACGTCCCACTCGTAGTCCAAATTGTCATCCGACCCTATCCATGGGTATCATCTCATAATCCTAGGCACACCACTCTTATATCCATCTTAGTAGTTAAAGCTCCTCTAAATCCTTAGTCATGCCTCCTCAGTATGATGAATAATTATCATATGGCCTCCACACAATACCAACTTCCAAAATTGCCTCCAATCGCTACCTACAATATGACACATCATATGTCTCCTCGCCACCCTCATTTGTCCACTAAATGGTACCCATTGTTTGAAACCAACTCTAAACAAGCCACCCCCAAACCAATCTTGTTGTGGTAAACCAACTAAGTGCACACACATGATGTGCTCATATGCCAAATAGTGTAGTAAATAAGTACAACATATACAAAATCTCCTCAATATCCCATAGGCCCATAACTCCTTATACTACTGAACTAGGAAAGTTGATGCCCAAACAAAACATATCCGCTCCTCTATCATATCCTGTAGTACCCCCATGAATGCTTGTGGGAATCTCCCACACTTAGAATATGGAAGAGAAAACCTTCCCATTACCATCATCATCAACACCTCTAGCTCCGGTCTCCTGTGGGTAGGCCACATACATGTCTCCATAGCTCAAACTTGCACTGTGATAGCTCAATAGGCCCATCACCTCACTAAATATCACCACTATCAACTCCACCGATGCCTCCAACCAAGTCAAATACACTCGGCTCTATGAAAATTGGAAGTTACAAGATCCTATAAAAATCATCCAAGGTGACTATCATCTTGCCCATCGGTAAGTAAAAGGTATTAGTTGAGTCCCATCTATTAATGAGAGTGACCATCAAGATATGATATCAGGCTATATGCCAATAACATCAGATTTAACTAATTCCAACATCACTCAAGTGCTCCCACTCCTCCACGATCATGGTAGGATGCATATATACCAATAGGGGTAGGACTCCGTCCCTCATCCTCAGCTAATCTCTTGCCTGCATCATTTAACATGACCTTGTCAAGACTTGACCAAATCAAATAACCAAAAACCCACCACACAATATCCAACCACATCAATAATTCATGCCCCCTTTACCTAATTCACCTACAAACCTATTTTCCCTTATCATCACTACCCAATATCTTAGTTCATTTCACCTACTTACCTAACGCATATCGCCAAAATAACATTTTACCCTCTTCCTCTACATAAATCTTCACCTACCCCTTTCTCACCTACTTTACTTTCCTACCTAGTCCTTCTTTTAGCTATTTACTCTAAATTGTAATCTGATGTCGGTCACCTTGACTGTCATCGGTCCTCTTGATCTGGTGCTGGTCACCAAAACCTTTACCAAAAATGGCTAAAGCTGAACAATGTCTGGCCAACCTTTGACTATTGTTAGTCATTGTTTCAGCCAACAATTGAAACCCCCATCCCCATAATCACCAAAATTCACAAAAACTAACCTAAAAACCTACTCTAACCCACCCAAACCTCTCCTAGATTCATTCCCAACCCTATTTTACCTACATTTGACCTTCCCACCCCTCATTTCCTTCATTTTTTAACCCACCATTTCACAAATTAAAATTACACCCAAATTTTTAAAAACTGATTTCTACAAACTATTTTCAACCAAATGAAGGATTTGGATTGTCTCCTACCTCTACTTGGCACCATCTTTGTGGTGGCACATTTGGCCACTACACCGGTGGTCCACCCGATCCCTCTCCTACCTCCACCATGCCAAAATCAACTCCTCACCTCATAACAAAATGAATCAATCAACTTTATCTTGTGGACCCATCAATCAAATTCCAATCACCTACTATGTGGCTTTCCAACTCAGCTCAATGTCTCGTACTATCATTTTTCACTCCTCAACTTCTCCTTTGTCATTTTCTAAAAATGGCAAGGTCAAAATGAATTTGTAAAAAGTGGAATTTTCCTTTTTAAACCTAAAATCAACATAATCGACGTCGGTCATATCGATCCCTAGCCAACTGATGTTGGTTACACTATAACCGGCATCGGTCACCTAACGAATCAAGCTTGACCTAGCCTATGCACATTTTGGCCTACAAACAATGTTACTCTAATAATTATTGACCTTACTAACAGCTATCACACCTTACCCGTAAGCCTACATTACTTGTATATTTCCTTAATCGTGTTTAGGGACATGTTATTTACCTATATCTTGGCCTTACCTATTCCCTAACCTACATACCACGACTGAATCACCTTTTGTGACATTTAAATTTGTGTACTCACTATACCTTACAATGTTGCTACTGTGTTGTTTAGCCCGATGACCTTACCTTGCCTAATGATGTGATGTTTATCCCAACCACACCTTTGGTGCCATGGAACAAACACTATTACATGTTCTTACACCATATGTCATTGTGCTTCATGACCATATCCTATACCTTGATACCCGAATCACTTCAACCTCGTTTGGATAAACCTATCACCTTTTTGACAACATAGAGTTTTCAAACTCTTCTGTCTAGTACCATATCGCAATCTATACATGTGTGTGCATTCAATTTCCATTACCTCGTAGACACCAAATTTGTGTCTTACAACCCTCTATGCCCCGCATCTCATTTCGCAACCTAACCTCATCACCTAAACCTTACACAATTATTTATTAATTACCTTATAATTAATAAATCCACATCACCATACCTGCCACCTCATTTCACCACCTCATCATGACCTAGTCTTAACCCTAAACTAACCTAATTAAGACCTATAACTTGGTCCACATCCACACCTATGATTAATTACTCCTCACCCGCACCCAAAACTGACCTCATAATGACTTGACCAAGCCCACAACTAATCCCTTGGGAGAAAAGGAGGGAAAGTTGGCTATTTTACCAAAAATAGCCCACTTTGACCTGACCGATACCGGTTCCTACTTGACCGCCATTGGTTTCCTAACCGCCATCGGTTCCCTATAAATGACCACTTCCAACCAAAAACAAAGATCAAATTTTCATTTGATCAAAAAAGAGGAGAAATCATTGAGAGGATTTGGATTTGCTTGGCCGAGCAGAGACAAGTGAAGAAATGAGAAGAGTTTGCAGAAAAGGACATCAAGCCCAAGACTGCAACGGAATAACCAGGCCCCAATGACACTCATCCGAGCATCAAAAGAGGAGATAGCTCATCTTGGATTGTCAGATCATCCCACTTGAGCCCTGTCTTCGTCATCACAGTCCTGGAACCTGCATCTCCATCAAGAACGAGTAAGTAGTGTTTCGTATGTTTCTAAGCACCATTTCTTGAGCCTATGGATTGATAGTAATTATTAGCTCATTCCTAGATCTACCACCTACCAGCACCCTGCACTGAGCCTTCATCCATACATCTTTGTATTGCCCAAGACCATTTTATCACACTCTGAGCCTTCCCTGTCCTCCCATTATTCCCCTTAGCCATCCACCAATCTTAATAACCCCACAATCACCTTGCAACCAACCTCTATCTAGAAGCACTTAGATTGCTGACCCTACCGGCGTCGCTTTATCCCCCACCGAGTCAATGTTCAGTCCTACTTGGGGCAACCTAACCTCCTCTTATACCTTGAACATTGACTCCATGTTTTTTTCAACATCGCTTACAAATACAAGCTACATGATAAAAAGGGTAAAATGTGGACACAAAATTTTTGTCACACTCCCTTGGTCCCCTTCAAACAATTAACGTAATATATTTAATTAGTCATGACCCTTCATCTTGTACTAATATTCATCCTCACAGTGTTTGTTAATTTAAATATTTTAGTTAATTTAAGTTCACCCTCACACATCCACTCATCATTACACCACACCCTAGAACCATTCTAGGGGCATTTAACTCACAATGACCGAGTCATCACTCCCAATGTTGAGTCACCACTTGACTTAACTAACTAAGACTTCTTCCTAAACCTAATTGGACTTCTTATATGACCTTCCTTCCTTATCTCACGTGAACTCCACTTCCCTAAGTAGACTTAATGAAAATCACGCCAAAAATAGTAAATATCTACCTATTTTTGGTAAACCTATACTTTCTCGCATTAACTCGACACCATTTATCCCTCAACCGATGTCGGTCACCTAACCACCATCACACCTTATATAAAATTTCACAACTCTTTACATGCATTGTTCATTTAGTTATTAGAGCTTGATTGCATTCAAGCATGAATCTTCAATCTCTCCGCATCTGGACGACAAACACACACAACCATAGTGTAAGGCAGACAATTTTTTTCCCTTCTAAAGTGTTAGAATACTCACAGGAGAACATAGGCTATATTGCCATGATAGTAGACTCAAGAACTTCTTCTCTAACCAACCATCAACTATTCCAAATCACAAGATCTCGTAAGACATCAAGTAATTATTACGATTCTAATTATTTGTCCTATTATTTTCATAGATCTTTTGCTCCTTTCAGTAGTTTATTTCCTTTGTTTCCTATACATCACCTTCTTCCAAGCAACCCACTTTTCAACCATCCCAAGCCTTTTCATCATTCTAAACCTCCTTCTTAGTATCCCCGAGTCTTCTTAGCCATATTACGACCCAAACCACACTACCCTCACTCTTTGTGCAAGAACAAAGAGCCTAAAAACATTTATTTAATAATTAAATATCAAATTTCCCCTACCGATGTTGATCACCTTAACCATCTTTAGTATCCCCTCTCTACCTAAATCGGTCACTATGTTTTCTGTTAACCTTCACCAAAATTCCTCTAACATTACCTAAACTCCACCCAAACCTTACCAGATACCTCTATGACCTTACCTAACACCCTTATGACCTTTCCTAACCAAAAACATACCTTTCCTAATGCTATATTAGTTTAGATTTCAATACTTTGCTTAATATAGTTTGTTGATAACGTTTTGAGATACCTAAATCAAAGTGTTAGCAATAGGACCTTTATTTATCGTATTTAATTTCATTGATTTGATAAAAACAAAGGATTGACAACCATTCAAGGAAGCATCACACTTCCCGATCTAGCCTTGTTAGGCAGTCCTTTGACTCTTGCTATTTAATATCATTTGGTGGTCTTGTTTTGTATCTACAGGTAGTCCTTCCTAGAAAAAAAGGATTTCTCTACAATAATCTTGGATAAATTTAGTAACGTGCGCATTCAACCTTCGACCAACATAATCACAGGTATTCCTCCTTGACCTTTTACCTTATCTGTTTTATCACATACTCATTCAGTTAAACAAGGATAACGTGAAGCACCTCGGGTGATTGCAATGCTTCCTGGCCTTACCTAATAGGTCATCAATGTAAGATTCCACAATATTATGAACAAGATCATGGAAGATATATTTCATCACTTTTTGGTATGTAGATCTAGTGTTTTTCAATCCAAACAACATGAATACATAGATAAAGGTCCCCAAAGGAGTAATGAAGGTAGTATTTTTTTATCTTCCTAAGAGATCCTTATCTTACTGTATTAAGAGAATCCATGCATAAGTGACAATAACTAATAGCCAGCCATTGCATCTATAATGACATCAATGGAGGGAAACAGAAAGTCATTCTTAGGAAATTCTTTGTTGATGTCTCTAAAGTCGATACAAATGCTTATCTTCCCATTATTTTTAAGGACCAGGATGATGTTAGAAACCCACATGGAATAGTCCACTGGTTTAATGAAACCAACATAAAATATCTTCATTACTTCCTCAACCATTAAATCCACCTTTGGCTTCATGGGTCATGACTTCTGCTTTACAAGCTTGGCATTGGGTTTCATAATGAGGTTGTGAACCACCACGTCAAGAGTGATTCCTATCATTTCCTTGTAATGGAAGGAAAATTATTTTGAATGTTCTTTAAGCACCTTTGTATTTTCTTATATCTCATTCAAGTAAGAGAAGAACTAATTTTCAAGATCTTAGGTTCCTCCTTTATCCCTATATTAATATCTATGGTCCCTTCAATCAAAGAGGCATTACCCTCTTCAAACTTAGGTGGGGTTGGAGGTAGTTCTAACTCTTCTTCCTCTACCTCATAGATCTCAAGACCCATGAGGAAGGATACAACATGTGATCTCCAAATTAGGAGGAAGGGTGAGGTTTAAGATAAAATCCTCTCTTATGGTGCATGGGATGAAGATCAATGTATGCATTGAGAAATCCTAGGATTGCCTCATCATTCTCCATGAAATCCATGGTGGTAGGCTCATTCTCAGCCTCAACATATGCCAAAATCATGTTAATTTTCACTTTTTGAACTATGGGTTCAGATCTAACTCGAGACCATAAAATCATTTTATTTCAAGCCGTTGTTTAGACAAAATCAAGAGGAAGAGGTGGTCATTGAATCGTCCAAGAGGTTTTACTCTCTAGGAATAACTTGGATAGAAATGAATTCAAAACCTTTTCTAAGCTCAATTTCTTGGACATATGTGTCCATTGTGTTGTCATTGATGTTAATTCCATTGATGTCAAGTGTTCTAGGTGAACTAGGTATGTTGGCTAGGTGATCTAGGACTATTGGTTAGGTGATCTAGGTCTATTGGCTAGGTGATCTAGGGGTTTCTGTGATGCCAAGTGAAGTAGTGAATTAATATGATCATGTTTATAATATGAGAATTAACTCATTCTATGGATTAGAAATTTAAGACACAAGTTTCAAAGAAAAATACTACATCTATCTAAAAATATCTTTGAGACACCCAATTGTTCGACATGCAAATGAGATGGGATAGAAAATTTTATACATGTTTTTTCACAAAAATAATGGGAGATGATGAAATAATGTTTCCTAGTGCTTCATGCAAAATTTAAGGTCAATATTAAGTCATTTGAGCAAGTCATGTGAGTTTGTGTAAAATAGGTTTTTTGAAAAGCTCATTTTGAGCTTCCGCTTCTTAGCCTTCAAAAAACTTATACATTATCCTTTTAATAAAAATATAAGGAATTTTTGGAATAAATTGGCATAGAAATCACGTGCAAAAATAATTTTCTCAAAAGAAGGTGTGGTTGAAAATTTATGAGCATTTTGGTGGAGCATTTTTCTCTCTCTTGGGTTGTGCACTAAATTGATAAGAGAAAAAATATTTAGTTGGACTCCAAGTATTGTTTGATCACTTATAGAGTATCTACATAGTTTATTCATGGTATTTCTCATGATCGAATGAATTTTGAGGATTTTTTCTTGAAGGTACATGGTGATTCCCATGTCATTGTTATTGGTGTGAGTGTTCCATGTATGTAAAGGTCCCAACTGCTCTCATTGGAGTTATTGCTCAAATAGATGTTATAATTATTCCATAGGCATTTGAAAATATGTTTTAGCATCTACAATCCTTGTTGGTATTGTTGGTTATATGATTCTAGCTAACTCATATGTCATGCATGTAACTTTGCTCAAGGAAACTCAAAACATTGTCATAAGAGTCTTGTTTCCAATTTCAATGATTTGATCTATTTTCCATCCTTGATACAAATAAATTAGAAGGTAAAGGACATATTTCTAATATCAAATCACTCATTTCAAAAGATGTTCCTGAAGATATTGGTTGAGTATATTCAGGACTGAAAAATTTGTGCTTTCACTGTCACATTTGAAGACCACTCCAAATCAATCTCATAGCCAAATGATGTGAGACATACTCCACCCAGGAATAAATCTTGATAATTTCCATGTCATCCTCTAAAATTATTTCTCTTGGTTACATGAATGACTATGTTTCTCATCAATTTTTCTAGACAACTTGTATAATCAAGGTTTTTCAAGATTTGGATTCAAATAGTGTTACAAGTGATGATAGCTCCTTCAAGTCTCAGTAACCCTCATTGCTTTGAAAAGGTGAAAACATGTATTAATATCTCGAAAAACATCTCACACTCCAATCACATTCAAATCTTCTTAAGAAATTATCTTTTTTGATCTATTGGGTAAGTGACTATTCAAACACACTGTCCAAGGGTTTCAACTAAGTGGTTTTTAATCTTTTGAACTTTTTTATCTAGTGGAAATAGATGATATTTGAACCGAAGATCGATATGAGTATTATTAAGGTGTTTCACTAGAATATGGGTCTAGATATGGAGTGATGAATGATATATGGATCTCAAAAATCTAATCTAGATCTTCATGCCTGTGTTACAACATTGGTTTTTCAAATTTTTCTCGTGATTTTTGAAGAAGTTGGTTGAATTATTTGAAGTATAAGACTAAAATGAACATATAATAAGTTTTGAAAACGTTTTTCCAACTTTTAATGAACTCCCACAAGTTATGAGATAATATCTCTCCATCAATACTGAAACAATGATAGTAAATTGTGAATTATTATGTTTTTCTCTTAACTTTGAATCTGAACAAACTTGAAACTCTAATATTTGTTTGATGGGATAACACATGTGGTGTTAAAGCTTTGAAATCTCCAAATTTGTGTGATTAGATCATTGTCTTCATTTGAAAATTTATTATACTCTCACACTATTTCTTGAGTGTACACAGAACAAGAGTCTATAAAACAATTAATATGAATTAGCTCTTCGAGTCAGTGTCTTTTGTGTGCTTGTGGAATATGAAAAGCGTCAAACAATTATAAGTGTTTGAGATGACTTAAAAGTTATGAAGTAGAAGAATGAAATAACCATATTTCTCTTATTCACAAGTTTCAAAGTCTCTTGGTATGGTTTGATGTCTTTTAAAAAGAAGTCAAAAGGTTTGTTGTGGGAGTTACAAGAAGGAAAAAGAAAAATATGAAAAGGTTGTGTGTAAGATGAAGAGACAAATGAGTGGTGTACAAAAGGAATAAAATTTAGTCTTGTATGTTGTTGATAGAAAACCCCCTTTCTCTTCATTTGAAGAAAACCTTGCTGAAAAGAAAAACTCTTGGGCATAGCCCAAAACCCCTAGAAGTTGATTCTAGGCTTGTAGCTGGTTGATATGGATTGTAGGAGATGAAGTTTTTGTAATGAAAAATCCTTGAAGAAGAAGAGTCTTACTATTTTTTAGTAAATTCCATTTTGATGAGCTCTTGTTTGTGTTTGGTAAATTGTTGATCAGGGTCAAGTCATTGTATTGTATTATGAATATCAATAAAGAAAATCCTTGAGTTTGTTCTATGTTCTTGTCATGTATGCATATCAAATTGTGATCAAACACTAGTATAGGTGATTCATAAATTGTTTGTTCATTGTTTGAAGTAGAAAAGAAAATATTTAATCACAAGAATAATCACCCCCTCTTAGTGGTTGTCAATTCTAACAATTGGTATCGATTAGGCCCTCAAGTAGCAACTTTATCAAGCTAGAGGGAGATTTTTTGTGGTAAGGATGGGAGATCTTTATCACTTAATGTGAGAAGTATATTTTTGTAAAGAGAAGATGGAAAAATTAATTGAATCACAAGTGGAAATTCTCAAATGTGTGCAGAGTCAACTCAAGGGAGCTCTAGCAGAGAAAGAAGAACTGAAGAAAGAGTTAATAATAATAGAAAATAAGTTATCATCCTTTTAAGAGAGCTCAAAAAAATTGGATAATATGTTAGGAAATCAAAAGGCATATGGTGGAGGAAAGGACTAGGTTTCACAGAAAGTCCATATTGTTTAGAGAATAACGAAGGTGAATCAATCCAAAGTTCAAATAGAAAAATGCAGTCAAGAAATGGAAATAGTCTAAAGTATTCATCTCATGGAAGATCACCTGTTAGACATCCTAATGCATTTAAGCATGGTATTTTTCATGGTAATTTCTACAAGTGTGGTGTTTATGGCCACATGGATAATGCATGTAATCCTAATGTGGAAAAGAATGAAGATTCTAAAGAAGAAACTAAATAACAAGGAAATAAGGAAGAGAAAAAATTTGGACAAAGATATGGAGCTGAGTGTTATCACTATCATGAGAAAGGATATCTGAAAAGTATTGCACAAATGATCCATAAAAACAAAAAGGTATGCTAGAAAATTTAATGGCTATTTCTATTCTTGTAATGAATTTAGACACAAAGATTTTGAGTGAAAAGGAAGGCAGGTTGAATGCCTTAGGTGCCACAAGGTTAGGCACATTGCAAGGTTCTGTGATGCAAGTTAGCTAATGAAATAAACTCAAAGATCTAAGAAACAAACTCGCAAATACATAAAGAAAGAAGAAGAGAGTCAAATTTCTCAAAAAGATCCTAAGAATGTGACTGAGAAAAAGAATGGTTCTGTTGTGATAAATGAGAAGTCATAAAACAATGAACTAGTTAAGAAACCAAAATAAAGCATGAGACCTTATTAGGTATCTCATCAAGATCCTCCATGGTATATAGGTGAAAATGTAGCTTTGGAATGAGGGGGAACTAATTAAGTTAGTGTGTGTTCTCTCCTTGGTGTTGAGATATGTCAAAGAGTATGTCTTCATCATGATAATGAGGCATGTCATTCAATTTCTATAAACGTGTTCTCATGGTTCATGTTAGCAGTTATAGAAGTAAAGTTTCTTGATCTCATTCTTATGGTCTATGATGTCTATGTGATTTGTATTCGCTCTATCTGCCATATAAATGGAAATTTTTCTAGAGTGTGTAGATTGTCTCTCTGTCATCATAGTATCGTTGATTCAAGGAAGTGAATTTATTTTGTTTATGATCACTTTTTCAGTCAATATGTGAGGAGTGTGAATACTCTACTAGACAAAAGTTTGCATTTCATAGCTATCATCATCACCTAAGGTCTTGTATCAAATGTATCTTGTATAATATGGTAGTTATCATGATTACCGTAGTTATTTAGATATCTCAAAGTTTTTTCCTCATACAATGCTTTTGAATACGAGTCTTGAGATCTAGAGTAACAATTTTGTAAATTCTTTGTGCTCTTAATTTGTATCAAGAGAAAATTTTCCTAGAGTGCATTGTAAAAGTTATGTTTGAGTGTGAAGAGAGTTTGTAAACTGACCAAATAATTTTGAGAAAGTATCATGATTTTATATTATTTTTGAATGATGTGTGATAAGGCATTATGTTACTTGATCAAGTGAACAAGCCTCAAAGACATACCGCATATGTAATCATGTCCAAGGTACTCACCTCCAAATTTTGGATGCAAAACCTCATGTGTGATGAGAAATAATCTTCTTCAAAGAGGATATCAATGATTAATAAAATAAGAATGAATCCTAAGCTTATGTTAAGTCATGAAAACTCATAATCTCACTAGTTTGGATGTCCATTCTAGTATTTCATAACGATGTTATCCATTTTAGACATATAGAGTAGTTGTGTCTCATTGAGTCTATGTATTTCTTAAGACATTTTCAAAGATAGTATGGTAATGAACACTTTCAATTTTGTCAAAGATGAAAAATGAGTTTGATTTCTCATGAGAAGGTTCTATACATAGTAATTATTTTCTACATTTGAAGTGTTCAAAGATTTTTCAGGGCTACACTCCCACGGGGAGTTTGATGGATTTAACAAAGTGACATATCTATATGAATTCTTTGTGTAAGTGTTCAAGTTTCAAAATATGAAGTTATTATGAAAATCCACAATTTTGATAATTTGTTCAAGGATGTGAATGTGCATCCTGCAAGTGGTCTTGATACCTAGAACTTGATCATGAGTTAAGGTACTAATAATGACTTGGAAAGGAAATTTACAAGAGGCATAGTTAGTAATTAAGGTCTCAAAGTCATGCTACAAGCTAGTAGAGTCAAAATTTACCAGTATAGTATGTGCTCGAGTTGGAGTTATTTTAATGTCATTTAGAGACCTAATAAATGATTTTTTCATCATAATAAACCTCTATCTTTCAAATTAAAAGTCTAATACATCTTGAAATCTGAGCATGGTCTTCAACTATGCTTGAAATCTTATGAGGACTTATGAACGATTCCAGGTTACAGTGAGTACACTTTTGATCAAACTCATGGATATGTAAGAGACCAAATGAACACCATACATGTGTACCAAGTGTGTTGAAGGAATGGTGAATCTTCCAAAGTGTGATCAATACAAAAATCAGAACTTGTACACATTAGGCCCTATGAGAAGATCAAAGTCTGGCTTGTAAAAGTGGAAAAGGATCCATAGGTGTCTCGGTCAAATAAAATATATTGAGAATGAAGTCATAAGTATGTGAAGCTTTGAAGTTGTCACTTAGGTGGCATAAATAGTCTCGGAGTATCTTGACACTTCAAAATCTAAGGTTATACTATATGTGTCTAAGAAAGAATGGTCATAATGTTAACATATTTCCAAACAATTTGAAGATCCTGAAAGTTGAACTACAAGATCTCAAAAAGTCTATGAATATTTAAGTTTCTATAGCGATAGTGTACAAAGAGAAATAAGTATGAAAAATTATTCAAAAAAATTGTTTCAAAGGTAATATGGAGGCTTATAATGTGTGTGAGGGTTTGAAGGGTAAAACCCTAGGTGAATTAGGATTGTGATGATCAAGTGGCAAGTGTTGATCCATTCAGGGATATGCACTTTGATGTTTGAAGATATCCATGCCATATGAAGGCTAAAACATTGAAAGTGGTAGAAAAGAATCAAGTATGAGGTTAGAACAAGTGAAAGTACCGTGATATTCTACTTCATGAATATTTTAAATGTAAAAAATTTTGTTTGAATATTTTAAAGAAGAGGGTGATCTCTCATGTATGGAATAAATTTCACATGGAAAAGGAATAAATTATGACTAAGTTTTGATATCATTGTGAGGTAGAATTGTAAAAATTTGAGGATAGAAATTATAGACAGTGAGTTAAATCCAGGCAGAGATAGTTATGTGATTGAAAGGATGTATATCCCTTGATCATAGTAGTTTATCAAGCTCTGAGTGAAACAACATGTCATGTCAAGTTTATTAGAATAATTGTAAGGTTGAAGTAACCACCAAAGAGAAATGGTTATGATATGTGATGTTGTGATTGTTCTTAATACACAAATTATGTCAAATAAAACTTCAGGAAGTATGAAATCTAGAAGGCTTGTCATGAGAATACTGTGAAATCTATCAAGAAGGCATTGAAATTGGATCTTAGGGATTGTAAGCTCTAAGATGTGACATCATAGCTTGTGAAAATTTTGGTCAATGAACTAGAGAGTAATGAAGAGCAAGTGAAATGGTGTCTCTTCATAATATGGTGTCCTAGTTATATGACGAGAATCAACTCATGGGAGCCATTTACAAGTCCAAAGGATCATCGAGGCCAAAGGAATCAAAATGAAGACACTTCAGTCCTAAGGGGTTTTTCTTGGTCAAGTAAGTCATTATATGAACTTTGTGTCCATTATCATTTTTCTTGGTTTTCATTGTTTAATTTCAATTCAAGGCATGCCTTTGTCATAAATGTCAAAGGGGATAAATGTGAAACAAGTGAATGAGGGATACCAAAATGTGTGTGTGCCATCAATGTTTCTAGGTAGTTTCCATCAATGAAAAGGGGGATTTTTTTGAATTATGTGTCCATTGTGTTTTCATTGATGTCAAGTCCATTGATATCAAGTGTTCTACTTAAACTAGGTATGTTGGTTAGGTGACTTAGGCCCGTTGGTTAGGTGATATAAGTCTGTTGGCTATGTGATCTAGAGATTTTTGAGATGCCAAGAAAAGAATTTAATTTCTAGGAGCATGTATAAAATATTATGATGAAATATTATATGGATTAGAAATTCAAGAAAAATGTTTTAGAGTAAAATACTATGTATAGCTAAAAATGACTTTGAGACACCAACTATTTTTACATGAAAATGAGATAGGATAAACAATTTCAGACCTATTATTTTAAAAAAATCATGGGATATGATTCATTAAGGTGTTTTGGTGCTTCATACAAAATTTTAGGTCAATATTAGGTCATTTGAGCAAGTTATGTGAGTTTTTGTAAAACAAGTCTTTTGAAAAGCTCATTTTGAGTTGCACGCTTATTAGCCTTAAAAATATTACACAACATCCTTACAAAAATCATAGAAGTAATTTTTGTATTAAATTTTCATATAAATCATGTGCAAAAATAATTTTCTCAAAAGGAGGTGTGGTTGAAAAGTTATGAGCATTTTGGTGGAGCAATTTTTCTCTCTCCTAGGCTATGCACCAAATCGATAAGAGAAAAAAGGTGTAGTTGGACTCCAAGTCTTATTTAATCACTTCCATAGTATATTCATAGTCTATTCATGGTATTTCTCAAGATTAGAAGGCATTTTAAGGTTTTTCTTCTTGAAGGTACATGGTGTTTCCTGTGTCACTATTCTTGGTGTGAGTGCTCCAGGTATGTAAAGGTCCCAACTATTGTCATTAGAGTAATTGCTCAAATATATTTTATACTTATTCCATAGGAATTTGAAAATATGTTTGAGCATCTACAATACCTTTTGGTATTTTCGGTTATATGATTATAGTTAGCTCATGTTCTTTGAATGCAACTTTACTCAAGGCAACGTAAACCACTATCACAAGAGTCTTGCTTCCAATTTAAATGATTTGATCACTTTTCCATCCTTGATATAGAGAAATTATAAGGTAAAATACATGGTTTTTATATGAAATCAATAATTTTAGATGATGTGATTGAAAATCTTGATTGAGTATATTAAGGACTAAAATTGGTTTTTTCACTATCCCATTTAAATACCACTCCAAATCAATCTCATAGCCAAATGATGTGAGGCATACTCCACCTAGGAATGAAGATTTATAAGGTCCATGTCATCCTGTTAAATTATTTCTCTTTTTTACATGAATGACTATGTTTCTCATCATGTTTTCTAGACAACTTATACACCCTGGTCAAAGTTTTTCAAAGATTTATATTCAAATAGTGTTACAAGTGATGAAATATCCTTAAATTCTGAACCCTCATTACTTTGAAAAGGTGAAAGCATGTCCTAACATATAAGAGAAGCTCTCACACTCCAATAAAATTCAAATATGCTAAATAAATTATCTTATTTTATTGATTGGGTAATTCATTTTTCAAACACCTTGTCCTAGGGTTTCAACGAAGTGGTTTTTGATCTTTTGAATGTTTTTATCCATTATAAATATATGATACTTTAAATAAAGCTCTATATGAGTAGTATCAAGCTGTTGCAAAACATTGTGGGTTGATATATTGAGTGATGAATGAGATATGGATCTCATAAATATGGAATCTTCATGCTCATGTTACAAAGTTGGATTTTCAAAGTGTTTTTTAGGGTTTTTTAAGAAGTTGGGTGAATTATTTGAAGTAAAAGATTACAATCAACATTTAAGAAGTTTTTAAAACATTTTTCCAACTTTTAATGAACTCCCACAAGTTATGTGACAATATTTCTCCATCAATATCAAAACAATGAAAGTAAATTGTGAATTACTATGTTTTGCTCTTTACTTTGAATCGAACAAACTTAAAACTCTAACAATTGTTTGATGGGAGAACCCATGTGGGGTTAAAGATTTGAAATCTTGAAATTTTGTTGATTATATTGTTTTATTCATTTGAAACTCTCTAATACTCTCACACAATTACTTGAGTGTTCAAATAATAAGAGTCTATAAAACAAGCTTAATAACAATTAGCTCTTAGAGTGAGTGTTTTGTGTCTGCTTGTGGAATATGAAAAGATCCAAACAAGTATAAGTGTTTGATATGACTTAAAATTATGAATTAGAAGAATAAAATACACATATTTCTCTTATTAACAAGTTTCAAAGTCTCTTGGTCTAGTTTTATGTCTTTTAAAAATAAGTCAAAAGGTTTGTTGTGGGAGTTATTCTGAAGAAGGAAAAAGAAAAAGATGAAAAGGTTATATGTAAGATGAGGAGACAAATGAGTTGTATACAAAAGGAAGAATATTTAGTATTATAGGTTTTTGATAGAGAACCCCTCTTTTATCTTCATTTGAAGAAAACCTTTCGAAAAGTAAAGTTCTTAGGCATAGCCCCAAACCCCTAGAATTTGATTCTAGGCTTGTAGCTAGTTGATATGGATTGTAAGAGATGCAATTTTTGTAATGAAAAGTACTTGAAGAAGAAGAGTCTTACTATTTTCTAGTAAATGACATTTTGATGAGATATTTGTTATGTTTTACAAATTTTTGATCAAGGTCAAGTCATTACACTATATTACGAATATCAACAAAGAAAATCCTTGAGTTTGTTCTATGTTCTTTCATGTATGAAAATCAAACCGTGCTCAAACACTCATATAGGTGATTCATAATTTTTTTTTCATTATTTGAAGTAGAAAAGAAAAATATTTAATCACATGAATGATTCACCCCCCTCTCGCACCTATCAATTATAACAAAGGACGATGGTCTTGTATAGTTTTAGGTGCTATGCTCTAGTCTCATAAACTTCTGAGACACGATTACGAAAAAGTTAGGAATCATCAAAAACTTTTACAGTACAAATGCCTATCCTCTTGGCTATGACGAGACTAAGAAGAAGAACCTCTTATTCTATGGTATTTTTTGTACATTAAATATTTAATTTAAAGGTAAAATGTATAACCCTCCCTTCTGGAGAAGTAAGGATCACCCCCACCCCAAAGTCATAGTGACACTTTGCATCATCATAGTTAAGTGTCTAGTAGTCATCAAGGAATATATAAGTTTTATCATTTGTGGAATCCTCCTATATGACTTTTGAAACCTTAACCATGCAAATCTCTTCAAATCCATCAGTCAAGAGTAGAAATCCCAAGAGCATGGCTTATGCCCAAGGAAGAATGATAGGTAAATCATTCTCTAGAATCTTAACTATCTCAATCGTAGTTTTCATTGATACAATTTATACTACGGTGTCTTTCTTTTTGTCAATATTTACCCCTTGAATTTCCTTAGGGGATTCCAAATCAGTCATAAGGAAAAGAAAGGATTCAAGTTTTCAACCCTAAGGATTGTTTAAATGATTGGCTATGAGCTCAAATTTAGTATGAACCCTTGGTTTCTTTTTTATATTGTCCAAATAGATGTCAAATGGATTTAGATCACCCCGGGATACAAAAACCTTACCCAAGGGCATGAATCGACCTATTCAAACAATGCGAAGGGATTTCCTTCATTCTATGTATCCAACATTAACCAAGGATCATATTATATTTAGATTTCCTGATTTATAATGTAAAACTTAATCAACACATTCTTTGGTCCAAGGGTAATAAATAACACTTTAGTCCTAATGGGTGCTGCCTTGAGGATATCATAGCCTCTCAACATATTTCATGTTGAAGAACAATTGGTTTCTCCATAGCCTAGCTTCTGAAGAAATGAAAAAGGGACTATGTTGACAAAAACCCCATTGTCTATCATCGTACACTTGAAATAATTGTTGTAAATTGAAACCTAGAGGTACAATGCAAGATCACCTCTCTGTCAGTGCAAACTCAGGCATTAGTTGGCATCTTTCTAATGTCAAATATGAAACTAGTATCTCTCTCAAAGCTACCCTAAATGATAGACATAAAATTATATGTAATTAACTTGGGCCTCTAAAGGAGGGATGAGGTGCATTAGATTTCCAAGGCCTAGCACTTATAACAAATATTCTTGATGCACAAGTGAGTTCTTCAAAAAATCTAACAAGGAAATGCGAGATAAGGTCTTGGTCAAATTTTTAATGAGATCATAGACCCCTACTAGTTTGGGAACCACCAAGTGTGTCTTTTGACATAAAAGGATAAATGGGAAGAGGTTGTGAAGAGTAATCTTGGGTACCGTTGTCCACTCAAAATTCCCTGCTCTGTCAAAGGTAAAATCCCAAAATTTTGAGTCTAAGTGTCTTTTCTACCAAGCTGGTGGTGTGAAAAAAAAGTCTTGGAAGTCTGAAAATCTAAGTATTGGACTTTTCTTGCATGTATTTCGGAATTTTAAGTCTGGCCCAGTGTAACTTTCTACCAGTCAGGTGAATTGTGAAAAAAGTCTGTCGGACATTTTTGTCCCGATTTTGTGTCCCAAGTACAAAAGTGCGAGTTGTTCTCCGACCGGCCGAAATCCCCGAAATTGTCCTATCTTCGGGCCCGTCGGAAGTTTTTGTTCCAAGTGTCCCGAAAGCTTTTGTGCAAGTCATTCCAATTTCGGCCGAACCATCCGAACCGCGTACTTCGCACTTTTCTGTCCCAAATGTCCCAAAGTCAAAAGTACGAGCTTTCTCTTTTTACGAAGAAGCTTCTAGTCGCGTACTCAGAACTATCATTCCAAAAGTCCCAAGTCAAGCGGACTGCTTTTCCAATTTCAGCCGAAATGCCCGAGCCGCGTACCTCGCGTATTTTCGTCCCAATTGTTCCAAAAGCTTTTGTGCATTCTCTCTCCATTCCGCTTGAGAACGCGTGTTTCGCGCGCATTCGCGTCTCACATGTCCCAAGCGTACCTAGTGTCATCCATACTTAGTTTTCCTGCTCACTCCAAGTATGGCGCTTTTCAAGTTGGTGGTCGTGTAATTAAATGCGCATTGAATTCACTCATCTCCCCAAAAGGCTATATAATGAACATTTCCCCTTCGCATTTTCTCACATCTTCCTTGATTATCCTTTGCTCAAACCCTCGCCGCCTACAAACTTGCGCACGTTCCTCTGCTTCTGTAATTCCATTCCAAGTCTAGTTTGCAACCTTGTTCCCCTGAAACTATCGACATGAAGATCAAATTTCAAGGACAAGAACAGATTTCTCCACTCGAGTCTGCTGTAAGCAACATTGGAGATAGCGAGGCCCGACATCTCGATTTCAGCGATTTTTGGGCAAGGATGGAAGATGCGAATCCCTCGCCGATGGCTCAGACAATTTATGACAGTGGTTTGGCGTACGCTGGAGGATTCCCAATTTCAGTACAGTGTGCTGATACAGTGCTTGCATGCGGAGCTCACTTCGACCCCGCCTCAAGTGAATTGACAAACGTACACGGGGAGCTCATCGCCAAGCTAGACGCTGCCGCCATTGGTGCCGCTCTGAGAATCCCGGAATTGGACAATGCCATAGTTGTTTCTCAAGTCCAAGCGCAAGCCATGTTCGATCAAGACAGTGACAAGTACAGGGCACGAGTGGCGAAGTCCTGGTTAAAAAACCCTAAGAAAGGAGCTTCCCGCCTCACCAAAACTCTCATCCGAGCAGACTTCAACGAAGAACTGTCAGATTTCATAATACTGCTGGCTCGGGTCATGGGTTTGCCTTCCACCAGCGAGTTCCATTTCTGGATGTGCCCGCTCATCAGTATGGTGTGCGAAGGTACACAAAATATCAACTGGGCTGAGATCATCAGCATGAACCTGACGGAACAGCTATCCAACGTACTGCAAACAAAGAAGTTTTTCATGACTTCGTATCTGATGTATACTCTAGCAGCATCGAGGCAATGGTTTGGATTCTCATATATAGATGCCCACAAAGGCGACCCGTGTACACCTATTGCCCATGATTTACCTTGGAGACCAAAGAACCGCAATTTCAAAAGGGTTAATGATGCTTTCACTATGTACGTGGTCCGATTGCTCGAGGTGACACCGCCAGGAGGTTTTCGAGATGAAGCCATGAACTTGATATCGCGGTATGGGGCCTACTTCATCCAATTCGGGAAATTCTCATACATCGGGCTTGCTTTATGAGGGTACTCCTCGAGGCTTCCCATGTTCTGCAATGACAAGATGGCCTTGATTGAAATATGCGAGCAATTGGACAAGTTGCCTGAGAACTTGCGAGAGACAAGAAGATCTCTGGTTTGCATTTTCCCATCTCTCTGGGAAATTACACGTGCAAAAAACAGCCTGGATGCCCGAATATAGAGAGAACTTTGGTCCCTGTCACCGTTCATTTCTTCAAGCCAAGAACCTGCTTTGACTTGAAGAAGTTTATTGAACAGAACATCAAGATAGTCTATCACCATGTGGCAGAGACAGAAGATTACTGGGCCGACTGTACAGACGACTTTGAGGCCAGAAGAAGACATTATGGCAGGTTCTCCTTACAATTGATTCAAGAGCTCGGTGTATACCAAGTTCTGAAGGCCTTGAAGATGATAATTCTGAGCTATACTCATATGAGTATGAAAATGTGATCAAACACACCCCTCTGGAAGACATAGATTGGAACAGAAAAGAGAGGGATGATTTGGCTGAAATCCTTGCTCCAGTCTTAGTCAGGACTAAGGTCTGGTTCAATAAAAAGGTCCGAGAATTCAGGAGACGCTCGGGAGAATCCTCCTCCAAGGATGCCTCTACACCAATAAGAGAAGCACCAGTTTCAAGGTCCGAAACACCAAAGAAAACCTTTCCTACCTCAGCAGCTCAGGGACCTGCGGAATCTACTCCTTCTCCATCCACTCAGGTATATAAGAAGAAGCTCAAGGAAGTAAAGAAGGAACCGGTGGAAAGAGATCCTCAGGAGAAACAGGAAGAATTGCCTATTGGACCAGAGAACATCATCATCCTCGGTGAAAGTGAAGAGAGTGAAAGGCCAATTCTGCAAATGTTCACGAGGACCCAACAGATAAAGACAAGGAGGTCCAGAGCACTGAGCTTCCAGGGGCTAGTGATTCTTCTACTGCCATTGTCTCCAGTGCTCCTTCCACATCTCAGCTTGAGTCAACAGCTGCACAGACCTTGAGTGTCATGGGCTCCCTGTCTCTTGGCCCCCTTGCTCCTCCCGCAGATTCTTCTTCCTCTTTTGCATGGGTACAACCCTTGGTTGACAAAAGGAAGAGAAAACCATCCTCCCAAAACACAGGACCAAATTTTGATCTTTGTTGCAGCCATGTTGGGTACCACGCCTTCTCGTGCCAAGAAAGCAAGAACCACCTCCGAATAGTATCGATACTCGAGGTCAGGCAATTCTTGGAGATTGCGAAGCTGCTTATAGACAGATCGAATGGGACTTGCAAGTATCGACTTGGAGCTACGAGAATCCCAATGGGAGAGTCTACCCCTGAAGGTGAGATCCATAATCTCCAGGAAACAGTCACAAGAGTTATTGGAAGAGTGGAAAAAGGACAGCAAGCTATCGAACAGTTGGAAGAGCAAGCCCGAGCTCTTACAAGTTTCATCAAGTCTCTTCTATCTAAGGACAAAGTTTTGGATCCCACCCCTTTAACTGCTTTACCTCCTCCTGTAATACTAAGCCAAGATGAAGTGCAAAGTATAAAAGATATGCACAAGTATTACATTTATGGCGAGCTTTTGAAGCCATGGTGGATGACATGCTTGTCGTGGGGTTGAACTTCATCGATGAAGCCTTGAAGCTCTATGAAAAGGTGAGTAATATGCGAACTAAATCTCTCCTCCACTATCGGTACCATGGATAAAGAACTCAAAATCTGGAGCGATTGCATAGTAGACCTCCGCCTCATGGGACAAGCAGATGAGAACATCCTAATGGCGAACAAGATCTTTGATGATGCCAAAGACAATTTATCGAAGTCTTGGGTCTACAGGCGTAGAATGGAAGATCGAGTATTAGAAGAAGTTGTGGTAGAGATGAAGAACAGTTGGCGAAGGAGAAGCTTTCAAAGCAGCGCGGTGGCTGCCTTGAAAGATATACATTGTCATCTTCGGGATGAAAACTCGGTGCTCTTCTGTCCTGCAAGAAATCAAATCTCGATTGAGCTTTTGTAAAAAGCGATCATTCGAGGAAAGCACCATCTCGAAGAAAAGATGAAGGACATTTGCTCTCTTGATATGCCATTAAAGAAGCAAATAAAGATTATCATACTCACGTCGAGTTTGATAAAGAGATGGAGAAGTGTCTAGGATTTTGGACTCAGTCTGCAGCCAACACGTCGGTTCCACGTGGCAGAGACATAGCCGAGGCTTTGAAGAAGTTCGGGCGCGAGTGCAGAAGACATTGGGTCCCTCCCTATAGGCCGGCCACTGTCTCCTCCTCCTTTCTTTCTTTTCTCTTCTTCTCTGTCTTTTCGCATTCCTTGTAATTAGTTGGGATATTGTAACCGGCAATACTTAACTATTCTTTATTTAAAAGAAAACGATTCTGAAGTCGTAACGACTTGTAAGCTATATAATGGCCTTTCCACGCCATTTTTGAGGGAGGAAGAACTTGGCATACTCTCGAAATTGTAAATAGATCTTGAACATATCAATACAAAAGGGCTTTTCTTTTCATTCTCTATCTGAATCTTTGTAGCTCTGTGTTTTCCTTTAGTATTGTGAAGATTATTTTGTACCTAATTCGTTAGTCTTGCTGATTGCTTTTGCAAATACAGTGATCTTGCACGACCAAGAAAGAACTTTGTGTCTTTGATTAATGAATTTGAAAAAGGTCGTTGAAGAACTTTGTGTCTTTGATCTTATTCAGTTAATGCAAATAATCTTGTTTCAAATTCCCCGCAACTTCGCACTCGTAAAGAATTATTCTGTTATCTATAATTCCAAACGTTTGCTATTCTGCTTATCTTCGTACCCTCTTTCCTCAGCCCGTTTGTAACTGATGATCTTTGTGGAAAACATTTTCGTGGTATCCAAGTTCAACCATAAAATGACCTTCTGTATATTTGTAAATAAGTTCGTGTCTCAATAAGGGAACCTCTCCCATTAAAGAGGAGGGACTTCTTGTCCCCTGACTGTTGCTCTTCTAAAAAGTCTTATTTGAAAACCAACGTTTTTGGCGACTCAGCTGGGGAAAATCGTATTCCAGTACTATTTTTTTTTTTTTCGATCATTCTTTGATCGCGACTCCAGCGTTTCACTCGAGGAGAAGGGCCCTTGGTATCGAAGATTCTCGGTTTCAGCTTTTGGAGCAACGGGTTTTCCTTTCCCTTGAATAGAAGAACTCGTTCAACGAGCACTCCACTGTTCGAAAGAAATCCTTCAGAGCCTGCTAGTCCTAATCTACAAGCTTTAGTCCTTGCTGGTGTTACAGTTCCCCTCAGAACCGTATTTCCAAGAAGAATGGCACAAGTTCCATGGGGTCAACGTGTCGGGCCCCTGGCCCTCACTCAGCCTTTGCATGAGTTACCTAGAGGTAACAGAAAGAACTTCCCCAAATTCAGAGGCGACGGCAAAGTGCACCCTGATGAGCATATTGCAGCCTTCATAGTTGCGTGTGGAGTCTTGGGGGTTGAACATGAAGACGTCTCAGTAAGACTGTTCGTCGAGACGTTACAGGACAATGCTGCTGACTGGTTCTATCATCTTCCGGCTGGTGCCATCATCGACTGGAATACCATGAGAACTCAGTTCGAAAGCCGTTTCAAGCCGGCAGAAGATGTGCATGCACTGCTTGCCCAGATTTCTCAAATAAAGAAAGATCCATCGGAACCCATGAGAGAGTTTGTGGCTCGGTTCAACAGACTGATCAACAAAATTCCTGTGAATACTCGGCCGGTTGATCAAATTCAAAAATGTTTCTTTTTGAATGCCCAAACGCCTAAAGTCAGTTATGCTCTAAGAAGGGCTAACCTTGGAACGTTAATACTGGATCAAGAACTGGCTGTTAGTGTCGAGGATGACCTAATCATGTCAGGGAAGTTGAAGAGAGATCCTCCCAAATCTAAATCTGCTGCTTCTTCATCTTCCACTTCTGGACCCAATACTGATCCATTAGTCCAGAAACTTGCAAATGATCTGGTAGCTATAAAGAAACAATTAGCTCAGCATGCACCGTATGCAGATGTTCCTAGAAGAAATTTTCAACCCAGAAACCGTTTGCCAGCCCCCCACACAAGATTGGCACTTGAAGGACCTCCCGTCAAAGTTCCTGTGAATGCAACTTGCGAGGTCGAAGAACCAGAAGATGATAATGAAGCTTGTGAGGAGTTCTTGGAGGAATTCGATGATGAGGCGGAAGAACCCGAGGGATCTCGAGTCAATTTCTTTACCACTGAAGGCATTGATGATGCAGATGACTATGATGAAGTGGTAGCAGATATGAACAGCGAATCCTTCGCTGTCATGACTCGAGGAGCAGAGCATCGGAGGAAAGGTGACCTGACCCACAGAAGAAGTCCAAAGAGCAGCCTGCGACTATTCCTGTAATTGCCAGAAGAGGATCTCCTATTCCTACCTCATCTGCACCAAAGGTAAGTACTGCCAATCCTACCCCCAAAGTTGTTTCTTCTTCTTTTTCTCCTAGGGTTGATAAACCTAAAATTCCAAATGATGATGGACCATCCACCTCTGGATCCTTTGACATTGTAGATCATTTAAAAAGGACCAAAGTTCAAATTTCAGAGGCTGAATATTACCAAACCCATCCAAAAGCTTTTGCCAAGATGATCCAATTTGTAAATTCCCATTCCAAGACCACCTCCAAAGGCCTTTTGCCCACACCTCCTTCTACACCACAGCCCAGTCTAGTAGCTGCTGTCACCTCACCTGGTGACAAGATCAAGCCTTTCTATGTAACACTCCTTATAGCTGGCCACAGGCTCAGTAACTGTGTCATAGATTCCGGAGCCTCAGATAATGTGATGCCCGCCAAAGTAGCTCATGCTTTAGGCTTGACCCTTACTCGTACTTATGGATCTTGCTACTCCATGGAAAGTAAGGAAGTACCTTTGGTGGGAAGGATTAAAGATGCACAAGTGGCTTTTGCTGCTTTACCTGAAAAGAAGGTCTTGGCTACCATACTAGTAGCAGACATTCCTCCTTCCTATGGAATGTTGCTAAGCAGAAACTTCTGTAAAGATGTGGGTGGAGAGATTCAAATGGATTGGTCACACGCTCTCATACCTGTCAATGGACAAATGAAGAAGCTACTACCTGAGAAGCAGTCCGAGTACATTGTGCAGAAGACAGATGATCCCAAGGCACAAATACTCTATGAGGACAGAGGCCATGGTAATTACATGATTTTGTCCCCTGATGAAATCCGACCCTGCAAAATATCACCTAAGGACCCCAATGGTGTCTGGATCTTAGAATTTGATGGCAGTTGTTCTTCGGCTGGTTCTGGAGCCGGTGTTCTGTTAATATCACCTGAAGGCTGCCTATACCCCTTTTCATTCAAATTGCAGTTCGAGAACACTAACAATACAGCAGAGTATGAGGCTCTCATCCTTGGATTGCAAGTGGCCAAAGAACGAGGTGTAAAAAATCTTTTGGCTCGTGGTGATGCAGAGCTGATTGTGAAACAAGTCAGAAGCCTGTTTCAGGTAAAGAACGGGAGGCTGAAGCATTATCGGAATCAGGTTTGGGATTCAATTGAATTCCTTGATGCCTTCTCCATTGAAGCAATTCCCAGAGAAAAGAACAGCAGAGCTGATTCCCTGGCTGTCTCAGGGTCATTATTGATCCCTCATCCTGAATTCTCTCAGGATAAATTCACTATTGAGATGGTCCACCGACCTAGTGTCCCTGACAATACTAACAACTGGCAAGTCTTCAACGACGACCAGCATTTGCTTTCCTTCCTGGAGCTCAAGGGCAATTTTGAACAACTGTATTTCGAAGGAAGTGACAACCTGCCTCGTGAGAGCGTGTCTTCGGACCAAGCCGTCACCCAAGGAGAAGAAACTGATCAGGAAGGGTGCATTAAGCTCAAAGGAAACAAGATCCCCAAAGGTTTGGTGAGTTTGGAGGAGTTGTTTGATAAGCATGACAGGTACGTGAGATCTAAAGCTTCCATTGGACCTCGGCAATCAGCTGAGTATGATAAAATTGATATTGGGAGTTCTGATGACCCGAAGCTGGTAAATATCGGGAAGTGTTGCACATCAGATGAAAGGAGAAGAGCAATTGACCTTCTAAGGAAATATAAGGATGTGCTTGCTTATTCTTATGAAGATCTAAAAGCCTTCAAGCCAAAAGAAATGCAACACTCTATCCCTCTCAAGCCAGGAATCAAGCCTTTCAAGCAGAAGCAGAGGCAGTATAACCCAAAGATAGCTGACACCATATTTCAGGAGATTCAGAAACTGCTAAAGGCTAAAATCATCTTTCCCATTCACCATTCGACTTGGATTGCAAACATTGTACCTGTTAGGAAGAAGAATGGAGAGATCCGCATCTGTGTTGATTTCAGGAACCTGAATCAGGCCTCTCTGAAAGATAACTACCCTCTGCCTATGATGGATCAGGTTTTGCAAGCGGTAACAGGCTCTGAGATGTTATCTATGCTTGATGGCTTTTCTGGATACAATCAGGTAGAGGTTGATACTGCTGATCAACATAAGACAGCCTTCACAACTCCTTGGGGTACCTTTGCCTACAAGAGGATGCCTTTTGGGCTGATTAATGCCGGTGCCACCTTCCAGAGAGCTATGGATCTGGCTTTCGGAAGCTTGAAGGGAAAATGCATAGTCATATACCTTGATGACCTGACAGTGTTCTCAAAGACAAGAGCGGATCACTTCGACCACTTAGAAGCAGTTCTGCAAAGATGCCGAGAGCATGGGATTTCCTTAAATCCTAAAAAATCTGTCTTCTGTGTTACAGAGGGAAAGCTATTAGGACACATTGTCTCAAAGGATGGCATCAAGATTGATCCTGAACGAGTTCAAGCCATCCAACAGATTCCTCTCCCTACTAGTAAAAAGGGCGTGCATTCCTTTTTCGGTAAGATCAATTTTCTAAGAAGATTCATCCCTGATTTTGCTGAATTGACTTTGAATATTTCTCAGATGATGAAAGGAAAGCAAGCATTTGGTTGGTCTTCTGAAGGAAAGGAATCCTTTGAGGGTATCAAGAAAGCTATTGCTAAAACTCCAGTTTTGGCTTGCCCTGATTTCAGCAAGGATTTCATTATCTACTGCTACGCTACAGATAGTACTCTGGCTGCTGTCTTAACCCAGGAGGATCCTGATAAACATGAGCTACCAATTGCCTTCATGAGCTATATCCTGAAGAACCATGAGCTAAAGTACACCATGATGGAGAAGCATGCCTTTGCAGTAGTCAAAGCTGTCAAGCAGTTCCGTTTCTATATCCTCAACTCTCACTCTACGGTGCTGGTCCCAGATACGACTGTAAAGTCAATTCTCACGCAACAAGAATTTGGATCCAAGAGGGGAAACTGGGTGGCTAAAGTCCAGGAATATGACCTTGATATCAAGCCAACCAAGCTGGTTCGGGGAAAAGGTCTTTGCGAGCTCATTGCTGAAGGAACCCAACACGAGTTACTGGAGAAGCAAGCTGACCTTCCTATTGTTCTGTTCCTGAGTTCAGTTGATGAATGGTACGCTGACATCGCTCATTTTCTCACCTACGGGGAATGCCCCTCTCATTTAACTGCTAAAGAAAAGAGGACTGTTAAGTTGAGATCAGCACAATATGTATTGTGGGAAAATGCCTTGTTCAAGCGCGGTTTGGATGGGAGATTCCTGAAGTGTGTAGACAAAGAACAACAGAGAAAATTGCTCTCAGCTTTTCATGATCAGACATGTGGAGGGCACTATTCATCAACAGTCACAGCTCATAAGATACTCCGTGGAGGGTATTACTGGCCTTCTTTGTTCAAAGATGCAACCAAGTGGGTGGATAAATGTGAGGCCTGTCAGACTTTCGTGGGAAGACCTAAATTGGCTTCCTTGCCTCTCAAACCAGTTGTGATTGAAGAACCTTTCCAACAGTGGGGTCTAGACTTCATCGGTGCACTCAACCCTGTTTCCAGCGCTGGACATACCCATGTGCTAACTGCTACTGACTACTTCACCAAATGGGTGGAAGCTATTCCAGTCAAGAGCACCACTTCTGAAGTAGTGTGCAACTTCATTAAAGAGAACATCTTGGTTAGGTATGGTGTGCCTAACAAGATTGTAACAGATAATGCCTCAAACTTCTCCTCAACTGAGATAATGGATTTCTGCTACGGGTATGGCATCTCTCTGGCTCATTCTTCAGATTATTATCCCCAGGGAAATGGACAAGCAGAATCTACCAACAAGAATCTGGTGACTATCATAAGAAAGTTGGTCAATGAATCTCAGAGAAACTGGCATAAGAAACTTTACGATGCTCTTTGGGCAGACAGGATCACACCTAAAAGAGCCATTGGAATGTCCCCATTTCAAGTAGTGTATGGCGTAGAGGCTCAATTGCCAGTGACAGTGGAACTGCCAGCCTTGCACCTGATGAAGGCCATTGAAGACACTAGTTTCAATGATGCTCTGGACAAAAGGATCATGTACCTGCACAAACTGAGCGAGGATAGATTGGAGGTTCTTTGACGAGAATATCTCGCCCACCAGCGAGAAGGTGAAGGTTACATTCGATAAGAAAGCTAGGTCGAGAGAGTTCCAGTTGGTGATCTTGTCTTTGTTATGGGACAAAAGACATGAACCTCGTGGCAGCCATGGAAAATTTGATTCTCTGTGGCTTGGACCTTTCAAGATAAGACACTTTGCTGGTAAGGACTCTTTCTATCTTGATTACATGGATGGTTCCCCCCTCCCACTTCCTTATAGTGGGCAGTATTTGAAGTTGTTCAGATCCTAGGTGACTAGGGAGTCCCTTTGTATATTATGTACAGTGTTTTGCTTTCCCTGCTTTCGGTGTGTTTCCCTTCTGTTGTGTGTGTTGCCCTCTGTATTGTTTTGTTTTTGACTCCTTTGCCCAATGGATAAGGCACTGGTCTGCTTCACCGAGTTATCTAAGTTCTTGCCTTGTCTCATTCCATGAATTTACACCAAGTCATCCCCAGAAGGAGCCAGCTGTTGTCCACTCAAAATTCCCTGCTCTGTCAAAGGTAAAATCCCAAAATTTTGAGTCTAAGTGTCTTTTCTACCAAGCTGGTGGTGTGAAAAAAAGTCTTGGAAGTCTGAAAATCTAAGTATTGGACTTTTCTTGCATGTATTTCGGGCCTGTCGGACATTTTTGTCCCGACTGTCCCAAGTTCCAAAGTGCGAGTTGTTCCCCGACCGGCCGAAATTCCCGAAATTGTCCTATCTTCGGGCCCGTCGGAAGTTTTTGTTCCATATGTCCCGAAAGCTTTTGTGCAAGTCATTCCAATTTCGGCCGAACCATCCGAACCGCGTACTTCGCACTACTTTGTCCCAAATATCCCAAAGTCAAAAGTACGAGCTTTCTCTTTTTCGGCCGAAGCTTCCTAGTCGCGTACTCCGGAACTATCTGTTCCAAAAGTCCCAAGTCCAAGCGGACCTGCTTTTCCAATTTCGGCCGAAATGCCCGAGCCGCGTACCTCGCGTATTTTCGTCCCAATTGTTCCAAAAGCTTTTGTGCATTCTCTCTCCATTCCGCCCGAGCCGCGTGTTTCGCGCATTCGCGTCTCACATGTCCCAAGCGTACCTAGTGTCATCCATACTTAGTTTTTCCTGCTCACTCCAAGTATGGCGCTTTTCAAGTTGGTGGTCGTGTAATTAAATGCGCATTGAATTCACTCCTCTCCCCAAAAGGCTATATAATGAACATTTCCCCTTCGCATTTTCTCACATCTTCCTTGATTATCCTTTGCTCAAACCCTCGCCGCCTACAAACTTGCGCACGTTCCTCTGCTTCTGTAATTCCATTCCAAGTCTAGTTTGCAACCTTGTTCCCCAGAAACTATCGACATGAAGATCAAATTTCAAGGACAAGAACAGATTTCTCCACTCGAGTCTGCTGTAAGCAACATTGGAGATAGCGAGGCCCGACATCTCGATTTCAGCGATTTTTGGGCAAGGATGGAAGATGCGAATCCCTCGCCGATGGCTCAGACAATTTATGACAGGTGGTTTGGCGTCTGCTGGAGGATTCCCAATTTGATCAGTGTCTTTGTCACGGTGCTTGCATGCGGAGCTCACTTCGACCACGCCTCAAGTGAATTGACAAACGCGTGCACGGGGAGCTCATCGCCAGCTAGACGCAGCACCGCCATTGGTGCCGCTCGAGAATCCCGAATTGGACAATGCCATAGTTGTTTCTCAAGTCCAAGCGCAAGCCATGTTCGATCAAGACGGTGGCATACGGGGCACGAGTGGCGAAGTCTGGTTAAAAAACCCTAAGAAAGGAGCTTCCCGCCTCACTAAAACTCTCATCAAAGCGGAGACTTGAACGAAGAAGCGCCGATTTCATAATACTGCTGGCTCGGGTCATGGGTTTGCCTTCCACCAGCGAGTTCCATTTCTGGATGTGCCCGCTCATCAGTATGGTGTGCGAAGGTACACAAAATATCAATGGCTTTGAGATCATCAGCATGAACCTGACGGAACAGCTATCCAACGTACTGCAAACAAAGAAGTTTTTCATGACTTCGTATCTGATGTATACTCTAGCAGCATCGAGGCAATGGTTTGGATTCTCATATATAGATGCCCACAAAGGCGACCCGTGTACACACTATTGCCCGATTTACCTTGGAGACCAGCGAACCGCAATTTTCGAAGGGTTAATGATGCTTTCACTATGTACGTGGTCCGATTGCTCGAGGTGACACCGCCGGGAGGTTTTGAGATGAAGCCATGAACTTGATATCGCGGTATGGGGCCTACTTCATCCAATTCGGAAATTCTCATACATCAGGCTTGCTGGTTATGAGGGTACTCCTCTGAGGCTTCCCATGTTCTGCAATGACAAGATGGCCTTGATTGAAATATGCAGGCAACTGGACAAGTTGCACAGAACTTGCAGAGACAAGAAGATCTCTGGTTTGCATTTTCCCATCTCTGCGGGAAATTACACGTGCAAAACAGCCTGGATGCCCGAGAATATAGAGAACTTTGGTCCACTGTCACCGTTCATTTCTTCAAGCCAAGAACTGCTTTGACTTGAAGAAGTTTATTGAAACAGAACATCAAGATAGTCTATCACCATGTGGCGAGAGACAGAGAAGATTCTTGGGCCGATCTGAGGCGACTTTGAGGCCAGAAGAAGACATTATGGCAGGTTCTCCTTACAATTGATTCAAGAGCTCGGTCTGTACCAAGTTCCTGAAGGCCTTGAAGATGATAATTCCTGAGCTATACTCATATGAGTATGAAAATGTGATCAAACACACCCCTCTGGAAGACATAGATTGGAACAGAAAAGAGAGGGATGATTTGGCTGAAATCCTTGCTCCAGTCTTAGTCAGGACTAAGGTCTGGTTCAATAAAAAGGTCCGAGAATTCAGGAGACGCTCGGGAGAATCCTCCTCCAAGGATGCCTCTACACCAATAAGAGAAGCACCGGTTTAGGTCAAAAACACCAAAGAAAACCTTTCTACCTCGGCGGCTCGGGGACCTGCGGAATCTACTCCTTCTCCATCCACTCAGGTATATAAGAAGAAGCTCAAGGAAGTAAAGAAGGAACCGGTGGAAAGAGATCCTCAGGAGAAACAGGCGGAATTGCCTATTGGACCAGAGAACATCATCATCCTCAGTGAAAGTGAAGAGAGTGAAAGGCCAATTCCTGCAAATGTTCCTGAGGACCCAACAGATAAAGACAAGGAGGTCCAGAGCACTGAGCTTCCAGGGGCTAGTGATTCTTCTACTGCCATTGTCTCCAGTGCTCCTTCCACATCTCAGCTTGAGTCAACAGCTGCACAGACCTTGAGTGTCATGGGCTCCCTGTCTCTTGGCCCCCTTGCTCCTCCTGCAGATTCTTCTTCCTCTTTTGCATGGGTACAACCCTTGGTTGACAAAAAGGAAGAGAAACCATCCTCCCAAAACACAGGACCAAATTTTGATGCTTTGTTGCGCAGCCATGTTGGGTACCACGCCTTCTCGTGCCAAGAAAGCAAGAACCACCTCCGAGAATAGTATCGATACTCGAGGTCGGCAATTCTTGGAGATTGCCAAGCTGCTTATATAGACGGATCGAGCAGGACTTGCAGTATCGACTTGGAGCTACGAGAATCCCAATGGGAGAGTCTACCCCAAGGCGAGATCCATAATCTCCGAGAAACATCCACAAGAGTTATTGGAAGAGTGGAAAAAGGACAGCAAGCTATCGAGCAGTTGGAAGAGCAAGCCCGAGCTCTTACAAGTTTCATCAAGTCTCTTCTATCTAAGGACAAAGTTTTGGATCCCACCCCTTTAAGCTTTACCTCCTCTGTAATACTAAGCCAAGATGAAGTGCAAAGTATAAAAGATATGCACAAGTATTCTATTTATGGCGAGCTTTTGAAGCCATGGTGGATGACATGCTTGTCGCGGGGTTGAACTTCATCGATGAAGCCTTGAAGCTCTATGAAAAGGTGAGTAATATGCAACTAAATCTCTCCTCCACTATCGGTACCATGGATAAAGAACTCAAAATCTGGAGCGATTGCATAGTAGACCTCCGCCTCATGGGACAAGCAGATGAGAACATCCTAATGGCGAACAAGATCTTTGATGATGCCAAAGACAATTTATCAAAGTCTTGGGTCTACAGCGTGGAGTGGAAGATCAGAGTATTAGAAGAAGCTATGGTAGAAATGAAGAATAGTTGGCGAAGGGAGAAGCTTTCAAAGCACGGCGGTGGCTGCCTTGAAAGATATACATTGTCATCTTCAGATGAAAACTCGGTGCTCTTCTGTCCTGCAAGAAATCAAATCTCGGTTCGAGCTTTTGTAAAAAGCGATCATTCGAGAAAGCACCATCTCCAAAGAAAAGATGAAGGACATTTGCTCTCTTCATATGCCATTAAAGAAGCAAATAAAGATTATCATACTCACGTCGAGTTTGATAAAGAGATGGAGAAGTGTCGAGGATTTTGGACTCGATCTGCTGCCAACAACACGTCGGTTCCACGTGGCGAGACATAGCCGAGGCTTTGAAGAAGTTCGGGCGTGAGTGCAGAAGACATTGGGTCCCTCCCTATAGCTGGCCACTGTCTCCTCCTCCTTTCTTTCTTTTCTCTTCTTCTCTGTCTTTTCGCATTCCTTGTAATTAGTTGGGATATTGTAACCGGCCGTGATACTTAACTATTCTTTATTTAAAAGAAACGGTTACAAGTCGTAACCGACTTGTAAGCTATATAATGGCCTTTCCACGCCATTTTTGAGGGAGGAAGAACTTGGCATACTCTCGAAATTGTAAATAGATCTTGAACATATCAATACAAAAGGGCTTTTCTTTTCATTCTCTATCTGAATCTTTGTAGCTCTGTGTTTTCCTTTAGTATTGTGAAGATTATTTTGTACCTAATTCGTTAGTCTTGCTGATTGCTTTTGCAAATACAGTGATCTTGCACGACCAAGAAAGAACTTTGTGTCTTTGATTAATGAATTTGAAAAAGGTCGTTGAAGAACTTTGTGTCTTTGATCTTATTCAGTTAATGCAAATAATCTTGTTTCAAATTCCCATGAATTCGCACTCGTAAGAATTATTACATTATCTATAATTCCAAACGTTTGCTTTCTTACGCTTATCTTCGTACCCTCTTTCCTCGGCCCGTTTATGGATGATCTTTGTGGAAAACATTTTCGTGGTATCCAAGTTCAACCATAAAATGACCTTCACGTATATTTGTAAATAAGTTCGTGTCTCAATAAGGGAACCTCTCCCATTAAAGAGGAGGGACTTCTTGTCCCATTGTTCTTCTAAAAAGTCTTATTTGAAAACCAACAGTGTACCGATCACTACATTAACTTTGGGTTCAATTTCCATCTCCACTAACCCCACAATATTTTTCTAATTCCGAATATCTAAAGGGGGAGCAATTAGAGGGTTTATCGATGTAGATGCCTCATGAAAATTATTTCTAATGTGAGCCCCTTTGTTAGTTCCATGAGGGTTAATTTTTCCATTCTTGGGATGTATTGGATGGGGGTCTATATAAACCCCAAGGGTATATAAATCTGAGGGGAAATGGGTCCCATGTGAATTCTTTGCATCGATCGTGTCATAGGATTAGCTAAAAACATCTCCAAAAAGAGATGCCTTTGGTCTTGAGGAAGTATTTATACAAACTTGTTGTAATCTCGGCATTAATGGGTGTCATGTCCTCTAACCCTATGCAAAACTCAATACAAGTTAGGATCGTAGTCACAAGGTATTTGATTTTGATTTTGTTGCCATCTATAATTTCTATTGTTGGTTTATAAATTTGAATTTCGGCTGCCTCGGCCTTGGTTCTGATATTGGTTCAGATAATCACTCGGGTATTGAACTGACACTTGGGCCTACACTTGCTGAGGTGGGGGAGGAGGAGGACTAAATTCCACCACATTAACAGAAGGACTGATATTTTTACTTCTTTGATTGTTAGTATTTGGATTAGTGTTACCATTATTCACATTATTGGTGCTAATAAAATTTAGATTCTTGGATTGGTCAGTTACACCATTTTTCGTAGCACCAAAATTCTTTTTAGGGACTTTGGGTTCTTTATTATTGTTGTTTGAACTATTCGAGTAGTTTGAATTACCATGAGAGGGGTTATCTAGTCTCCCATTTGATCCATATGTTTTTCAGCCACCATCCACCATTGTTTGGTCAATGCGAGAGCACCCTCCAATACCTCCTCATAACTTCGAGAGTAAAATTTTGAAACTCCTCCTTAGTTTCTCAGTTGAGATAATGAAGGAAAAAGTCACAAAGCTCTGTTTGGTACATGTTTAGAGCATTATCCAAGGAGTAGAGGATTTTTTGCCATCTTTGAATGAAATGGGTGGTGGATTCATTGTGTTATTTCTTGATGTGGAAGGATTCCCTAATTCCCATTCACAAGATTTTTTTCATGTCGAAAGCCTTTATAAACTCAGAAAAAAGTTATTTGAATGAATGAATCGAGGATTTTGGTATTCGGTAATATTGGTTGAGAGAAATCCCCTTAAGATTCTTGTGGAACATTTTATCTAAAATGGTGTCCCATGGGAGAAACTCTCTAACAATAGTTGTGTACGATTTGATATGTGCATTTGGGTCCCCCTCTCCTTTGAACGTTGGTAAGTTAAGAAGCAGTCATGGAAGAATTGTGCTTTGTATGGTAAAGTCAAGGGGATCCTTGAGATATTTAGTAAATGTGCCTAATGCATAAGACTCTACCATGGAAAAACCTTGATGGGGCAAGGTGGGGGAGGAATAAGAGGTTGATATGGTACAACATAAACATTCATAGGGGTGTAAGGCATCCTCTAAGGCTAAGCATATGAGTTGGGAAAGGAAAACATTTCCCCATGTGGTGATTTAGAATACAAGTGAAGGTATAAGGGAAATTATTTTGGTACAGAGTAGAAGGTGAAAAACCAATGAGCGTTGTATTTCTAGTTGGAACAAAATTCAAGAACGCACTTGCGGTTGGTGACTATGGAGGGTACTCGTGACAAAGTGTGAGAGGGCATACCTAATGTGCCCAATATAGTAAGAATGTATCCGGGTTGGTAACACCCTTGTAAACAAGAGGAGGTAAAGGTTTTGAGGGCACATAACTAAATTTTTGCACATGGTGGGGATCTTACCTTACCCTACAAAGGTGTAGAACGAGAACATTTGGAAAGCTCTAGTTCTCTAACTCTATCCACCAATGTTAAAATTACATCACTGCAGATGGTGTTGTATCCAACTTAGGTGTATTCAGGTCAGGTTGGGAAGCACGGGCACATGATGTCCTGCTATGGATTGATCCGTGGGAGGCCAGCCCTCTTTGGATGTATTTCTTATTGTAGAGGGAGGGGTAGTAGAGTTTTTCTAAAGAATAATATCCATGTACTCTTGCATCCATCCAAGGACTAGTCTATTGCATTAAGACGTTCATCTCTTTGGGTGAACTATGCCTAAAGTTCACCATTTGGTAATAGGTAAGACTAGAGAGAACCAAATTTCATGTTGATTTATGGTCTAAACAAGACCCGAGGATTGGACCCTTTCTCTCTTGTGAATGTCATGTTGTTTGAGCCAGAGATCTCAGGTTGTAGGTTATATGTAGGTTGATCAATCTCCTCAATCCTAACTGATGAACCATTGTTAGCACCTTGAGGAGGAGTGTGAGGGGAAGGTAAATTGGATGAGTAATTATCATCCCACCCAGATAATGAGGGCGATTGTTACATACCCATATGGTAATAATACACCTCAAGACCCAAAATGGGTTGACCAGTATTCTGACCTGACATAGTCGAGGGTATATAAATACTCGTAGAATAATGGGAGAGGATAAAGATAGATGAAAGAGGGTAGAAACAATGGAAATAAAAATGAATTATTCCTTCATATTGGGTTCACCAATTTTTTATGACTGAAAATAAACATGTGACTTTTAGACGCACTTGGCCTCACGAGGTCATGCTAGGAAAGCCGATGTGTGATGGATAGATGGCTATGTGGAATTTATATAAGGAAAATGGGTGAAATGTGAATAAGGAAAGATCAAGGAAATTTGATGTCCTATATGAGCACTAATGGAATTTGCTCATCTAAGGCAACAAAATCTTGTCTTACTTGCGTGGGTGAGATGGAATGGTCTAAGATGATGGTAACGCGTAAATGGCGGTCAATATTTGGCTCATGGAAAATGCTCACAACAGGTTGTGGAAGGCATGGGAACTGTCCTACATTTTCCTCGTAGAAGTTTCCAGACAAGGTCATGGAAGCATGAGAGTGAAATGTGTGAATAGGACAAGTGAGTGGATTGTGGGAACTAGTTTCACCCAGGATAGTTCAGCTAGAACTCGTAATAATTTTCTATTTCGGTGTTCGAAATGTCATATGGGAAATGATGGCAAGTGGAAGTGGTGTGGACCGAAAAACCAAAACTCTAAGGCTCATGTCAATGTCTATGTGTAAGTAAGATGCATTTGGTTGTGGGACTCAAGGATCGTACACATAATCTCTTAGTTGTTGAGGGCCTGGAATGGTCATGTGGGATGTTCAAACTATCAAACTAGAGAAGAAATAAACTTGCAAAGTATTCATCAAAGGAAAGGTTGATGTTTAAACCTAGGCCAACTAAGAACACGTGGGGATTTTTATTACTTTATGTGTAATTATTCTATGTGCCCAATTTAATAAATGGAAACAACAAGATTTAAGTCAACTCAATACAATTACTTTCCTTGAATTTAATTAAATCTATGAGTTTCCAAAAACTAATTAATAAAGGAAACAACTAATTTAATAAATGAAACAATTTTATTCTAATTTTTTTAATTTTCAATTGCATAATGGGAATGCAAAAAATAAAACAAAATAATTGAAATAATCTAATATTCTTGAGTTTCATAACCACACTTGTGCCACCCCCCTTCACCAAGGACTCATTTTGCTACTTCACTGTCATTGCCTTTCTCAACATCACTTAATTCCCTCTACCCCTTCCCCTCCCTACCTTGACTCTATTATCGACACCACCGCTTCTTTCTTTGGTCGAAGGAAAATCATAACCAAAAACCCACTTTACCCCCTTAATCATCCCTTCCTCCCATAAAATCCTTCATAGAACAAAGAAATTGAGTCTGCTAAAAATATGCTTCACATTAGTAATCTAACTAGTGCTTCAGTTGTGGAAGGGGAGGATTTCCTTCTCAATAGAATTGTCAAACTGGAAAATGAGGTTGGGGCTTTGAAAGAAGAGCTCAAGTAGGTCTACAAGAGAGAAGGAAAAAGGAAGATGCACAACGACCCTGAGCAAGATAATGATCAAATACTTGAAATTTACAAGAAGCTTAACTCACTAGATAACATGCTAGGAAATGCAAAAGGAAGACATGACTATACCATTTCTGTGCTTAAGGCTATCTACAACTTTTTGGAGCAGCATGTCAAAAGTGTATGTGTGCTCAATGACATTCTTGCTGCCATTTGGGAGTTAGAACCAATAAGGAACTTGATTCTCTCACAGTTGGATAAGAAGGATCCCACCCATGTCACTTCCTTGGCACTCTTCACCTCTCTGCAGAAGGTAAGGACAAAGATTGACAAAGAAGACAAGTGAAGAGGACAAACCTTACTTTGGGTTATTTTTTTTTATGATGTTTGGATGTTTTTACATGTTGTTTTGTTGTAGTTTTATTACTATTTGATCCTTTGGTATAATTCCTTAGATAACTATAGTTGGAAATTCATGTATATTCGGATGCTGATCCAAACTTGATGTATTTACTACATTATCTAGCTATGGAGCCTTTTTTGTAAAAGGGTATAGTCCCTTCAAAACTATGGACTATTTTTTTCTGCTATATTTGGCTTTTGAGCTCATTTTGTAACAGGGTATAGTCCCTTCAAAACTATTTACCCCTAATAAAAATTTTTTTGGATTTTTATGCTTTCTGGAAAAAAATGAGAAATCTACAAAAGAAATATGAAGAAATTGAAATTTTCTCTGCAATAATATTAAAAGAACTGAATAAGTAAATAACATAGTGTGGTTATTTTCCCATGCAATGTGGATCTAACCTATTCTAATAAAACAAAAGATTTTCCAATTTGTATTTGTGGATTACTACTTCCTTTGTTCTTACCTCAGAGTCACATGAAGAAATCAAAGCTTCTCATAAGCTCTTCTTCCCCTAAAACTTCCCCGGTAGAAATAACAAGATCTAATGGAAGCTTACAAGCTAAAAGGAAATTACAATTGATACTAAACTAATGCAGGAGCTTCTTCTATACAAACTTCTCATGTAAACCCATAGGGATAGGTAGGGAATCAAATTTCAATAGAAGCTTTGTGTGAACAAAGGAAAGCTATAGAAACTAATATACTCTAACAGAATGTGGAATAATATCTATTAAAACAAAGAAAGCTTTAAGAATTCAAATGCATCCCCAACCTAGAAATTGTAGAGTTATGACAATGCCAAAAACAATTGGTTTGTTTTCCCCTCATCTTCTTTCCAACTTGGTGTTCATACGAGTTTAGGGAACTATGCTAGCTTGTGTGGAAGAAATGATGAAGAAATGCTAGAGCTGGAATGGCTTGCAAGTAATCTGGTAGCAACACAAGTAAGGGAATAACAAGGAAAGATTACTGAGATTTCTTGTGTATTTATCATAATGGTTATGGGAAGGATAACAATGTAATTAAAAACAATATTATTTAACTAGAGCTCTAGGTAGAAGCTTTCCTCTTATATGAAAAAGGTAGAGAAATTTTCTAAGACATTTGACACCAAGAAATACCTCCTCTCTCAAAGAAGGGGTATTTAACTTGAAATTAACAACATGAAGGGAAGGATAAGCTGGTATGCATAAAAGGGTCCCAAGAACAACCAAATTAGTTAATAAATGTGTGCTAAAATAAAGTTTTATGAAGTTGACATACATTTAGAACACGCCAAAAGAGTCTCGGTTAAATGAAAATGGAACCACCATTCTAGGTAGATTGGAGGTTACACAACTACTGGTGTAGTTATGAAATAACCACTAAGGGAAAACTAGCGATTACATAACCTCTAGGGTGGTTTCATTACTTAAGGCTAAAAGCCAAGGAAAATGCTAGTATAATGATAAATGAAAGTATGAAAAACATGGAAATGGACAAGGAAAGCATTATAGGCTACAAATATATACCGAAAATGAGAAATTGGACTCAAAAACCATTGAATAAGATATGAATCATCATATGGGATGTTAAACCATTGTGAAAATGTAGCAAATGTAAAACTGGTATGTACATGTGACCCAAAGAGCATCTTAGAGCCTTTCATGTAGCTTGCCTTGATTTTGTTGATGATCATGTTTATTTGGCTAAAATATTTCCCGTAGTCTCCAAGATAAAATTGGGTACATACAGCGAACCACAAGAGCATCTTAGATCCTTTCATATAACTTACCTTGATTTTGTTGATGATCATGTTATTTTGGCTAAAATATTTCCCCATAATCTCCGAGGATTATGCATTGTGTTGGTTTTACGATCTACTGTTCATTCGGTAACTTCATTCACGCATTTTTTCTATGCCTTTGTTACTTATTTTTCCATCAATCTTGGATCCAATACGTTTTATTATCAAGTATCACAACTTAAACATGGATATAATGAACACCTAGAAAATTACCTTTTGGGATATAAAAACAATCTAGCTAAAATGTAAAATCTTCTCGTGAACTCGAGAGCTTCAATATTTGTTCATCCAGTCTTTTACCACCACTTCAAGATATTTTTATCTTTGATACCTCTCATTCATTTGACCAATTTTTCATACTCTTAAGACTCATGAAACCAAACTTCTATCCATAGGAAATCTTAAATATCAAGAACAAGCCTCATCTTCTACTCGTTTTCCAAATAATACACCATTAAGGCCACCTACAACTAAACCAACTAACACCAAAATTATTGTTAATGTAGTCATCACTCCTAAAGATTTTTAGTCACCACCGTCTAGGTGTGGGTTTACTAATTTTCCTATGGCCCCACATCTCATATTGCAATAACTTCTTGAGAGAAATATTATCATGCTTCCTCCACTAGTAGAGAAAGAACCATCATTATCGAAAGGTTTAAATTACAATGAAAAACTTCTGATGTGATGATCATAGATGTGTGGGACATTCTACAAACCGATGTTTCAAGAAATGCACAATCATTTAAGATCTTATTAATAATAACAAGCTTGAGTTTTAAGAACCTACAAACTCTACAGTAGTTAATGACAAGGGTAAAATAAAATTATTTAATAACCCATCCCAACAATGTGACAAAAAAAGAATCTGAATCTTATACTAATCAAACATAAAATGTAGTGTTTCCTCCTACATCAAGGGATCTTGATTTATTAGTTACACATGCTTTGACACTTCACCACCGAACATCTCCATCTTTGATCATGATTGTCATGTGAATTTCACATCTAATCATTTACATATCAATTCATCCATTGGATCTATATCCATCAATAATACTAAGTTTGACCCATCATGGTCCATCAACGCATGTTATATTCCACTTCTTAAGGTTATCGGTTACCCTCTTTCATAAATTGAATACCCTTTGGTGTCATCCAACCACACGTTATTGTTGGTTTTATTTCTATGCTTATGAATTTCCTTGTTGGAAACATAATCAATAGTTTTGACATGTTACTTGGGTCTTAATTGGATTCGTAGGTCTCAATCCATCATCTGTCAATAATTTATGTATGAAATTCATCCATAAAAATCACGTTGTCTCTATCAATGATATACCTCCATCTACCCCATGGTCATTATATCCTTGCACATTGGTTCGACATCTCCTACATCATCTAGTAGATCACACTCTATGCTACTTAAAACACAATCTACTCCTAGTTCACCTAATCGTACATTATCTATGCAACCTCACCGCTCCACTAGTCCTACACATAGGTATAAGCTAATTACTTGGATAGTTACTGCATCTCAACATAAGTCACCACCTTGTTTTATTCCACATGGGTGTCCATCACCTCCACATTCAGCTCTACCTCGATCTCCATCACCGAATTTTTTTGATATTCCACGACATTCATCATATATTCATCCATCGCATACACATAGACTTCATTCACATACACAGTGTCTATCTACTATACCACTACTACTAGAGAATGGTCATACAATTTTGTCACCACAAGTATTAGATGAAGGACCTTTTTCATTCATTGTCATTAAATAGTTCATTCATTCACACATACTTGTAGGGCATAGAACTCACACACCCCCACTCATCTTAAGAGTCAAAACATCTCCCATACTTGCATAGTCATACATCATAATCATATTTATCTACACCGTAGCATTGTCATTACCGATGACACACTTTTGTGCTTCAGTTCACACTTGAATCTTGAGGGAATACTACACACGATCCCCACACACTACACAATAAGCATTACACACTATGTATCTTCACATATCTCATGTCATATGTCTTACATATTACATCATACACTCTACATTTCACCTATATCATTTCGACACTTACACATCTACACACCATACATCATATTAGTCATTATCATACATATATCACACTCTTATGGTATACAATTATAGTATTACATACTCCTCATCTTATATACTACATAGCATTCACCTTACAATTTTATTCTACATACACATCTTATACATTGTACATTACACATTCTACACATCACAAGGTTGTCTCTCATCATTGCACACACTACATCAAATTCTACATGCTGCACTCACTACCCTATGATGCACTTTATTTCCTCAGTCCATACTCAACTACTGAGGGTTTACAAATAAAATGGAACTTATCATACTTACACGTTCATCATTTGACCTTCTATCATGCAAAATTACTAGGTTAGTGACATATGCTTTAGGCTAAATGGTCACCTCTTCCTTCATCTTGTAGTGGTATATGCTTTAGGATACATCACCACTCCCTCTATTCATCTTGTAGTGATATACGCTTTAGGCTAAATCATCACTCCTATGCTCATCTTTTTCATGATATACATTTTGGCTATAGGGTCATGCACACACTTCATATCTAGGTCACATATCATCAACACACATATACACTCATCACAACATGTTAGACACAATACATACTTTGACCATTTCCTGATGACACACTCTCATTTACGGTTCATTCTTGACTGTTGAGGGGGAAAACCAAATGAACCTCATTTCATACAAATCCATTCACTCGAGGGCACATGAATCTTATCATCCATATTGTATTTGATTCCATCCATCCACATCATATTGCATATCTTGGTTGTTTTTACTCTTTCTTGCATTTTCTTGTATATGGTCATCTTATTACACATGATAGATAGATCTCTTATATGTCATTATATTTATCATACACACATGCCCGTTCATGCCTTTCTTTAGTTATGATGGTAGATATATGTATCTTACACACAACATGGAACCTCACATTCTACCACTCCTACAATGGTTGTTAGGGGCATTTACAATCATACACTACATGTGTTATTGTTTCATTTATATTTATCACTTTACATTAGTTTCTTATACATGTTTCTGAAATACAGGCTATATTTCTAACATGCTAACAGTGCTTCAAGTGTAACATTTTTTTCTAGGATTACTTACTTCTATGGCTATCTGTTCTTTGTACTTTCTTGTTTTTGTTTACTCTTATATGCATACTTTTTCATTTGTTTGGTGTGCACAATTTTTTGTTTGTATACAACCATTATGGCCTTGTGTTTCTTACAACATCATGAGTGGTGTCCCATATTTGTAACCGGCTTGGGAAGTCTATATTTTTTTATTGCGTGTTTACTTGCATTATAACTTACTCATTATTTGTGTAGTCTACACTTGTCTTATACATGCATGTTTGTTCATACTAACACTTGTTTTAGCCACTTGTTTACATGTTCCTTTGTTTACTAAGCGCATTCCCTTCCACCTGTATGGCACAAGTTACATATTGCATCCTCTTTATGGGATACATTCTCTTATTAGTGATGTCTCATGCACCCCCAAAGAGGGGGAATAATTTGGGTTTTTCCACACTATTCAACGCTATCTACTTGGTATATTCTCGTTCAATTTCTATCCTTGACATTGTGTAACATCCTCATTTTAGACAATAGAACAAGTCAAATTTTTTTTTTTTTTTTTTTTGATAATTGCATCCTGGTTCTAAATACCTAATTTAGAACTCACAATCAAATAACCATTCTTATAACAGACAACCATATGCAGCTGTAATGACTCGGAGTACCTCCGATCTATTCATTCCATGACTCGGTAATCTACCGATCTATTCATGAGTAATAAGAGTTGGTGTTTTTATTTAACACTTCACTCTTGCGGTTCTCTTCCCTATTATGGGATTCAGAATGCTCTGTCTAAGGAACCTAACTGAATAATTGTTACCATTATTCATCGGCATCTCATCCCTTAGAAAAGGTTAATTAGGACAACGCAATCAGTAACTTGCGATACTTTGGCCAAAGATTTGAAACATACTGTTTATGTCTCGTATTCCTTAACGGCATACTCATCAATCTGGAATATGCCCTTCACCCCATTCTTATGTTATGTAGAATGTCTTATACCGACTTCTGTCAGTCCCTCCTATCTCAACTTATTCACTCGAAACGGATTAACAAGGTGATAACGTTATATGGATGCCCACGAGGATTAGGGATACGATGACATACTGGTTCAACCCAAGTTAAACCAGTGTGTCAAGATACCCCGAATCTCCTAGGCAGCCTTGTAACGTGATCACATTCCTAATCGGTCCCTGAGTAACTCGTTCGAGATCAAAGTGTAAATCTTAGCGATCAATGCAAAGGGTGTCGTCATAAGTCACCTGCATTGTTGTAACTTCGAGAAGATCCTAATCTTCTCGGAGGTACAACCCTGTAGTTGACTTGTGCCGTCAACCTTTAAATCCGCCTCGAAAAGATCTACTTATTAAATTATGTTACGCACGTTGAGTTTAAATTACATTTAAGACGTTCCCCTAAGGTTAGCCTTTCCCGATCCCTGGATTCTTCATCTAGGATGACCTTCCTCAATAAAACCCATTACACAGAGGAGTTATTAAGACCAAGGTCTCATCACGGAGTTCATAGAATATACATAATTCTAAAACAACGGAATTGGACAATATCTCATAAACTTCACATGAGATTGCCATCTGAACCCCATTAGGTTTATATAAGTTCTCATAACTGAATTTATATCATACTTATAAGTATCCAATATAAATGATTCAGAATCCAATTAAATGTTGTCCTGTCATAATCAGGACTAGGGATTAATAATTTAATTCAGTTTGTTTAGCGTTCTGCTTAGGTATATTTTAACCCTATCTTTCAAAAAGATAGTTACCTAAATTTCAATTTAGCTTCTGATAGAACATACCAGAACTGCTAAACAATCATAAGAATTCAGTCTTATATTCTTGCAAAGCTTACATTGATAATCACAAAAGTCTCCAAATTATATAATAATAACAATGCTCTTTAGATCATTTGAACCGAAGAAGGTCAAACTATCAAGATAAGAATATAGACACATAAGTAACAATATCAATTTCCATTCCTTTCAGAACTAATCAAATACATTTTATGCATTCAGCATACTTGATACAATACTCAACGGAAGAAGAACATCTTTCCTCTTATAGTACATTTAAAGAAATTCAAACTGAAATTCTACTTAAAATCAAATCTAAACAATCTGATCATCCTATCAGATCTGCATGCTTTTACCACTCACGGCAACCATCTGCAAAAATAGTCAACATGGGTCAGTTCGATGAACTGAGCATGATAAGCACTAACCTTTAAAACAATTGCAATACATCAATTGTTTTCATTAAACACCCTGTTTAAATGAGATCAAATCATTAAAATGTTAGTGACCAAGAAGACAAATGCATCTAACCAACTATCCATCTGAATCCCAAGGACAGCAACATCAGACGGATTATATATTCAACATAATAAATAAATAACCTTTCATGATTCCATCAGCATGATAGAACAATTCCAAAAGTTAGATAAACAATTATATCAACCTATACTTTATATCAGAAGAGAAATAAACAAATAATACTTATTTCCTTAAGATCTAGCTCATGACTGTACCGTCTTTTCAGGAGCAAGGCATTCACTTAATACACATGCAAATAAATCAGTCGAGACCATCAACAGCACCACTATTTTGTTAAAGCTTACAAGAAAGCAACTACAATACAATAGCCCTCATGCCAAACAATGGTGTCTATCAACAAGCGCACTCGGATGTTCTCACGTAAGAAGCTTACAGAGACAAGAAGATATTAAATGTCGTTACCTGTTAAGGTGAAATGGACTACTCCTAAACTCAATCAAGCTCAGAAATGGATATCTATGCACAGAAGACGTAACATGCCAACAATACCTTATGACAACCTTCAACTCATTCAAGACCTTTCTACACTGTAAGGCTTTTAGACCCAAGGTCAAATTCAAAGGATCTCTTCTGTTATCGCAGTCAACAAGAGACTCGAAATCATTTTAGCAATGACAATTCCCTATGACTATGCAGAGAGATTTTTAAATGAAATCCACGCAACATGCACAGCCACATCTAACTGGAATGTAATCAGAAAGAAAACATAACATAACATAACATAGTCACTTCTGAACGCATCCAGAGTTGAAAGTATGTTATTCACGACCTACATTATAAAAGCCATAATACATAATGTCAAGTTATTTTAAGAAATCCAACAAAGCCATAAACATTACTTGTTCATCCTCAGGCTTATACAGATACAGTGACACAGATTACCAATCAAGGATTTAAAACTAAATCCGTATACCAGTATTCACAATATAGCTTTTACAGAAGCCGATATACAAGATATCTTTCCAAACTCAAGGAACCCAACAGTGTCGAAACAATAGTAAACTAAGCAAGCTTAATTTGAGACAGGTACTGTAGTTACCTAGAAAGGATTCCACTGAACCCGAGTAACAGTATATCAAATAAATAATAAACAATGATTCCCAACTGTGCCAACAATGATAAACATTAAAAATCAGGCTTAAACAAATCACTGATTTCGTAACAAGAATTCCAACTGAATCTCTTCCAATATTCTTAGATATATAAAGCTTCCACAGTGGTTCATAGTGCACAAATCATTCAATGGACTCTACAGAGTCGTTTCAATATAATAAACATATATATATATATATATATATATATATATATATATAAACGGGTTGAATCCCCTTAACCTTCACGAAAGGGAAAAACAACTCCAGTGAGGTCGTAATGAATACTGTAACACAATATGTTACCTCTTCACAATAACTATAAAATTCATAACGAAACCCAACAAAAATCCATAACCACCACTAAATAATAACCACGACATAGCTTACAAAAAGTTCAATTTTAACTGAACAACCAAACAAATGTCCATCAGTATCCCTTCCGACAAGTACCCACAACAAGCAACAACGGCAAGTATCAACAACAAGCATCGACTTTGAGTATAAATCAACAAGCATCACAATGGGCTGTACCCATCCCAAGAAAAATTTATGGGCTCTCGCAGAGCAGGCCGAGCATACCTTCTTCTCATATATTTCACATATAAAATCCGGAATGCAAAACACAAAGAAATATAGCAACAGTCGAATATAATAAACACCCATCAAGGGTTAAATTGAAAAGCCGAACCAGCATGAAGATACAGTGTCGAAAATCACACAAGGATACCATAGAATCCATCTATTTCCATAAATCATTTGAACAGAGTTGTTATAATGAAATCATTTGAAGAAGAGCAAGATTTTTAAAAGTTAGGGCCTAACATGCCTGGATATTTGCTCAAATTTCCGAAGCAGACCACTGAAAGAGCTCGGACTTTCTTTTCCTTTTCCAAGTTAGAGCCACCAACAAATTTTTGCTATTTCCATGACTTATATATTTTCCTTGCCAGAGGAAAGAGCTAGATACGCTCATACTCACCATACAACACCAAGAAGACGATGCGAAGAACCAGAGAACAGGCAGAGGAAAACCGAATTCGTGATAAGCCAAACAAAACATTAACTTTCCAATTTGCATGCCTTCTCACAAATTCCGAGCTCGACTTCCGAGCTCATTAATTGCATTTACTCCCAACTTCCCACTCAAACTCCACTGCCACCGACCGCCATAGTTGGCGATAGACAAATAAAATTTCAAGACCATTTTCAGTTTTGGCGACCTGCCACGTCGGCTCAAGTTAGCCGTTTCTAAAACTTCTACCAATACCTATCCTTCATACTTATCCTTTGCATTTAATGACATAGAAAAAGCCGCCCATGGTTCGCATCCCTCCATAGGTCCCCTTACATCCTTGTTCAATAGTTAGGTTAGTAACTTAGGTTAGAATTTAGGATAACACCTAGTCTAACTTCTTAGAACATAGATATTAACTTAGAACATTAGCTCTTAGCCTAGGTCTAGGTTAGATTAACACTAACCCCTAGGTTAAGTTTAGTTTTAGGTTACTAACATTTATAATTCCAGTTAGGTCTAACATTTCTTACGCTCAGAAAAAGACCTACAACATGCATTCTCGAACAGGGTTCACTCCTGTACTGCCATTAGGCTACGGAATTATATGCAACAGAATTATTACCTGGTCCACGACCAAGACCTTCCAGATATACTTCGATATCGGGAACCATTCCATTTCACACGATCAACCTGAGTTAGACTCGGGATTGGCTTTATTCAACGAATTCAGACCTTGCAACCTGTGAAAGGTTTATAATTTTTAATTCATCATGAAAAACTTAAAGCACCACTTGGATCAATACCACTGATCCAAGGCTAGGTCTTATAGATGAATAACTTTATAATTCGTTCCGAGATCAGATTAAACTCAGATGTAAAATGAAATAAATAAAAGAGTCTAATCAAATTCTGACTCAGTCAAAGATCTGCAATCTGCAAAGAAGATTCAGTACATATCAAGCATGACTTCTCAATCAAAGGAACACATCCTTTTTACAAAAGAAATCACATATCAACACTTGTATGCTTAGGAGGAAGTAACAACAGTTCAGGGTGTTACACATTGTGGGTTATACAACGAGTGGGTTTAGACAAGTCTATGAACCCCATACACCACGGATTTTATAGGACATGGTTTTCCTTAGCATTACGGGAGCGATTACGAGTTAAAGGATACAATAGATTTCATCTCTACACTAATTCTTCCAAAGTGGCATTAGATCACCCAAAAACCAGGCAAAGATAGGGATCTCTTTATACATCTTCATGGAAACTATTACGGGTTGGATAATAATAAAAATTTAGGACATGGTTTTCCTTAGCATTCTGGGAGGAGTTACGGGTTAAAGGATACAATAGATTTCATCTCTACACTAATTCTTCCAGTGGCATCGATCACCCAAAAACCAAGCGATCAGGATCTCTTTATACATCTTAATGGAAACTATTACAGGTTGGATAATAATAAAAATTTATCCTTACACTTCTTCAACCTTTCTCTCATCATGGATCAGGCGTACGTCTTCATTTTTCATTTCCATTACACAATTTTTACTATATAAATGCATATTTACATGCATTTTTAACATATACAAATCCATATTTTACTACTTGATCATCTTCTCCTTACAGTCCATCTCGTATAATAAGTAAGAAGTCAATAAACACAACAACAATGATAAAAAAATTAACAATGAAATTTTACAACAACAAACACCTCATACTAACATGTAGGTACATCACACACATCAAACTACACACGCATTTTCACCCTAGGTTTACTCTCATCACTTTTTCTCCTTTACATATTTATTTTCCATGCTCCATATTTTTGTCACTCCACACTTTGTCTAGTCCTTTGACACACTTTCTACATCACTCTACATGGATATCAAGTACACATCTCTATCTACTTTATGTTACCAAGTGTTCCACTCACCAACATAAAGTGGGGGAAAATGTACACACACAATAATGCACTTTGAGTAATATTTAGTCTCGATCTCATACTCTTGTAGACACTAAAATTAGGTCACACTCCCTTTGATACCTCGACGAATAAACACCCTTCATCACATTCACCTAGCCATGGCCCCTTTCACCTCACTAATATTAATTTAATTAATTTAATTCATTATCCTTACTATATTTATTATTTAAATATCTTAATTTAAATAATACCCACGCATACTGATTCACTTAGACACCTCACCAAGCTAACTCAACCTAAGACCTATTCTTAGTAAGTTGCCATAACTAACTAAGACTTACCCAAACCCTAAAAATCAATGCGTACATTAACCACATTCCTACATGCTTACAAGAATCTCCCATTCTAATCCATGGGTTAACAACACGAGATCCGAGGAAATCAAGAGGATCTCCCTATTTTAGTAAACCTAGGAAATCCCACCTTGACCGATGCCATTTACCTACTAACCGTCATCGGTTAAGACAGTAACCACCGTCGATTACCCTTTTAATCCCAAAACAACCTTATTCTCAAGGTTGGAAGTTGAAAAAAAAGAAGGTTGGCAAGCATTAACACATCTCAAAGAGATAAAACATCTTCAAAGAGTGAATTATAGTGAGAACACGCATGCAAGGAAGGATATCAAGAACTTTCTCTTACACAACCATCCCAGCCATGATCTGATCTAACCAAGCAAAGAGGAATGCACATGCAGCCCATGCAGCATCTTTCTTTTAGTTGGTGATCACTTACAGCCTTCAAAACTCTCATCAGCACCTCCATCCTCACTCACAAACATCCAAGACCAGAATCCCGATAAGTATAATGTCATACTTCTCTCGGTTTATTTCATTTCATCATTATATTATCATCTTTTGTTTACCTAGCCACCCATTGACCTTCCCAACACTCACCCCTCCATATACCCATTAAAACCCCACCAAATCCTACCTAAATCACTTAAAACCTCATCCCAAGCAACCAAATTCCATTGTGTGATAAAAAAGAGACCTAAATCTCATTCTCACTTGTACCCAACCGCCACCGGTCACCTTGACAACCGATTGGTTACTATATTTTCCCATACAACCTGAAGTGACCTACCCACCAAATTACACCTCACCCTCATCCTCCCGTGATTTACCCGAGACCTCTGTAAAACCTACGAGACCTAAAACTAGTCACTTGAACTTTGGATCTATTCTAGCCTAGCCTGTTAGATTAGATCTATTTCTTATTGTGTTTTAAGTGAGACACCTAAATCATTTCGAATTATAATAGGATTAACTTTGTTTATGGCATTAAATTTTTTAAAATAGTTGAATGACAGCCATCTAAGAAGTATCACACTTCTTGGATCTAGCATATGCTAGGCAGTTCACTGCATATATTGTTTAACTTTTTCTAGTGGTCTTGCTTTTCATTACAGGTAGTTCCTCCTAGCTAAAAGGAAGTTCTCACAATCAATAGTGGATTCATAATTCATATGCGTGCAACAACCCATCAACCAACATTTGAACAGTATTCCTCCTATGCTCGTTACCCTATTTATTTCATCAATACTTCAAAGAAATGATCTAGAATCAGGTGAAACATTTTGGCACACCCGGTGGGACCCATCCAGGGTTCCTTGCATTTCATTCATTCCTAGGAAAAATTGTGTGTTTGTTTCCCTTCTAAAAATCATACACATTAATCTTCTTCCTTGGTAACCCACCTTTTCTTTCTATTTTCTCTAAAGGAAACCTTTATTTTGGTGTAATTAAAAAGAACCATTTCTTTGTTTCATCCAACCTCATACTTCGATTTGGGCTTAAAAATAAGTGTATTGCATTCTGATTTATTGCATTAGCTCACATTAATTGAGGGTAACCTATATCTTTGGAAGTCATGACCAGTGATGGTTAACAAACGAATCGTGAAAAGCACTTCCTTCCTTTTCTCTTTCTCCGAGTCTTACCAAACATCACAAAAAATTCAAAATATACACATTCTTAAACAACATCCTACATGGAAGAAACTGTAGGTGATCACACGATCATGGTAAAGTGGGCACCCAGCTCACTACTCTGTCAAGTCATACTTCAGAGCAAGGCCCGCCCCCACCATAACATACCTAAAACCTCAACTTTTAGATCTTGTTCTTCATAGGAAGCCATCCTCACCAAAAATTCTATTTCACAATGCATGTGTCAGTCCTTAAATAGCATAAGATAAAAAACATAATAGAAAAGGCACTCCTAGGATTGTAATTTTTCTTAGTGTTTCTACTTGGCTTGCGTTTTGAGGTGAGAGATCATGTTCTTCATTTTTTTGTTCATAATTGCACATTCCTCATCACAATGGTGTATTCTAGCTTCATTGAGTGTGCTGGGCCATATCATCATCATTCTCAAAATTTTGGGTCTGACTCTACATCAGATTTTAATTCACAACCACTTTTCTTTTATCACTATTTCAATTTCATAGTAACCGCTGTTGGTTATACCCAACTGACGTCAGTTCCAAGTACTTTTACTAACCTACCTAAAAGGACATTTTATTCATTATCTTCCACTTTTAAAAGTCTCTTTCACTACCATCATTCTCATTGACATTGTAAAACACCATCATATTTGGCATACCTGTCATATTTGACCTTCTGCCTAGTTTTTCACTCACTGACCATTTTCTACTATGACCGGCAGTGGTTACCCCGACCAGTGTTGATTTTACTTAACTGTCATCGATTAACGTGTTTCAATTTCCAACCACCATTTAGTACCTAATCCACTTTTTACCATTAGATTCACCTGTTCCTGTTGTTTTCTATGTCATTTACAGAGAAGCAGCCCTACCTGATCAATACTGGTTCACATGGTGCTGACCCGAAGACAAGCAAGCGCACTTGTGTTTCACACCAGTTGTCAACCACTCCCACTTAGTCCTTCACCACCTTCCATTTTATCACCAACTGGTGGATCCCATCCAACCTATTACTATCACTACCAGAGATGAGGAGTTTGCATGACTCCTTGACCAAAACCCTACTGCTTTGTAGTTCTACCTTTCCCACTCGTCCACTCGAGAAGCCTCACGTAAGTTGATATTTGGCATGCTAGTATCTATCCCACTCGAATCTCACTCCCACTCCTACGTCAGCCCCATCTATATCTGCGCTTCCCACATCTACCTTACCCCAAGTCATTTTGCAGCTAGGTCTTATACTCTGCTTATGACATGCCGTGTGTCTGCCACCTCCGTTACCCCCACCACATCCACCATACCCTCAATAGCCACCCAAAACACAACCTCATCCACCCCTAATGTCTCACACATACCCATAGCTACACTACCACCTCCCATGCTGGTGACCCCTACCCCTTTTTAGAATGTGGTCCTTTCCATTCCATAATCATTAGCTCCCATTTCCACTAGGGTTACCACGACCCTTCCACCTCCATATACATACTATTAATAGCCTCCCATTTCATCCATTGTTCACTCTGGTATGTACGCCTGTTTCACTTCCTTCTTCTCAATCAACCTACATGGAAGCCCCATACAATGGAGAACCACCCCTATTATATTCCCAAAACTAATCCTCTCACGTTGTAGAAGGCACCCAATCATCACAACCCACCAATGACCTAATTAAATTAATGTTGGACAAGATGTAGACATTGGAGGCATTGGTTTCAAGCTCCCGCAACACTCTCACCTATAACAAGATTTACAACGAGCCCATCCACCCATCCATTCTTATCCGCTCATACCCCATGCATTGGGAAATGCCTAAATTCAATCGTTTCAATAGAAAATAAGACCCACAGCAACATTTGTGGTTGTTCAAACATGGGTGTTATCTGATCGCTCATGATGATGCCTTGCTCTTGAGAACCTTTCCCATGTCCCTCACTATACCTGCATTCAATTGGTATAGTGGGTTACCTAGACACTCTATATTCTCATTCAATTAGGTAGTTCAACCCTTCTTGGATCATTTCTTTATCAATATCATCAAGAAGGTTACCATGAATGATCTATACACCACGCGTCGATGAGGATGAATCTATCGCATATTTTGTTGCTCGCTAGTGTAGCTTGATATACCAACTCACCTTCCAACTACCCCAAATAGAACTCATCAAGCTCTTCACATGGGCTTGTGCTTTGAGACATATCTCACCGACATTATAGGTCCAAACCTTCTAAACATTTGATGAAGCATTCACTATGACACAAAAGTTAGATATTCGGGCCATCGAAGAGAAGAAAATACAATTACACAAGTAAAAATTTGACATTCAAGTCGAATGATACCTCTTCTTATTCCAAACTACAAAACAATTATTCAAAAGCTAAGGGCACCGCTAACGCAGCGTGGCACTCAAGGCTGGTCCATTGCTACACATCCACAAATCGGGTACCCCTCATCTATTATCTCACCCATCCGGTTGTCAATTCAAACGAGAGTAGTGAAAATATACCCCAAATGGAGAACGTTACTCTAATGTCCTATAAAATCTTATCAAAGCCGAGCCATCACCCTTACACCTATAAAACCACACACTAGTTTTGACCTTGCTTTACGCCCCATGCGTGCATGGTATAAAGAACATGATTTATGTAATTATCATCGGGTAAAGGGTCATAGTGATGGTAACTACATCACTTTCAAAACTATTCGGTGTTTGACCGATCACTTAAATTATGTGGATAGAGCCTTACTATAAGGACGCCTTTTGCTTCCTATCTTAATGTAAATGTAAAGGTCACTTACCGATACCTCCACTATCTACCCAAAAATATTTCGACCAATCAAACCAAACACAACAACCTCTATCACAACACCTTTCATAGCTCAAACCACATCCTTACCCATAGCCCAATTTATATCTAAACCCAAACCCGCACCTATGACATCATCCTTGACTAAAACTACTACCACTTTAAGGGTCACCCCGACTACCAACCTTACTCATCCACCTATCAATATGGATTTAGCCACATCCTCTAAATACAACACCACACCTACTTCGACACCCAAACGAAAGAACCAAACCCATTGAACTCATACCTCGGCTATACCAATCACACTGCACTTTGTGTCCCATCCATCTTAGGATCTCAGCTTCCCCACATGGTCAAGAAACCTCCACCCACCAATAAACCAAAAACACAACAACCCATTCCTTCCTCACAAACCTCTAATCTCCCCAGATGCCCAACATGACTTACACCAACACCTACAACATCTTTACCACCCATACCTCCAATACCCTTAGTTATTGCTTCACTACCCACTACACTTTAGTCATTATCTCTCACACCCCAAGCACGACCCGCGTCATCTACCTTCACAACACCCCCATTATCCCCATGGGTAACTCACCCTCTTCCTCCATCTGCTTTTCCTTCTAGACCTTGTAAACCCACATCACCTTTACCCAAGAAGGTGCAACCCAAAAGAAAAACTCCACTACCCCACAACAAGGTAGTCAAAACAACCACACACCCTCCTACCCGTCCATCTACTATACCCCTACCTAAACAAACATGACCGACACCCAAAACCATGCCAGCACCCAAACCCATAGCTTGATCCACTCCTCCTCTTCCAAAGACCATTCCTCAACAATCAACTACACCTACACCCAAACCCATGTTAACTTCCCATTACGATCCACTAATAGGGTCCTATGGAAAAGTTTTAACCAACCTCCTTGAGACCTCTGTCATCACATTACCTCCACTCCGACCTTATGACCCCCTCAAACCCAAGCCAAAAGGGTTTGATGATACTAAAATTTGCACATACTATCATGTGTCAAGGCACAATGTGGAGAACTGCAAGGCCTTAAAAATTGTCCTTATCCAGTTGTGTCCTCCAGAAGCCAACTTTGATGACGATGACCTTATTGACGAGGATACTACTTTACTAACACCCATTCCCACACTTTGCCCACTCCATAAGCACAATCTCCTTCCTAACAAATCCTAGAGCCACCCCCAAGGATTTGAAATTAACATGGTTCACATCGGAGAGAAATTTCCACGCCACTACCAAAATTTCATTGCACCCACTCACCTCACAAGGGTTTTCTCCTCCAGGTATGTTTTTACCCTTCATGTCATTATACCACTCTTCCTACACCTTCTCCATTTAACAACTCCTCAAATCTACATGATACACATCACTACATGTGCGTAGAAGGATAAGGGAAAAGAAAATGTTACTAACCCACCAACCAATCCTATACCCAACATACCATCTACATCCATACCTAAAATCACTATCTGCGGGCCCCACGCATCCCAATTCTAATGGCATCACACATCGCACCATGCTCAATCAATTACACCATTCTCCCTCAAAATGTCCCTATATGAACTCATCCAAACCTCAGAATCCCATCGTCAAGCTCTCATGGAGGTTCTTCAATCTATTGAGGTTTTACCTAATGACCCTACACCCGTAGCCTCTATTATCACACCACATCATGTAGCCTCTCTCACCAAACTCCCACCTTCATCTTCACCCTACCCTATTCACCAAGTGGCCTCCTTAGCTTCTCGGAGGAAGAGATCACACCACACCAAAAATATGACCCAGACCCAACCCTCTTCATCTCTCGTCCACATCGACGACATACAAGTACACCATGTGATGATTAATGGGGGCACTAGCATTAACATCATTTCATCCCATGCATTCGCTCAAATGTGCATACTGACAATTACATGCATAAAAATATGGTCATGTTGCATTCATTAAATGATGCTATCACCTCTAAACTAGGCACTTGTCATCCTCCACATTCATGTGGGACCCCACACTGCTTCCAATTTTTTTACATTTTGGAAGGGGAATTCCAATATAACATGTTGCTTGGTAGACCCTGGATCCGTGTCATGGGTTACGTTCCTTCCACTTTACATCATTGTGTAAAGTTTGAACATGAAGGACACACTTATACCATTCTAGTTGACCCCTCACCTTTCAAAACATGCAACATGCTTTACTGACCCAATGATGTGCTCATACCTATTAAGCCGTCTACCTCCACAACCACTACTTCTTCACCTACGCCTCCACCTACCAGTACAGCCGCTACTTCTACTGCACATACCTCCTCCATTCCTACCACTGCCATAACCTCCACAACTGACCCATCATCTTCCTAATCCATTAACTCTACCTCAGCATCGACCTCTGACACTTTATCCATACCAATACCTACATACCAAAGACTCGATCCTTGGAAGGTGTTTTTCAATGCATCACTCTGGGGAGTACCACCTATATAGTGTCAACACATTCCTTACTCCACAAGAGTATGGAAGCCTTCACTAGCACCCACATTATAATAATTGTATAGGAGAATGTCTCCTTTATGGTCCTCCTTACCTTCGCCATGTACAAGTCTCACCTATGGGGGACTTGATACTACCACTTACACACCCGAACCACCGCCACAAACCTACCCATTTTCTGCTGACTTTTAATCACTTACCAATCGTTGTTTTACCTACACCTTCCTGCACCAATGTGCATGGAAGGGTTTTTGTTTTGGATTTTACAAGCAAGGACACCATACCATTATTCCATGTACCATCCGCAAACATAACAACCATAGTGGTATCAGATTTCCTGAACCACCTACCAAATAGGCTCGCATTGAACTCATTAAGGACACTAGCTCTTCTACACCTTCTTCACCCACTCCACCTTCATCACCACCTTCACCAATGGATTTGATGGATCCTGAATCTATCCCTCCTAAATTTTTTTTTCATAAACACCATTTCCTTGGGGCCTTTGACTTATCAACATGAGGGTGAGGCCCCTTCCACTCTTCCCTTCTTGTATCCTAAAATGATCGATGATGATACACCTTCAATTAACATCGTTCAATGTCAAGATGATGAATCCATACTCACCTACCTTGGTGCAGAAGACTCATATATTCATTGGTTGTTACCTTCTGAGACGCAAACCATGTTGAATGAATTGACTATCGAGATCAACATTCATACTTAGGATGACCTGCACATCCTAAATATCGACAATCTTTAGATGCTGCCGAACAAGAAGCCATCACTTCTTTTCTCAGAGATCATAACCATGATTTAACTTTGTCTTACGTAGAAATGCCTAGTATTGACCCCATCATAGTGGTCCACAATATCGTAACCATTCCCGATGCCAAACTATCAAACAAAAGTTGAGGAAAATGCACCTCGCATTGCTCTTCTCATCAAAGAAGAACTTCAACGCCTTCTTTTTGTTTCCTTCATCTTACCCATTGATTATCGTCGTTGGGTTTATAACATTTTCCCTATCACTAAAGCAACCAGGGGACTCTGCATTTACACGGACTTCCATGACCTCAACCTAGCATGCCCAAAAGATGACTTTCCCTTACCTCGGTATTGATAAAATAGTTGACCTTATCGCTAGCCACGAGATGCTATCACTCATGGATGGCTTCTCGGGTTATAACCAAATCTTTCTTGCCCCAGAGGATAAACACAAGACCTCGTTCATCACCCCTTGGAGTACCTTCTGCTATTGAGTCATACCTTTTGGCCTTAAAAATATTGGTGCCACATATCAGCGGGATATGACTTACATCTTCCATGACATCATGCATCACATATTGGAAGATTACGTGGATGATCTCTTGGCTAAATCTAAACGTCGCTCTGAGCACCTAACCATCCTCAAAACCATCTTTGACTATCTCATTAAATATTGTGTATGTCTTCAGCCTAAGAAGTGCGTCTTCATGGTTCTCTCAGGAAATCTCCTAGGATTTATCACATTTCTCTCCATGGTATAGAATTTGACCTCTTAAAGTCAAACCCATTCTTGAAATGCCTCCACCTAATGACCTTTGAAAACTCGTAGCTTTCGCAAGCTAAATTGCAGTCCATTCACCATTTCATTTCACAATTATCTCGATCGATGTCAACAATTTCATCATTTGCTCAAGAAGGATATCTCCTTCAAATGGGATGATAGTGTCACAAAGCTTTTGAGGCATTAAAAAAATACCTTCTCCAACCACCCGTACTCATTCCACCTAAAGACGATCAAACTTTTTACCTATACATATCAGCTACCGATCATTCCTTGGGAGCCATGCTTTCTCATCGCGATGAACAACACAGGGAGTAGGTAGTTTATTACATAAGTCATACTCTTTTTAACTATGAAACCCGATACACCCATCCCAAATTTTTGCTTAGCCTTAGTTTTTCGTTGTCACCAAACTTAGCCATTAACTACTCAACCACAAAACCTATGTTGTGACCAACACCAACCCCTTACACTTCATATACGAAAACCTTATCAAAATCAACATGTCGCACGATGGATTATGCTTTTAGCTAATCTTGACGTAGAATTCATTTATAAAAATTCCATCAAGGGCCAAGAAATTGCTGACCAATTGGTGATGCACCTATTTTCAGGGATCAACCCTCTAATTTTGAATTTCCAGATGAGTCAATTGCTACCCTTTCCCTAGATGAACGTCCTTACCAAATGACACTCTTCTTCAATAGTTTCAAGTGTCAGCATGGGGGCATGGCTAGTATTATCCTCATTCCTCTTGATGGTGAACCCATGCCTTTGTCTTTCAAATTAGATTTTGAATGTACAAACAATATTGCTGAGTACGAAGTGCTCATACTAGGTCTCCAAGCCGCCTATGCTCTAGATGATAAATCAATCAACATCTTTTGTGATTCTCAATTGGTCGTAAACCAAGTCAATGGTATGTACCAATGTTGTAACAGGATACTTCAAAAGTATAAACATCATGCGAGACTTACTTTTGACCACCTTTGATTGTTACACCCTTCAAACCATCCTATGTTTAACCAACAAATTTACAGATACCATGGCCTGCTTAACTTCCCAAATACCCACTTCACCTACTTTGATTCTCGTAATCTTTGTCACATCGTGAATGACTCCACTCACCTTCTTATTTACCTCATGATGTTTAATCGATTGGAACCACTAGCCCTGACTTGAGTGACCTTTGGTATAAACAATACTCCGACTACCTTTCTTTCTCCATCTTACCTCTTGATCTCACCCGCAACAGACAATGCGCCTTCCTTAAAAAGGTCTCTTGTTATGTCATTCTAGGGGATTCCTCTATAAGTGCAGCTTTAATGGTCTTCTCTTACAATGCCTCACAAGTTATGAAATTCCTTATACCATTAAGGAAGTTCACGATGGCATATGTGGAGGTCACTTCGGCCTTACTTGTTGTTAAGCGTATTCTTCACCTAAGCTATTACTTGGTCGACCCTTAACCATGATTTTTGTGATTACATCAAACGTTGTGTAAAATGCCAACAACATTCCAATCTTCATCATATACCCAGTCATTCCTTATAGGTCATTCGAGACCTTTTTCCCTTCTCTCAATGGGGTTTGGATCTTGTCGGAGAAATCAATCCTCATTCTTCCCAATGCCATCAATGGATCATCAACTGCTACGAATACTATACAAAATGGATGGAATCCATACCACTCATCTCCACGAAAGATGAGAAAATATGTGATTTCATTAACCACCACATCATTTTTCACTTTGGTGCTCCTCATCGCCTCATCACCGATAATGGAAAATAATTCAAAAATAAAACATTACAAAACTTTGCGATGCCTTCGCATTCAACTTAGTTTCTCATTAGCTTATTACCCACAAACAAATGGATAAGCTGAATCCACTAACAAAACCCTCAACAAAATTATTATGAAAGTGGTTGACAATATTGAGAAGGATTGGCATACACACATTCCTTTTTCCTTATGGGCATATCACACTAGTATTCGCACTTCCACTACGGCCACACCTTTTTCTCTTATCTACGGTACAGAGGAAGTCCTACCACTCGAATTCCAAATTCCCTCACTTTACATTTCTCTCCATGACATGCTCAATGATCATGACTTTCATCTGGACCATTTAGCACAACTAGAGTTATTAGATGAACGTCATCTTAACACTCTAGATCACATTCAAGTTTACTAAAAGCGTATCAAATGTGCCTACAACAAATGTGTCCATGAACAAACCTTCCAAGTCAGTGACCTTATCCTGAAAGAATATCAACACATAACCAAAGCAGAAAAAATTAAACGGGGAAAATTTTCTCCTAATTGGCTTAGACCATACATCATGACTCATACCTCTGGATCGGGGTGCTTATGTTTATCATCACTCAATGGTAAACGCAAACCTAAGCCCCTTAACACCTTGCATCTTCAACCATTCTATTATTGACTTGTAGTCTTACCTCACCTTTTGTCTCTTTCCATGCTCATCCCTTGAGTGCTATTCACTTCATACACCTCACCAACGATTAAACAAGAATCATGTGAGTACCCATCACTTGTTACCTTCTCTTGAATATGTGCACCACGGCGCTGCACATAGCATGATTCTCATGGATACTTTTGTCTACCTTTAGATGAGATCCCATGGTCATTTCACCTTGCCTTTTGAACAAGAGTCTTATTATCCACCTTGGTCTTGTCCATGACTTCAAAGACCTCACATGGGACCAAACTCCTTGAGTCAAACTTCTAATAAAAAGATGACTCCCTCAAAAGGACATCTTCCTCTCAACAAATGCTGCTATAAATAGGCTGCTCCCTCAAAGGAGAGCTATGTACGCTTAAAAAAAATGAGATCATCCGAAGCTTCTGGCATTGACCAACTTCATGAAGACCTCAAGGAGTTCAATTTTTCCCATATAGACTTCCCACATCGATCAATATATCTCAACTATAATTCAAAACACTCAACCTTTTTGTCATGGACTTTCCCATTATGAGCTAGATTCTCTTGCTCGAAATGCATGCTACCTACACCATATAAAAATTACCCACTCTTCACCCTTCGAACCATGCCCACTCTCATTTCCTACTACCTCAAGGGAATTCTTGGAACTTAGACATTTGGTGATCATGTGACTACTTTTCATCGTAAAAATTCCATCATACAATGTCTTTAGGGTCTTATGATTCATCACCTCCGCCAAGGTATCATCTACTCAGTATGATCCTACCCAATCAGGTGGCTTTATTTCCCCATCTTATCTTTTGGCAATCTTTATTTACGTTTTGAGTACCTTATACAAGACTTGGTCCTCAATGCTTACTTTTGGGGTAATCTTCTTCTTTCACCACAATCACCCTCACCTACATCATTTTACCTATAATCTACCTACACCTATCAAACCTACACCCACAACATTCCCAAAAACCTACCACCTCATATTCTTCCGTAGCTCATGGGAGAACTACATCGGCCTAAGGTCCCTTTTTGCCGGGACTATGTAGGTAGCACTCCAGGGGTATGGGGCCCTTAGAGGTTAGCTCGGCCATCCTCTACCCTCAATAATTCATCTTCCATGTGCCTCACATTACATCACACCTAAATTTGTTGTTCTTTTATACTCCACATTGGTAATTAAACCACATACATAACAAGTTGTTTCATATTTTAAACATTATCACAAAATACATTTATTATGTCTACCATTTCTCTATCATCACTATGCATAGATTATACCACATCTCAAATATGACCCATAGTATCATTCATTGCAAAAAATAATGAATCATAACTTTACCTAATTTCAACACAACCATGCTTAACAAACTCCGACTCGATCCATGCCTAAGCTGACCTAACTCAACCATGCCTAAATCAACCCGACCCAATATATGCCTATAACCCGACTCAACCATGCCTAAACCGACCTAACTCAACCATGCCTAAAATGAATTGACTCAATCCATGCCTATAAACTAACTCAACCATGCCTAAACCGACCTGACTCCACCATGCCTAACTCACCTAATTTACATCCATACCAAAACAACAAATCCATATCTCATCTAACACAAGCCATAAATCACAATCTCATAAACACATCAACAAATAAAAAAATACCATGTATCTCATCATATAAATAAATAAATGTGTATCTCAAATATACATGGCTATCTCATCATGTCCATCATCTCAAAAATGTCAGCACGCAGGCTGATATATAATACAAAATGTCATCGGCACGCAGGTCGGTCTCATATATACAAAAAATACTCGAAATATACAAATCACTCGTACATCCTCACTCTCTTTAGCACACATGTTGGTATGTGATAAAAAATACAACTATCTTCATCAAACAAAGCCAATTTATATATCTCAAAAAATAGCTATCATACATCAAAAACCAGGTGACCGTGTATCAGGCATCTCGCTAGATGTCCTCCATCTCTGTGTCACCTATACCCTTGGCCTCCTATGTCCCTACTAGCACCTCACCTAGATCTAGTCTCTATGCACTAGTGTCCTCTCCCTGATTGAGCCTTAGAACTTGCTGACCCCATGTTCTCTCCACACTATGAGTGCATGATCTCATCCTCTCATTGGACACTTATTGTGCCCTATACTAGCCATAGGATATATAAATCTATCCCGACCCCATGAGTTGGTCCTGATAGTATCTCACCTCACCTAGGGAATCCCATAACCTAGATACAAGCATGGTCTGTGGTGGTCCCATAGGTCTAGGAAAATGTACTTACCCTACCGAACACTACCCTACACCTACCTATGTACTAGGACCTACTCCCGGTGCTCGTAGTGATGCCCCCGCTCCCGTGCCTATATCTCGGGCTTATAATACCCCAATTTATGCAGGGATGTGGCCAACTTGTTTTGTAAACTTGCCACATGAGCCTCGTAAGGCTAGCACTGACCATCCCCCTCCTAACCATCTCCATCTCCTCCATCGGACATCCGGGCCTTTGATCGCCACCTATATGAGTAGCTCTGCTACCTCTACCTCCAAACCCTCCAACTGTGTCTACAATATACCCAATGGGTAATCAGTGTAGCTACCTACCCCTGTAGGGCGTATCTCTACACTATAATGGTAAATTAGGTCGGTTTTCCACTGGTTTGGGTGGTATGGCTTGTAATTTAGCCACCCACCACCGCCTTGTGTACTCATTTACATCCAACGTCATCTATCCACCGATCCACTAGCTACTCCTCCTCCCCTATGGGCACTATAGGCTGTGGTAGAGGTAAGGGCCTCTCCATGTCATCTCTCCGATATTGTGGGAAGGGCAGAGGAATGTCCTATAAGAGCCCGAACTACCATCGGACTCTATCTACCGGGATCATCTCATCCTCCCCGGCATGATGACCCTGTATCCACCTCTCTAGCTGGAGCTCAACTAGCTCCTCATGCATATGCCTATATGAGGGGAATCCCACATATGGCCTCCATATAATGTCCACTCTAGACAATCCCTCTAGTAACTACTGAAAATGGGCCACATCATGTGTCGGCCTATCAAATCTCTACTCTCCTATCATCGAACCTATCTCCTGTACCCCACCCGCATAAATCTAGGTGGGAATGCATCTGCTCGGGGTATCCCTATAGGTTGCACACAAACTATGTGCTCATATGCCCAGTAGAGTAGTATCAATGTACAACACAGGCTAAAACTGCAGCCACCCTTATGCCCACAACTCTCTATATAGATGCACCAAGAATGCTAGTGCCCAGGCAAAGAGGGTCTCATGCACCATCATGTTGTGGAGTACCCCCATTAGTGATCGGGGAAAGAATCCACCCTCTACATCTGGAAGTGAATACTAGCACACTACCTCCATCAATAGGACCACTAGCCTTGTCTCCTCCGGACGGGCTAGGTACATCTCTCTATAGCTCAAACTGGCACTATGGAATCTTAGATCAGCTGCCCCCTCACCAAAAACAATCACAATCAACTCCTCTGAGGCCTCGGAGGAGATAGAATACACCTGGGCACCCAATATGGGTAACCAAAGAATCTAGAACACATCCTCCAGGGTGATAGTCATCTCACCCATCGGCAGGTGGAACATGTTGGTTGCGGAGTCCCATCTATCGATGAGCGCAACCATCAAGCTAGGCTATTGAACAACATGTCTGTAGTGGTGAACCCCACTCAAGCCCACTACCTCCACATGCTACGGTTCAATGGGGTTGCTACACCACACACTGCTACTACATGGCGGCGAGAACACTATCCCGCATATGTAACTGCGCTCTCCCCTGCATCCAATACAAACACAACATTAATTTACCTGTATCAATCCCTATTCACCAATTATCATTTTCCTACACCCTATTTTCACCCTACCCATCTCAACCACCTAGCCCACATCACTTTTGGACCCTTGTGCCCACTAATCCGACTAGTACTGGTTCATCCTAATGACCCCGGTCACCCTTTAACCTAAGACTAATCACCTATTTGGTGACCGATACCGGTTCACCCTTACCGACCATGGTTACCCCTTAACTGGCATTGGTCACCTGTTTGGTGACCGATCATCGAGTTAAACCTAGGCTGATGCCGGTCACACTTGATGACACCGGTCACCATTGTGGAAAAACCCGTGACTTCCCAAAACCCCCCTTTTCTAAAAACCTCCCCCTACCCCTTTTACCCCACCTACAATGACCTAAACTACTCCTAGACCTCTACCCATCCCACCTATACTATTTACTACCCTCCCCATTCCTCCTTTTACCCAATATTCCCCCATTCCCAAATTCCATTTTTACCCACCCACAAAAACTGAAAAACCAAACAAAACCTAAACCAACACTACAATAATCCTCTAATCTATCAAATCAACAACGAGTAGGGTGCTTACCTCGTCACGTTGCTCGCCGTCTCGGTGGCACATCTAGACATTGTAACGATGGCTTTGCTGATCCCTTTATAGCCTCTACCATCATAGAATAACTACTCATAACCTCTAACCAATCAAATCTCTCACCCTGATCCCGTGGAACCAATGCTCACCAACCAATCCCTCATCAAATCACACTACCAACTCACTGTTCCATTTCATCTAGACACTTTTCTCTCTTTTCTCTCTTTTTTGTCATTTTCTCACTTTGCACAATAACAAATGAATAACAAAACATGTGGATTTTTGTTTTTATAACAAACCCGACCTAACCAACGTCGGTTACCCTTGACCGGCATCGGTGGCGTTCCCTACATGATCATGTTGTCGGTTTCCCTCTACTAACATCGCTTATCCATGACCGGCATCACCACCATCAAATAGATTTCCCTAATTTATCACCTTTACCCTACCCATTTACCTCACCTTTCCAACCCTCATCATTTACCCCACCCCACCTTAACCCCTACCTTGGCCTTACCCGTGCCGTGACCTAGATATTTAGACCTAGACCATCGCTAGTGACCTTTGACCTCATGTGTTTGCTATACCTTGCGGCACTATTACTTGTGTTGATTGACCTGATGACCTTACCTAGCCTATTGTCATGATCGTTTATCCAAACCCTACCTCTGGTGTACCAAAACATACCTAAATGTTCCTGTGCCTAACTTACATTTTGTTTCTGACCATATCCTATACCTTGGATACCAAAATCACTTTAACCTTGTTTGGATAAACCTATCAACCTTAGACAATGTAGAGTTTTCCTACTCTTCAACCTGTACTTGTGTTGTAGTTTATATATGTTTGTGTGTTTGATTTATGTTGCTACCTTTGACCCGTGCCCATTACCTAGCTTACCCAAATGGACCTTTCAATGTTTTTCCCTATTACCCACCTTTCTTTTCACCACATTTACCTTTATCAAACCACTCACCGACTCGCCACTTGCCTCATTAGTTCCTAGTTTGAGAGGGATCACCTTTACCCACACATGGGGTGGTCACATCTTATTTTTTTAGCGTTACTTGAAAATATAAGGTATGCAACAAAAAGGGGGAAAATGTAGACATTAAATTAGGTCACACTCCCCTTTGGTTCCTCGACGAATAAACACCCTTCATCACATTCACCTAGCCATGGCCCCTTTCACCTCACTAATATTAATTTAATTAAATTAATTCATTATCCTCACTATATTTATTATTTAAATATCTTAATTTAAATAATACCCACACATACAGTTCACTTAGACACCTCACCAAGCCAACTCAACCTAAGACCTATTCTTAGTAAGTTGCCATAACTAACTAAGACTTACCCAAACCCTAAAAATCAATGCCTACATTCCCTCTAACCACATTCCCACATGCTTACAAGAAGCTCCTAGTCTAATCCAGCGGGTTAACAACACGAGATCTGAGGAAATCAAGAGGATCTCCCTAGTTTAGTAAACCTATGAAATTCCACCTTGACCGACGCTGGTTACCCCTAACCATCGCTAAGTTAAGGCAAATTGTTGTCGCTACCATTTTAACCCCAAAACAACCTTATTCTCAAGGTTGAAAGTTGAAAAAAGAAGTTTGGTGAGCATTAACACATCTCAGAGAGATAACACATCTTTAAAGAGCAAATTCTAATGAGAACATGCATGCAAGGAAGGAGATCAAGCACTTTCTCTTACACAGCCATCCCAGCCATGATCTGATCTAACCAAGAAAAGAGGAATGTACATACAACCCATGTAGAAGATTTCTTTCAGTTGGTGATCACTTGTAGCCTTCAAACCTCTCATCAACACCTCCATCCCTCACTCATAGACATCCAGGACCAGAATCCTAGTAATTATAACGTCATACTTCTTTGGTTTATTTAATTTCATCATTATATTATCATCTTCTATTTACCTAGCCACCCATTGACCTCCCCCAACACTCACCCCTCCATATACCCATTAAAACCCCACCAAATCCTACCTAAATCACCCAATACCTCATCCCAACCAACCAAATTCCATTGTGTAATCACAAAGGAGACCTAAATCTCATTCTGTGGCATTCCTAGAACTCCACAGTAACTAGCACCGGTTTTACCCAACCATCATCGGTCACCTTTAACCGACATCAGTTATTGTATTTACCCATACAACCAAGAACAGTGACCTACCCACCTAATTACACCTCACCCTCATCCACCCGTGATTTACCCGAGATATCTGTCGGACTGCGAGACCCAAAACCAAGAATATGACCTTTGGATCCTATTCTAGCCTAGCTTGTTAGATTAGATCTATTTCTTATTTTGTTTTAAGGAGATACCTAAATCATTTTGAATTACAATAGGCTTAACTTTTTTATGGAATTAAATTGTTTAAAACAATGGAATGACAGCCATCTAGGAAGTATCACACTTCCCGAATCTAACATACACTAGGCAATTCACTGCATATATTGTTTAACTTTTTCGATGGTCTTGCTTTTCATTACAAGTAGTTCCTCCTAGCCAAAAGGAAGTTCTCACAATCAGCGGTGGATTTTGGAAGTCATACGCGTGCAATAACCCATCAACCAAAATTTGAATAGGTATTCATCCTACACCCATTACCCTATTTGTTTCATCAATACTTCAAAGAAACGATCTAGAATCAAGTGAAACACATGCTACTATTCATTTGGTTTTGAGTGAAGAAATTACTAATTAACTCTTTTCCTTTACCCATTTTATTTTTTTTCTTCATATCACTTCGACCTCTCGCATGTACTCACCGAGTCATTTTTTTTGTCATTTTTCATCATTTTACCCCTCACTAGGCACCCAGCCGCTTTAGGGATGCCTTAGGTGCCTTTGTCCCATTCAGGGTGCCCCGATCCTTTTCTCACTTTACTTCCATATTTGGGCACTTTCTAGCCATTTGAGCTTTCTATCGCTTTGGTGGTTGACCTCTTCGGGGTTAATTATTAAATTAGATCAAGAGAACCATATAAATATAAAGTTATGAGACTATAATGAGGGACTAAGCACTAGTCACTACTATCGTCACCTAAGGTTACATCCATCAAAGGCTCCATTTGCATTCATCTTGCTCCATCACAAGGGATAATGCTATTTCATCTACATCACATTTCATAGGAGGGATGTTTATTCTATTCCATCCACCATTTTATTACATTTCTACATCTAGTTATAGATCGATACTTTGCAAAGTATGACTAACAAAAGGAACCTAGGGCATGAATTTCACACACTCACCTAGAACTAAATTTGGGTTTGAAATGTAGTGCGGTGCTCAATTAATAAGTCCACCATTGTGGCCACCGAGGATATTCTAATCACTTCATATGTATATTTCTTTTTCACTTCATATGTATATTTCTTTTTAGGGTTTTGATACTTGGCTTGGGGTTTTTATGTCTTTTCTTCATCACCGCTTACCAATGAAATCCAACACAATGTAACAAAACACACACATAGGTTTCAAGACCTTGGGTCATCTATCAACCCTACAAGTCTAGTTTCTATACTTCTTGCATAGAATAGGGCACCAAAAATCTGATTCCTTGGTCCAAATAGATAGCTCGATTATGTACTTTTTGCAGCTCATGTGTGATCCCATCTATATTTTGTTCATCTGGTTTATTCTACAACATAGTCTCATGAGCTCATCAAAAATATAATCTCTTTTTAACCCTTCTTTATACATTAGGGTTTCATAGTTTATTTAATTAGTTGCTTAGGTCATTTATTTTATCTATTTAGTTGTTATTTAATGTTGTTCATAAAATTTAAATTAAACTAAACTAGGAATCCATATTCCATTTTATTTTAATAATAGGAATTGATATACATGGCCAAGAAGGATGAAGAAACTGTAAAATATCTCAAGAGTCAATTGGAGAAGTCCATTTCAAATTTGAGTTCAAAAGAAGAAGAATGTGAAAAATTGAAAAAATGCATTATGATGTGTTTATGCATGGTAAAGTTGATTTCAAAGAGGTGGTGTTTAATTTACAAGAATATTTAAAATTCCATATAATGAAGAACATAATGTTGAAGGCTAAAATCAAATATATCTTTGTAGCACTTAAGGCCAAAGAAGAAGAGTCTATCAAGATTAGAGAAAAGATTCAAACCCTAAAGATCAAGGAAGTTGAGAATCCTATTCTTATAGATCCAATAGTTGGTCCTAGTTCCAAAGGAAGTGAAGATGATTATGTTCACGGAAAAATAAATATTCAATTCCTAATCCTATTAGACAACCAAATGTAATGAGGTATGTAAAATTTCATGGTTATTGTTATGTTTGCAATGGTTATGGTCATAGAGCAAGGGATTGTAAAAAAATTTCAGTTGTGTGTATCCTTGGAGCAATGGAAAAGATCACAAGAGTGATCATTCAAAGGAAAGGCAAGAGGTTGTTTGTCATAGGTGCCTTCACAAGGGTCATATTGCAAGGTTTTTCTCTCATGACTCATCTAGACAAGTGAAGAAGGTTGTTTCTCCCAAAGTGAAAGAAGTGTGGATGCCAAAATCAGTCAAATAAGAATCAATTTTAGTCAATAAAATGACATCCAAAGATATTTAAATCCCAAAAAATATGAGAAGAGGCTTAATCATGCAAAAGAGGTCAAGGAGTTTGAGTTAAAGGTTGAAGTGAAGTAATCATTTATGCTTGAGAAGTTGAGAAGATTTGGAGTATGGTACACTTCAAAAGTTATAAGGTATGGAAAATGAATCCCCTATGCATTTTGGTACTCTAAGTTTCTTGTAGGTGTCTAATTTTTTTGAGTCATAAGGTCATCAATATTTTAATTCTTGTTTACTATCATATGTTCATGTGTCCTACATCGGTATTATGTGGTACAATCAATTTGTTAATTTAGTAATCTTTGTGGTCTCATAATGAGGTCATGATAATATATGTTCATCGGTTTCGTCAAATATCAGTCAAAGCAAGTAAGTTGATACTCCAGGGGAGTTGGGATTCTAGTAAGGTCTAAGGCACTTATGAAGCATACAAGCTTAAAATTAAGTTCTTCTATATGACATCCGAGGGAAACCTTCCAAGTATAAAGATACATTTTTTCAAGATCAAGATGTTTTTGGTGTAATAGTGAAGAGAGTTTAGTTCATCAAGGTGTATTATCTGTATGATATCCAAATATATGAGAAGTAAGGAGTTTTTGTTGAACAAGTGTATCAAGAAGTAAAAACACTATGTATCCGAGGCCTCAATCAATCTATGTAAGTTTTTAATGATCTATAAGTACATAAGACATGTGTTTCAATTTGTATATGGTGTGGGTGATAGTATGAAGTGGTCACAAAGAACATGTAGTTGTGTAATGTGTCTCTTTGAGCACCCAAAATCACTCATTCGTATGTCATTGTCATTAAAGGTTGTTTGAGTCTGTGTTTATGTCTAGAGTAATTTGTGTTTATCAGAATTATCAATCAAAGTACAATGTCATGTCACGATGGTCACTGTTATAAGTGTGTGTACTTTTTGATCTTTTTCAGTAGCCTATATTTCAGTGTCATTCAAGATGTGAGAGAAATTTAAGATCTTGAAAGATTCACTTAAGGTATATAATAGGTATATTCAAAGGATATGAACTTCAACAAATATGCAAGTACATATATTATCTTTGTTTGTGTTTCAAAAGGAGAAATGAGAATTCCCTAAGTTTGAGTCTTTGTTAGGTCTTTAGGGTCAATATATTTTGGGCTTTGCCATAATATCTTAGAGAAGGGATATCGATATCATATTTTTACTTAGGTATGTTTATTAAGGTGTCATAGTGATCAAAGGGTAGTTCCAAGAAATAATGCTAAAATGTTGGTATGCTAAGAAGACTTACTATGATTAGAGGCATGATATGAAAAAGTTGCTAGTTTCTTGGGAATTTTAAGCTATCTTAGACTAAGTATGAAGTGTAATATGGTGTGAAAGTATGGAAATCATGAAAGTTATTCAAGGATGATAAGAAGGCTATCTCTTAATCGGAGGAATGATGCACTCTAAGTTTATATATGATGACAAGATGAAAGACTCTCCTAAAAGAATTTGAGCATTGAAAGTGCATGATTAAAGTTCCAAGGGTTTGAGGTAAGTGTTCCAAGAATTATTTCTATGAAATTTCGTTGTAAGGTCTTCATTGCTGGTTTTGAAAGGCATTTCATTGCCTTCTTGTGTTAATATTAAGGTATGAAGAGGTTTTGTACCAAAACCTTACTTTGACCTCCTTGTTGATTGTGGTTTGGTTATATTGATAAGTTTCTTCAAATTTGTGACTTCAAGTAACTATGAGTGGCAATACATGTTAATAAAATTATTGTTGATGACTACTATGCACTTTGCGAGGTAGTATTTTTAGACTTTACATGAACTAGTTATCTAGTCTCGTGAAGAGTAAGGAATATTAGAATGACCGTGAAAGAGAAAAAATGCATGCTATAGGTGACTGAAAAGTGATATCTAGAGGAATCTAAGGGATTGATACCTAAAACCCCGAGTTGAGTATGAAATAACACTTCTAAACTCATTTTAGTTGATTTTTGAGAACTTTGTGAATAAGATGAGGTCTCAGTAGAAATTTTTTGAGGTAAGATGATCAAGACGGTATATTTGATGAGAGTTCTTATTGGGTATATGTTGTTCAAATATGATATTCTCTAATTTTTTCAATGTTTTAATAGAATGAGGAAGATTCTAAGTGATTATAGGTCATATGTAGTTTATTCACAACCTTTTGAGGTTTATACCATAGATCAATTAAGTATAGTTTGAGGCGGTGTTTTAAGATTTATATGTGGTTTTTTTATCAATAATGAACTCTTTAACATCAGTATGGATCATTGATGCTTGAAAATTATCTAAAGAGGTGCCAATAGATGATTACTATAGCAAGTGAGTTGTCGGTCACATTTAAGTCCATTTCCTACAAGAAATGTTGATACAATCTGTGAATGTAAAAGAAGGCTATTTTGATATGTTATGTGCTACAATATGTTGATGATACTCTCTAGGTCTAAAATAAGGTATATGTATAGGAATGGTCTTAATTGTATGGTACATATCAGATAAATAGATCCAAACAAGATGGTAGGTTTCTAAGGTATTTGAAATTCTCTTTGAGTTAAAAGAAGGGAATACTAACTAAAAATGTGAAATAATAGTAGTTAATATAATCTAGAACAACATGTAAATACCATAAATGAATGTAGTAAACAAGTATAGAACAAGACCCAATCAACTAATCTAATAAAAGTAAAAAAACCTAATGTGCAAGAAGAACAAGGAAAAGACTTAGCTGATTTGGAGGCAGATTTGAACTATTTCAAAAGTGAACAAAATATTCCGAAACATGAATGAACATACATAGGTCCTAAATAGGAAAAATATGGACCGTCTAGTTGGAATGGGGCACTTAGAGAGGGGACTGGGTGCCTATGGGCAACCTAGTCTATAGTATGGGTGCTCTAGTATGTGTAGGTGTTCTAAAACCCTCACTTTGTATGTTGCATCGGGTTTGCTTCACCGCATCGGTGTCACTAATAATCCAAGGTGAATAGAAGACTTGTAAAAGACTAGAAAAATCATCAAAACCCTAAAAAAAAAAAGAATGCATATGAGTTTAAATAACTAACCTCAGCTTCCACAAAGGTGGGCTCACTAAGTGAGTGTTGCACTACATTTCAGACCCAAATTTAGTTCTAATGTGTGTGTGGATCATGTTCCCTAGGTGCTCTTGTGCCAGTCGCACTTTGTGAAGTAGCAAGCTATAAATGGATGTAAAAATGTAGTAAAATGGTGGATGGAATAGAATAGAATCCCCTCATATGCTCATGTGATGTAGATTAACTAGCCTTGTCATTTTTATGGAGCTAAATGAATGCAAATGATCTTCAAATGCCTTTGATAGATGTAACTCTAGGTGGATGATAGTAGTGACTAGCAATTGGTCCCTCATTATAGTCTCATAACTTTATATTTATAGGGTTCTATTTATCTAATTTAATAATTAACCTTGAGATGGATGACCATAAAAATGATAAGAAGCTAAAATGGTTGAAAAGTGTCCAAAAAGTGGCAAAAGTTCCAAAAGGATCGGGCACTTTGGTAGGACCAGAGTGCCCATGGGCACCCCATAAAAAGCTAAAATAAAGCAAAATGACAAAATATTGTTAGGCACGTGGAGTGCAAGAGGTCTGATTAATGAAATAAAAAAGTAAAATGGCCAAAAGATGGGGGTTAATTAGTACTTTCTTCACTTAAAAACTTCTAAATAGTAGTATGAGACTAGGACTAAATAATGTCTAAAGTGCATTATTTATCATGTTTACATTCACCCCCACTTTATGTTGGTGATAAAAAAATATCGGTGTTGACTAGATACATTACTCCCCAAGTATTAGAAGTGCATGAGAAAAGGGCATGTAGGAAGGGGGAACATGGGCATGCATGGAAGTTCAATGAAAGAAAGGGTGCCTGGGTAAGAAAAAGTTAGGGAATTAGTTGTTTTGTATGTTACGGGATAACGATAGGATGTAGTGAGGATTGCATATTGAATAAAGACATGAAGACTTCAAGAATATGTGAAGGCTATTTTGGGAACAAGAGGAAGATAAAGATTCATACAGAGTTTGAGATAATAATAGGATTATATCTAGAGTTAATTATAGATAATCTATTATTAGGAAAAGCTTGCATGCTTCTTTAGTTATCTTTATAATGTTGCATGGCTATTTTGAGCATGCAGCCTATTTTGAGAGTGCATGGGAAGTGAAGGGAAATTCCCACCCCATATATATGTATTGATTTTCATGTCTTTGAGAGATTGAAACCGAGATCTAGATTGTAATAGAATTATGTTTTTGGTATGATTTTGCACATGATGTTGTGATGGTATTTATGATGTGTTCAGCTAATGGTTTGTCATGATTTAATATAATGGATCATTATGATGGATATTTATTGTTGATGGATCTGTTGATGGTTATTGTATGGTGATTTTTGTATTAATCCTTATGTGATCTATATGTTTTCCTTTTTATGTGTGTTTCCAAATTGATATTTGTTTATTACAATGAGATATGTACTTTGAATATGGTTATTATGAACATACATGTTAGCAACCTAGTAAGAAAGTAACAAAGAGGGACTTGGTACCTTTGCGTGCTTCGAATGAGTGCTTATATTTTTCTGAGTGAAGTTCCAATGTACCTAGGGTTTTGATTGGGAAAATAAGACTGCATTTTGGTTCCATTTTCACGACCTCTTTTTGAACTGTTTACCATGATGTTGCATGATTATGGCATATCGGTTGAATCTTGTGGCTATTGAAGATTGGGTGCTTAAAATACAAGATCAATTTGCGTAAATATATGGTTATGGACTTGATTTCAATGCGTGCACTTGGCTTGAAGAACATATTTATCATGCACTTTATGAGACATTATTTTTCTTATTTCCAATAGAGTTATACGAGTTGTTGTTCACATATGCATTGCAAAAAATATGGAGTTACAAACCAAGGAATTACACGTAGGAAGAATATCAAGCTTTATTTAATGCGGATAAACCTTGGACATGTGACATGTGTTGTAGATCATTGGTGCACTAGTGTTGTGCATGGTTATACTTTGGAATACATTATGTCTATGTATTCATGTCTCAAAACTGCTAAGTTTGAATTTTTACACAAACCCAGAGGATCTTACATTCACACTATCCCTTTGTCCATTAAGATATTGATGGTGGTGCTTTGAGTGTAGAGCACCTAACTATGACTAGCTAAACATCCCACCACATGCAGGGGCAAGATCAAGTGTGGTGAAATATGGCGGACGTTGTAAAATAAATGCGAGAGAGAATAAAGGTGGCTTAAGTATAATGAAGCATGTAAGAGGGAATTAGAGAAACAATGTGATGTTGAGAAGTCTATGGAGTTGCAGAGGATGATATATTTGAAAGGATTTGATGCTCACGTGGAATACATGGAGTTGTAGCATCATGATCTCCCCCACCTAGGAAAGTGCAATAGAGAATCCCCTTCATCTTTTGATGAGAGAATATTAGAGGAGAAAATAATAAGGACCGTAGGCACGCATATGATCCCACCATATGACCTAGCCCTTGCACCTAGTGTTCCAGTTCTAGAAGTAATCATTAATTATCAAGTAAGTGTAGGTATTCCAATAGCTTCAATTAGATATCATTTTATTTTGAATACGAAGTGCATCGACAACACATTCATCTATGGAAACACAAACCACATCTTTGTTATTTGGAGGTCTGATTGGAGGAATATTTTTTGGTGCGTCATCAGGAAAGAGTGTGGGCACACTAAATATTGGAAAAATGTATATAAGAAATACAAATTCATAGATTATGGGAGTTCGGTTCATTACTATTGTTGGGATGCAAGAGAATACATCCACTGGTCTAGTGCCCATTCTTTGGAGGATCATGAGGATCAAGAGGGTCAAGATCTAGTGGATCGGGTGGTTCTAGTAGTGGAGGAAATATTTGTGGCGAGTTACGGTTCTAGATCTGGAGTAAATGAACCACATCCTTAGCAACCCCCACATCAACCTCAAAAAGTTTATTATGAGATGTCCCTCCACTTTCTAGAATATAGAGGTATTGAAGATGTTGTAGAGCATGTACACAAGTGTGAGTTTCTATGGCACACTAAGGGAATGACTATTTTAGATAGGAAAGAAATTTATTTTGCTACTACTCTTCAAGGGCACGTGTATAGATGGTAGGGAAAGTATGAACCACACTAGAATGAGGTGGATTATGATGTGTTGTACTCTACGTTTCTAGATGAGTTCCATATCCATGATTTTGAATAGAAAAATATTAGCGTACTTAAGGACATTAAGAATGGATTATTATAAATAATTTGGGAGTATGACACGAATTTTAAAACCTTGTTGTCAAAATTGTCTTATGACATACATCCTATTCAACATGCACAATGGTTTGTTGGGGGTTGTTAAATATTTTTAGAACTCATAAGAAATTTGTATATCCACATGATGCTTTTAAGGAATCTTTGCATGCTAATAAATTTGGGAGTGTGGACACTTTGGAGTGATTTTGGTTTTAGAAGTGCAGATTGTAACTATGATGAAACAATTGGAAAATCTGTGTACCAATTCAGCTCATGAGACAAACAATGGAATATGGTGTATTGATTGCAAGGTTGAATGAAATACTAAGGATAAATATCCTCGTAAGTTAGTGTAAACCATGTTATATTGTGATATTTTTCATCTAGACCATACTTTGTAATTATATTTCCCCTTTTTTAGAGCACAATCCAAAAGAATGTATCTATGTGTTGTCATGCAAATATGCAACAAGAAATTTCCAAATTTTCAAGCATGACAACCATACCCTACCCAAAAAAATTTACTCAAAGGTCATTATGATTCCTCCTTCATATCACCATAATCCATGATTTAGTTTTACCATAGGATTTTTAAGGGTATCCAAATCGGATAGGAGATTTCAAAGCAAGATCCATCAAGACTTTAGCAAGCTTGGGAAAGGGTTGTTCTTGAGTATTCTCCGTGTTTGTGTGCACCCATGAAATAGAACAGAAGGAAAAACTCATGAATAATGTGTAGTGGATAGATAAGAATAGTTTGCACTAATTTTTTGAAGTTTTGGAAAATTTCACAAGTTTTGGAGAAAGTTCAGCAAAGGTGGGTCTTGAAAGCCTAAGTAGTGCACAAGACCAAAAAAAGCTACTGCGATTCAGAAGTGATCACAAGAGATCTAGAAAGAGTTAAGATTAAAATAATATATCATTGGAAAGGTAATTAATATATTTAAAAGATGGTGGAATCATATTATTCACAACACCTTTTTGCACTATGCCACCATCCAATCTTTCCCATACACAACCTTGGAGCTAGAACAAAAATCCTATAATTAATGGGATAAATTGATGGATCAAGAGATGATACCACCACCATTAGATTCATAAGTCCATTTATAGGTGGAATCATGTAAAATTTCATCAAAAAAATCTCTAGGAACTCAAGTTATGGTCCCGAAAAGTCACTCTTAAAGGCACAGATTCAAACAATTAGCAAATTTTTGGGCCAAAAAAACAACCAATAGGAATGCAACGCACTTTTTTACACCAAGTGCACAATATTTTTGGTACAACAGGTGCAATAAAATGAAACCTCTACCCCATTTAAGCCCCTGTACCTCTAGATGACTATTGTTTGACCCTTTATCTCAAGTTAAGCCACTAGGCTTCATTTCCCAGCCCCTGCTTCATCAAATCCTGTGTTGACAAGTGGCCCAATTAGAATAGGGCACACATTTTTGCACCAATTGCACCAAATTTTTGGTGCATCTGGTGCAAAAAAACTCCCCATCCCTCCCATTTAGTCTCTTGGTCACCCATGTGCCCTTGGTAACTGCTTAAGGTGTTTTTTCTAAGCCCCCACTCAATCCATCATCAAATTACATGCCGCCAAGTGGACCAATAGGAATGGGGTGAATTTTTTTGCACCAACTGAACTATAATTTTAATTCCATTGGTGTACAAAAGTGTTCTTCTTCCCATCCTTTCAAAATATGTGAATTTTTCTAACTCCGTCAATTTGTCACATGTTGTTTCCTTTCTTCTGTCGTACGCATGCATAATGTTTTTGCAACTGTCGGGATCTCTTCCTCCCCTCCATTCTTGTTTCTTCCAAAAAATTACCATCAACTCCAACATAATTTCTCCATCAATCCACTCTACTAAAATTCAAATAATGATGATTTTCAAGCTAACTCCATAGCCAAGAGCTACCAGAAACCCTAGGGAAAGAAAATCACAATTTTCTCATATCTTCCAAACCATGCATCCGATCCTTGCAATATTTTGAGAAAACATTCCTTATTAAAATGAATTTAAGCTTTAAAAAATAATTGAAATATATACCTTATTTTTAATGGAATCCATTTGAATTTCTATGCCGTATGGTGTTCTTCCTTAATTTGTAATCAATTCAAGAAAAATTTAACTTGAAAATTCATACAAAGCATCCAAATCAAAAACCCAAAAAGAATCCCGAGTTTTCTTATTGATCCGAAATAGTGATTTTCATATTCTAAAACTAAAAGTACCACCAATTTTCACTTTCCATTTTTAGTAAGTTTCCAAAATGAAAAAATCCCTCCAGAAGAAAGATCAGTGAAAACAACCCAAACTAAAAACTAGGGCACGTGGTTCAAAAAGTCAAAAAGAAAAATAAGAAACTTTATAAAAATAGAAAGTGATTGGAATTGACCACATAACATATGTGGAAAAACTAAGACATGGAGTAAAAAAATTAGTGAAATCAACTAACCAAAAAAAGTAATATGACCAAAATAGCAGCCCTTGGGACTTGATTTAAAAAATAGTATTTTTTGGGTCCAGTTACAAAAAATTGCTATCACCTTCGTAATGACATATATTGTTATTTTTTTCAACCATGGAGATCAAGTTCACTATTTAAGTGATCCAAGGAGGTTTGGTCATATCAAGCTTCTCAAGACAAGAACAAGTAATTTGTTACAATATCTTCATCTACACAAGTTTCCAAACATGTCTTCTCAAGGTGATCAAGAGCTGGCCCCATGAAAAATTCTACAAATATTCCAGTGACCAACATCATGGTAACTCCCAAAGATATTTTTCCATGGGTTCATGAAGTAATTGAGAGAGGGACAAGAACAACACAACTCATTGCCATTCCCGGTCTCACGAAAATTCCTAGAATTTCAAAACCCAAGCAAAGAAAGAAGGCTCCGATGGCTTCCCATTTCTTCAATGGCACCTTGGGTAACTAGTATGTTGAAGTTTTTAGGCATAAGACTTAAAATACCATGGAATAAATGACTCCGTCTAATTATGATATTACTCATATATCATTGGGTCAAGCTTCTCCCAAAGGAGACATTCACCTATTCAAAGAATCATATTCCTGCCTTCATGCTCATACTGAATAATACAAGTGAACCATTGTTCAATAGGAGGAATATGTAAGAGCTCACAATTCTTACATTTACCCCTTCTTAAGAGAATAATCAACACCTCCTCTTCCAATTAAATATATCCCTCCAATCAGTGGTATAAACCCCAAGGAAATCAATAAATCACATGAATACATGATGTGGGGGAAATCCTATGAAAAGTGGATTGAAGAAATCATCGAGCAAGGTAAGGCATTATGTTTGGAAATCATTTCTCTCATCAAGTATGCTCATGAAACATTCTCTAAATTAAACAAGATGAAGGAGAAGCTTGCAAAGGAATTTGGTCATTTGGATGAGATACTCCCACTAGTATCCAAAATGAGTTCTTTCGACTCTCATGCCCTTGTGAGTAAGGGAGTGTTTGTATCAACTACCAAGGACTTGTCTCAAGTTTGGTTTGTATCTTGGATGCATAATATGCAATGCTCAAAAATTCCATATCTGAATTGGAATCCCATGAGTATTAGGTCTCTGGAATCTTGAATGAAGTCTACCATTGTTTTTAAAGGTTTGAGTTCCCCCACTCACTAAAGACTCATCATCAGAGGAACTCATCATTGCATTCTAGGAGATGGTCAAGATAGTGGTAGGTGATCATATTTTCTTCAACAAAAATAATTTAGAGTCCCTAGCTAGTATCCGAAGTTACATTTCCTTAATTGTAATGGATCATGAAGAATGGCTTCATCAATGTCAAAGAATCAGGGATGTTCTAGGCACATGGATCAAGGTACTTGGTTGTGTTTGTATTCTAGGGGAAGAGAATTTGATAGCTACAATAACTCAGTTCAACAGAGAATTCAAGGAATGGGTGCCCATTCTAGAGGACCCCCATCCAGAGGTTTAATTTTCAAAATTCTTCAAGGAGGATGCTACTTCATTAGAAATATCCTTCCCTTCTCTTCTAATCTCTTTCCCTCACCCTCCTTTCTATTTCCTTTCTAATTCTTCATTGGGATTCATCATTATATTTTTTCCTATTCACTTAAGTGACCTACTTTCAAATTGTAAAAGTATTTTCTCAAAATTATAAGAGAAATACTTAATTTAATGGAAAATGAAAGGTCACAAGTGGAATATGGAAATGAAGAGTCATATGAGGGAGATGAAATATCAATCCACAATGCTATAAATTGGGATGGCTTCTCCATTCCAAAGGATTCTAAAAATTACTTTTGAAAATTGCATTCCTTAAAATTTTGGACTTTGTAGAAATAATGGATTGTAATATGTTTTTGGACTTATTATCATCCATATACATGAAATAAAGCCACACTTCTTCAACATGATTTCTTATTTTCCCTTTCTTTGTACAACTTGTGTAAATGTCAATCAAGGAATAAAATTTCTTCTTTCTAAGATGTATGAATGTGTGTAACTTTGTATGCATGGTTTCCTCTCATCATTGGCGTAATAAGCATAGTTGTTATAAGCATCTTGTTTTTCTTCCACTTCCCTCTTTTATGCACTTTGCAAGCATAGTGATGTAAGAGTTGTGTATCTTCGGTAAGTGAATCTGAAGAATTTTCATTTTGATTCATTGATCCCACTAGCTTCATTATTGCTTTCCTCTATATTGAATTTTGAACTACTCTAGTTACTGTGGTGTGAGCTCTGAAATCTACTCATGTAAGTAATATTCCTTGCCTACTTTCCCTCCTTCCCCCTCATCACCGTAATTTTCTGCGCTTATACCTCATACAAGCACCTTGCCATAGGTTCAGTGAAGTGTTTTTGTGTGATCCCCAACCAATTTGGCCTCCCACAACATTTTATATAGGATTATTATTAGTTTCATTAAGTAATGAGAGTTGTACCATTCAATGCAGAGGGGCGTAGCCCTGTGAACGTTTGTGGAGACACCTAATTTTTCCACCTAAATTTTTTTCTCACTAATAGTTTTTGGAAAATCCATTGGGGAGATATTTTCCTAAGTGCACCCAAAATGTTCTCTTTGCAAAAATTAAATAATACAAAAATTATAAATTCAAAAAAGCATATTTCAAAGAAAATCATTTTTGAAGGTGACTCCATCAAGGAACAATTCTTGTCATGTTCGTTTCTGCAACATGAAGAAATTTATAGATTGGAGTGAAGTACCAATGAGTGATAGTGAAGAAGAATAAGATGATCTCCATAAAACTAAGATTTTTTTATCAACCATGGTTCCAGACTATCCCTTACAAAGAGGAAAATTTGAGAATGACAGAATGAGTATCTTTCTTCAAGAATTTACATGTCTCTATAGATAAAGGAAAGATGAGGTAGAATAAGAAAAAATTATGCTTATGAAGAACATGTCATCAAATCCTGGTGGTTACACTTCAAGAAGAGATTTATTAAAGGAAAGAAAATGGGAATTATTGTGACCAACAATCTAGAATGCAAGAGATTGATGAAAAGATACGAAGAAGGTACAAGATGTTGTATGAAGTCAATGGAGATGAAGGATTTGCTAAAGGTAATATTTGCAATCTTGCATAGCTAAATGAAAAGCTTGAAACATGCCTTTCATCAACCTCCCTTGGGATGATTTCCTTGCATATAGAAATGATGAGATGACATCCTTGAAAACTAAGTACGTGCAAAGAGTCATGAGAATTTTATAAGGAGATTTTGATCCCTATACCTACCTTGAAGTTCTAAAATATGCTGAGGCTCTACAAGAAATGTATGAGAAACTTGAAGCAATCCATAATGAAGGAAAAGAAGAGGATATTTTTCCTATGGAAGAAGACCCTGATGAAAATCAAATCAACACTATGGAAAATGATGAAGGATCCCCAGAGAATATTTTTGCAACCTCACACAACTCACTATAAAATTGAGAACATTTCCTTTTTATTCCACTCTCTAGATGAATTAATTACATATGGTGATGGAGAAATGAACATGTTGAAAATAGTGTATGTGGAAAGGATTCAGAGCATAATAAAAGGAAATCCTAACCCCAAAGGATATCATGAAATTCGAGAGGTACACTTTAGCTCTGTAAAAAGGTATGAACACCTCAAACCACCTCGCGTTATCAAGGATGAAAATACTCAAGAAGATCCTAATGATTATCTGAACTATGAGGTGTTCATCCCTAGAATATTCTCGGATTCTCTTGAAGAAGATCTTACTCTCAAAACCTCCACTTTGAAAATCAAGGAAACATCTTTGAATGATGAAAGAGGCATAGAGGTGGTCCTTCCATTCATCAATTCTTTTTGTCTCGAGGCGCAACCCATGGGAGGAATAATATGTTCAATAGAGGAATATTATTGCTGCATAATGGATGATTCAATTCTTTCTAAAGACTCCACCCACAATGAAGAAGCACAAAATGACTAGTCCGAGGTAATCATGGAAAATCCCCTTTCAGATTTTGATTTTTTAATTAATGATGAAATGGAGATATGAGAAGAAATGCATGAAAGGAACCCAACATCATGGACCGAAGATGATGAATTTAAGATGGTCATAGATAATTTTACCTCCTATTTTGATTCCTCAAGTGATGTATAAATGTTGTATGAAGAAATGGAGAAAGTTGAAGAATCAAATAACCTTTCAGATTTAATCATGGATGCTCTAATGGAAGAGGCCCACTTCCTTTTTGAATCCAAGGAGAATATATAGCTCAAGCACAACCTCTTTTTAAAAAGGAGCAAAATGATCATCCCAGAGAGTATGAATTCTTTCATTTTCCATATAAGCTATAGGATTCAATAATGGAATGATCAAGATGTAGCTAAAAAAATTTCTCATAGCATTTCCTCAACATGGTTCTCTACTTCCTACCAAGAAGAGGATGATATGGATTTTGAGCTTGAAGTATTTCCCTTCCAATGAAGCTTGGACCTATTCTCCTTTTCAGAAGGTTACATGAATCAAGTATTCTTGTTTGTGTAAGAAAGTGAATCTTGGGAAACAAAAAGCATGGAAGAGGTGAACGAGGATGTTTCAAATGAATCATGGGCCCATATGGATCAAATTTTTAACCATCCCTAGAGGCACAACATGAAGATTCTTCCAATGAGGATGAAGATGAATCTATGGAAAACTTAGAAGAACCATCGATGCAAGACATCTTGAAGGCTACAAAAGAAAATGAATATCATTGACTCAATCTTGAACTCTTAACTCAAGACATGTATAAGGCCATTTTTGATCCTCTTTTTGATACACCAATGTTTGATACCAAGACAGAGCCAATGGATGAACTGGATGACTTCCCCAATGCCTTGGTTAATGAGAATGGATGTGAAAGCATGTATTTTTATTTCAAAATGTATGAAAAGGTTCATGAGTGTAAAATAATGAAGGTTATTAAATATCCTTTGAAGTTATTGGTCTTAAAGACAACATCTCTACCATACAAGAAACTAGTAGAAAAATGTTAAACAGGTTTGCATCAAAGAGATTTGTTCTAGGAAACAAAGTGGGACATCAAAATAAGTTATTGAAAGGGAAGAAAATAAGTTTTTTCTCTCTCCTTCTGAGTTCCTTTCTAATTTAAGATTTGATTTAAAGTGGAAATTCAAAGAGGATGAATATTTTCCCACTCTTGAAGACATGGAAGAACAATGTTTCATGATCACATGGTGTCAAGAAGAAGCATCAAGGTACAAGATCTTGGAGAAGATAATGAATCATTCACTACATGTAAGAAATTTCTCTATGTAGTATAAATACAAAGATGGAATTATGGTCAGCCTTCCTCTTCTCAAGCCATACAAAGCCATCAAAAAATCATGGTTTTATCAAATAACAATTTTTGTGCTTCAAAGGCCAGACTTCAATCCGTTGTTTCAGGATGGCATGTACTTCTCTAAACCCATTGTCAGGTATGTGTATATTCTTTACCTTCCTCTATAAATATCCCTCCCATGTACCATAGTTTCCCTTTCACTATCATTTTTTGTTGATGTATCCTAAAATTTACCGATAACACCCTATTAATGTACCGGCACATCACTTAGTCTAGACCGAGCACTCACTCGAAGTATGCAAAGGTACAAGGTCCCTCTTTAGGGTTGTTGTAGGATGTTAGTGTGAAGATGGAATAAAAATATAGCTTCATAACTAATCCATCATTCTACAATACATACCATATTTAGATTTATGAAATAACAAGTTTAAACAATAATCATGATTGAATCAAGAACATGCACTACTTGATTTCACATAGGAATAACACTTAGATTCATCCAATAACTTCCATATATTAATAAACACAAAATATCCTTATAATAATGACATCATGTATCAATACACGTATGGGTCGATACAATAATCCCACCGTATATCTCTCTCTAAGTGTGTGTGTTCTACTATGTGCTTCACATCATATATAGGGTGGGGACTTTCCCTTCACCACTTCTCTATTCCAAAAATAGGCCACATGCTATTAATAGCCACGTGTCATTTATAGGCATAGCCACACATGCAAGTGTGCTATCTATAGACCTCTTACAGTTAAGTGAAGTGACAATCCTATTCTTAGCTCACCTCCATGAAAAACAAGCTTCGATCCAATACTTCAAAGATAGATAATGCATGGCACACACGTCCCTCCATCGTTGGTGTGTTCCACATGCCATCTTATAAAAATAGGTCTTCGTGCTCAAAATAGGCTAATTCTTAAATGATGAACTTTCCCTCCACACGCGTGTTCTTCTTGTCCATTCATGCCCTTAAACCTAGCTTGCTTTCCCACGCGGACTTCTTGTGTGAGTTCTTTCAAGTGTTTTCTAATCAACATTACCACACACTAATCACATTGTCACCTTGAAAATGGGTTATCTCCAAAAAAATTAAAGTAAAGAAAATTAATTGGAAAGAATAAGAAAGAATGCAGATGAATAAATAATGTTTTAAGAGGTAGCATCCTCTATATCAACTTGAAAGATCAACTCTATATACTCCTCCTTTATTTTGGCCTCTAAAGTCTACCATTCACTGAGTGCTTATTCTACTTTCTCCTGGAATGTCCAAAGTAATTGATTCCAACTCATCCCTCGTAATATCTCCTTTTTCATTCTACAGAACCAACACAATGATGGACATTGATGTCATTATTCCTTCTAAAACATCCATTTTCTACACAATGAGCTTTGCAAGCTCTTCTAGCCAAGTCTTATACAACTCTTGTGCTGCTGCTAAGGCCTTGCACTTCTACTTAACCATTGAGAATCTTTCTATGTGGCCTAATGTTTCATCCTTCATTACTCTTTGGAGCCATTTCTTCTTCCTTGACGACCACCTTCTTCTTTCCTTTTACTCTCGTTGCAACTACCTTATTCGTTGTCATTTTTACCTTGCAATCCTTTATAGATCCTTTCTGCTCAAATTCTTTAATGTGTAAAGTAAACCCTAGTTTGATTCAGCATGCCCTAGGTGGAATTACGTGCCCCTAAATCATCTCCATTTCCTCACTTTGCTCAAACCCTTCACCACAGGGAATCAAGCTTCTTTTATGCATAGATCTCCTTGTCACGAATGGTTACACACCTCTCACAACTTAAAATGATCACTCACTCTTTGCACTTAGCTTATTTCAAATACTCTTACTTACAATAGTAAATATGAATCCGCATCCCATCCTTATATAGATTTTTCAAATTTTGATGCATTTATTACTCCTTCACCAACAAAATTTCCCTTAATCATTGACCAAATTTTTTCGTTCTACATGGTATATCTTCGCGCCCAAACTATAACCTTCTAGTGCACCTCACTACCCTCTCGGTCATAGATTTCTCTTTAATGTGTGCCTCTTGCTCCCGAGTACCTCGTCACTATACCTTCTCTTAGTAGTTATCATGGCCTTCGCTTACCTTGCATTATATTGTTCCTTCCTTCATCTCCATCCTTGGTAACTTGTGAGAAGCAATCTTTCTTTTACTTTAAATCACACCCATAAAAAATTATTCCTTTATCCTTTCAATTCCCACTATCTTGTACCTAGATATAAACAACCATCCCACACTAAAAGTATGTGCGAGTCCTCCATGCATAAACATTCTTCACATAAGTAAGTATCTTCATGCATGCAAGCGCATTTATTACACAAGAACAAAAACTAAATTGACAAAGCATAATGAAAATGAAGTAAATACATTAAGCAAATACATAATTAAAAACCAAATCTAAATGGTAATACTTGCCTTATTACAAACACCAATAAGAATTTTTATAGTAGGGCTTTAGCCTAATCCCGTTGAACTAACCAGGTAGTCATGTTCCATCAAGTGCTTCTAATGGAAGCACTTTTTTAAGTATGTGAGTGATGAAAACGAACCCAACCAATGTACTTTGAGCTTTCCTAGATGGCGCAAGAACTTAGAGTCATAAAGAAGTACCATTTGTCCAATCTCAAATTTCTTATCCCTTATGTTTCTGTCATGCCATGCTTTTTGTCTGGCCTTTTCCTACTCCTAACTCCATCGTGCTATGGCTCATCAATCATCCAGTTGAATCATCTTCTCAATACACTCTTGTAAAGCCTCCGCTCATTAGCTAGACCTCCAAAGATGCACAATACATAAAGAAGGTAGCATAAATTCTATAGGAGAACAACTTCTCGCACCAAACACCAACCGAAATGGTGTGGCTTTTTTAATCTCTTATAATTTGTTTTATATTCCCAAAGAATAGATGACACTTTATCATCCCAATCCTTTCTTCCAACATCAAATTCTTTTGTCAAATTTTGGCTCAAAATCTTGTTGAAGGCCTCGTAGTTCTATTTTCCTGAGGATGGTAGGGTGTGGTTTTATGGTGTGCAACCATAAACTCATCTAATAGGATCCTAATTGTCTCATTCAAAAAGTGTACCCCTATCACTTTTCAAGCTTAAAGGACATCCATATCTTGTAAGAACATTCTCCCATAGAAACCTAGCTATTGTAGCCATTGTACAATCCTTCGTAGGTGCTGCTTCTACCCACCATGTGAGATAATCTATGCAAGTAATGATATATTGCAATCCATTCCTGCACGCGCAGATGGAAGAATAGGTCCTACAAATTCAATAGCCCATTTCTCAAATAGTTCAAGCACTAGTAATCGGTCTCAAAGGCATCTCATCTCTTTGCCCTAGTTTTCCTAGGTGCTAACAATGGTCACACACCTTGCAATACACCTTACAATCTTTATACAGTGTCTCCCACCATAATCCAGTGAGTAGGATCTTCCAAGTAGTCACATCACCTATATAGTGGCCACTTGCAATACCACCATGGGATTCTTCCATAATATCCTTGCGCTCATGTTCTAATACACAGTGGTGTAATACTTCATCTCTTCCTAACTTGTAGAGATCGCCACTGATTAATATAAATGGTGTTGCATGTATAGCAAGTTGTTTCTTTTCTAATGCCTTCATTCCTTTTGGTGCCATACCAGTTTGTAGAAAGACAAAAATTTCTTCTAATTCTATGGGCATGCATTGTAACCTATATAACTATGCATATGGCATGGTTTCTTCAATTTTATGTGCTTCTTCTATTGAGAAAATTCTAGACAAGTGGTCTAATCCAAAATTAATTTTCCCTATATTCACCACAATTTGTGAAATAAAACTTTGGAAATAGGAGTACCCATCTCGCATATTCACCCTTGCAAGATTGGATTTTTCACCAAATACTTCAATTCCATGTGATCTCGTATAAAACACAAATGGTGTTGCTAAAAAGTATTGTCAAAAATTGTGCAATGCATAGATCATTGACAAAGCTTCACGCTTTGTAGTTGTATAATTCCTTTCGGTAGAGGAGTCATCTTCCTACTAGCAAAAAAATTATATGATCTATAATACCTTCTCCAGGTTGAGCTAACACAATGCTAATGGCCATTCCAGAAGTATCCACATGCACATGAAATGGTTTATCCCCGAGGAAAATGTAGAATGGGCATGATAGTAAGTTTCTATTTTAATATCTCAAATGCGCGTTGTTGTGGTTCTCCCCAATAAAATGTACCTTTCCCTTTTAGTAATTCTTCCAAGGGTGCAGAAATTTTGGCATACCCTTTGATGAACTTTTGATAGTAACCTGTATGACCCAAAAATCCATGCACCTCACTTTGATTGGTAGGCACTTCCAGGCCTAGAATGACTGCAACCTTAGCTAGATCAACCAATAACCCTTCCTTGCAGATTATATTCCCTAACAATATTCCAAAAGGTGTAGCAAATATGCACTTCTTGATGTTTAAAGAGATACTCAATTTTCTGCATCGTTCAAACATTAAGTGTAGATTGTCATAATGATCTTTCACAAGCCCATATACTATCTAATCATCTAGACAAAGTTGTGAATAAAATATTTAAATACCTAAACAACTATACGTGAGAATACAACAGTGTGTTTTTTAATCCAAAAGGCATCACAATATAGGCAAAGCTTCCCCATTTAGTAGTAAATGTAGTCTTTTCCTAATCCTTCTGAGAAATCCTAACATGATGATACCCAGAAAACCCATCCGTGAAGGAATATATTGTGCCCTACAACCCCCTCTAGGATTTCCTCCATAAATGGCATATGGAATGGGTCAGTTACATAGGCAATATTTAGCTCCTTGTAGTCCACACATATCCTTATTCATTCATCCATCCCGATATTGATCACCATCGGACTAACCCATTCTGACTCATCAAGGGGCTTGATAATTCCATATTTCAACATTTTATCAATTTCTTCTTTTACCTTTTCATGCAAATTAGGATTCATTCTATAAGGTATCTTTCTCATGGGGCATGCACCTTCCTTAAGCTTTATCTTCATTTCCCCAAGTGATTCATGCATGCCTTTAAGTTCATGATACCCTCGAGGGAATAAGTCCTAAAATCCATGAGTAAATGATCTTTTCCACCTCCGAGTTTGGCCGTAGTCTCTAATTATGACCTCCTTAGGCTCGGCCTCCGATCCTATATTAAATTTTTTTGTCTTCATTAGTTCATGGTATACACGTGTATCCTTATCTCGCACTATCCAAGACCTTGTGTGCCCCCAGTGAATGGTCAATATCCAAATTCTCAACTTCCTCCTCATCCACGATATACACCATCTTATCTTTTTCTTTCTTAAGACAAGCATGATCAAGTAATATGGGGTCTTCTCCTTATTCTTAAAAATGCATGCCTGATTCTATTTCACCCATTAATTCTGTATGAGTTCCTCCGCATTTTCACTATCTCCCATGGTTAACCACTTAAAAATTTCAATGCCTCTTCTATTAGGGGTTGGGAAGAAAAATAGTCAAAGCTATGGATCATTCTTGAAGTCAAAATTTTCCAATTACCAGTCTCTCTCTGTAGTTCTGCATATACATACCAAGTGTGTGCACATCCTCAGAGTAGAATATAGTCTGTGCATCTAGAGTGAAGGTGGTAATGCTTCTTGTCCCGCTATCCGAGTCTCTCACACTTCGAATGTGATGTTGAGTAGGTTTATCACCACTATAAGTGAATATCGACGTAGGTGTGTTGCTTCTTACAAACCTGGTAGATAGGGAAATTCTGATCTCCTTCCACTTCGTAAGATTATCTCTATGAACTACCCACCAGCGCACTGCTGTCCCATGCAAGACATATGCTAACATGTCTCTTATCCTAACCTGGTCTATGCACTTTGTGCCTCCATGGCTTCCAAAAATATAGGAAGATCTTCTGCTCCTGTATACCAAGGTACTGCACCACCTATCCATCGAATAGAATGAAGTCCCTTCTTGTGTGCAACCATATTTTTCACCTCATGTCCTACTAGTTCATATGTACCATGAGCCAAATTATCACAAGCAATACTCATAGTATCACTGATAGAATGAGAATCCTCCCACTATAGGATGCCTTCCTTCGATGGCTCATTGACCTCTAGATCTTGAAAAGTGTGGAAATTGATCATGTTTATGTCCTCCTCACTTAGAGGCTCAACAGATGGTGTAGAATTCCCATCACAAAGGTATTACAACCCTTTCCTACTTGTTCTCAAAGTTGATATACCCCTTATTGAATCTCAATTCAGCATTATTCGTATAACACCAAGGGTGTCCAAGCAAGGTTGGAAAATTATCTTCTTCCGTAAGTGTTAATACCTCAAAATCCCCATTGAATTAGCCCCTTATATAGTTATAGATTCATCCTTTAAAAATATTATGGGAGTTACCTTAGTTTGGTTTGCCATAAACAACACATTAGATTATGGTTGCAATTGGGGTCTCCCCATTTGTACCCATGCATCTAATGTAAGCACATTACTTCCACACCCGTATCTATCGAATATTGCTCAACAACCATCCATCCACAACAAAATTCGAGAGTAATTTCCTTGTCATAGTCATTTCTATCAAGGGAATATTTGCTTGTAGGATTTGCCATCTTGTCTCAATACTTGTGTGTGGAGTGTTCCCTTTTAACCAACTTCCTAATAGTGGGATGATGTTCTCCTGGCGCAAAATTTTACATACTTCTCTTAGATCATCGATATCAATTTGGAATGTCTCTGATGCTTTCTTCTACTCCTTTAAGTACTATATTTCACCCTGAAGATTCCTTAGCACTTCCATGCAATCCTGATAAACCTCCTTTTGATGAGCTAGATCTGGGTACCTTACATGTAAAACCTCCTCCTTGGTGATCATAGACTTCTCGTATGATTCCTCTCTTATGTGTGACGCTTTAGCACGTGTGGTAATCTGACAATAAAGGCATTAGGTTCTCGTGCTATCTTGGGAATCCACTTATTTTCCCCCACACATGGGATCCTAACCATCCATGTGCCTTTGTTCTCCCTGGTTATGTTGTTTCTTGAGATGCTCATATAATTTTAGGCACTCCTTATAGCTATGATTCTTTCGCAAAAAGAACATGCAATATTATAGGGACATTCACACTAGGGGATCCACATGTATAGCACATTCCTCAAGGAAACTTGCTTCTTCCTCCACCACGGCCTTATCCTCCATATCCACCTTGATATCCATGTCCTATTCCATGACCTCCTTTAAAACGACCCTCATTCCTATCATAGCACATTTGATTATGATCTCGATATTAGTGCTCATTCTTACCCTTAGAATTATCTATTACACTTGTCTATCATACGCCAATTTCTATAACATCCTGGGCCCGACCAATAAATCGACAATCCTCGGTATCGTGGGTCATAGACCTACAAATTTTTGAAAAACCTAGATACATTATTTTTTATCGCATGTTGTAACAAAGGACAGTGACTAGTATCATGATTCAAATGATGAATCTCACAGTCCAACAGTAATGAGTGTACTATTCTACGAGGACAACTATCCTTGGTGTGACCTTCTACCTCACAATCTATACACCAAATTCTTGAGCGTGCTTCATGGGCTGAATTTGCTTATAGCTTCTCTAACTGTTTAGTCATATCTACAGTTTGTGCCTCTATGAATAGAATAATGCCAGTTTCAATGCTCCCAAATGCCTTAGCATGCAAATCCACTTCTAGTGCTTCACATGGATTAGTGTATGTCTTATGTGACAGTTCTCTTCTAAATGGTGTAATCAATCACCCAAAAAACCATTGTGCATGTTGGATGGCATGAATATCATAAGAAATCTTAGATAGAAGTTTCTTAAAGTGGGCATCATACTCATGTACACTCTCAGTGGTGCCCTAATTTATATCTTTGAGAGTGCTAATACTTTTCTGCTCAAATTCTTAGATATAGAACTCTTTTAAGAAAGCATCCTTCAACATTGCATAATCCACGCAAGTTTGATCAGGGTCAAACTTCCTATACCAGCTATGTGCTCATCCCTGTAAGGTAGTAGTGAATTAAATTTCCTTGCACTCAACAACCATTATCCCTTCCATGCACCATAAGATTTCACACATGTGCACATGCTTAGTAGCATCCTCTATGCCTCTATACTCCAAAAGATGAAGAGACATCTCTATATAAATGTTTTATGGTTGTTGTGGACCTTGACCACCTGATCCAAAACCTCCTATGTTTCCGCTTCCACTAGATCCACCGGAACTAGAACCACCTATACCACTTGAACCTCCACCAGTAGCTTGAATAGGACCTATGGATGTACTCCCCTGTGCTCCGACAGTAGTACTATACTGAACCCATACAGTCTGTGAGGTAGTTCCACTTCCAGAGGTGAACCCAAAATTTGGAACACTTACGTTATGTGTGGATGATGTGCCTGAAAACACACCTCTAAATAACATTGAAGCTTTCTATCCTACCATTTATGTACTTGTTCTCTTACTTACCAAACTTTCTTGTTGATTACTGGTCATACTATATACTGAAAAACCAAGTGCAAGGGCTAGGTCACTAGGTGGATTGAGTCAAGCGCCCATGGCCTAAGTAGTCTCTGCTATCGTAATTCCGCATGAAGCCAAGGGGAATCTTTGTCATGCTTTCCAAGATGGGGAGTTCTTGATGCTCTGGCCACATATTCCACATGAGCTTTAAATCCTTCACGAGTAATCTCTCTCCTCAATGCGATACTTTCTATAATGGTACGCTACTTCTCTATCTCCCTCTCGCTTGCCTCATTATACTTAATCCACCTTTCCTCTCTCTACCTTTCTGCCACTATGTATGTCATCCTTCACCGAACTTGTTCCTTCCCTCATGCATGGTGAGGTTCGGTTAGCCATCGCTTTATTGTCTAGGTTCAAATTTACCATCAAGTTATTGTTCACCGGTGGAATGCCTTGCAAATATGTTCCTCTAGGATACCGCAAAAACTAGAATTCAGCTACCTCTAGGTAAGAATACGTCAAAATTGAATATTCTAGAATATAACTATTTAGAACACCATGAAACCATGTATCCACAACACAAGTCTAGATCGGTCGAGAATCATAAAGGTCCTAAAATTCTTCTTATGTCTAGACAAGTGCGTAATATCTCCAATTCCTCTTAGATGTATACACAATCAACCACTTATATAATTCTACTAAAAAGATGGTGAAAAAACTCTCATATAAGCTATCATACAAATTCTATTCTACCAAAGTGTGTTTGTTAAACTCAGATCCACTGCTGAACTACCATGCATATTCTTCCTCTAGATCGTGTATCCACTCCTCAATACTTGCTAGGGTTAACCGATATGTCTTCATTGTGAACCATCCTGAAAAAAATGAAAAGAGGTCCCGACAATAGAACCAATGATGCAGCCTAGAATTTACCAAATAACACCCTAGTAGCGTTGGCACATCACTCACCCAAAGTGCGTAAAGGCACTAGGTCCCTCTTTAGGGTTCTTTGTTATAGGATATTAGCATGAAGATGAGATAAACATATAGATCCATAACTAACCCATCATTCTATAATGCATACCATATTCAAATTTATGAAAGAACAAGTTTAAAAAATAATCATGATTGAATCAAGAACATGCACTACTTGATTTCACACAAGAATAACACTTAGATTTAGCCAATAACTTCCATCTATTAATAAACACAAAATCTCCTTACAATAATGGCATCCTATATCAATGCGCGTATGGATCTGATACAATAATCCCATCGTATACCTCTCTATACATATATCTCTCTCTAAGTGTGTGTGTTCTACTATGTGATTCACATCATATATATAGGGTGGGAATTTCCCTTCACCACTTCTCTATTCCAAAAATAGGCCACATGCTATTAATAGCCATGCACCATTTACAGGCATAGCCACACATGTAAGTGTGCTATCTATAGACTTCTTGCAATAAATTGAAGTGAAAATCCTAGTCTTATCTTGCCTACATGCAAAACAAGCTTCGATCTAATCCTCTAAAGATATACAATGTGTGGTGCACACATCCCTGCATGGTTGGTGTGTTTTGCACGCCATCTTCTAAAAATAGGTCTTAATGCTCAAAATAGGGTAAGTCCCGAATGCTGAAATTGCCCTTCGTGCATGTGTTCTTCCTATCCATTCATGCCCTTAAACTCCGGCCTCGCTTCCCGCATGGACTTCTTATGTGAGTTATGTCAAGTGTTCTTTGATCAACAGTTGTTTCCCCATTTTGGTGTGTTTCCCTTTTTTTCCATGTTTGTGTGTGTGTGTTCAATAAAGCAAGTTATGTAGTATATCTTTTTGGTGACTCTAAAGCCTAATAGGTAAGGAAATCATATGTAAATTGAAATTTATATTTTGGAGTTCCCATGTTATTTCCTCATTGTGCTCAATCCACAACATGTCCCTAAGCTTGAGCCAATTGTTTTCATGTGAATGTGCAACAAGAAAATTCCAAATTTTCAAGCATGAAAACCATACCCTACCCAAAACTTTTGAATCAAAGGTCATTATGAGCCCTCCTTCATATCACTCTAATATCCAAGTAGGTTTTACCATAGGTTAATTAAGGGTATCCAATTAGTACAAGATATTTCAAAGCAATATCCATCAAGACAAAAAAATTTAGTAAGCTTGGGAAAGGGTTGTTATCGAGTCTTCTCCGAGGTTGGTGTGCACCGAATAAATAGAAAAAGGTAAAAAATCATGAAGAAGGTGTAATGGAGAGCCAATAAAAATTTTCAATCAATTTTGGAAAATTTCACAAGTTTTGGAGAGAGTTCGAGAAAGGTGGGTCTTGGAAGCCTAAGTAGGGCATAGGACCAAAAATCTATTAAGCTTCAGAAACAATTAAGAGAGCTCTAGAAGGAATTAAGAGACAAAAATATATATTCGAAATTTAATTCAAATATCTACAAGATAGTAGAATCATATTCTTCACAAAACCTTAGTTCTCTACACCCCCATCCAATTTTTCCCATGTACAACCTTGGATCCGTAACAAAACTCCTATTTTTAGGGGAAAAATGGATGACTTATGAGATACGACCACCATCATTGGATTAAAAGGAAATTTTTCAGGTGGAATCATAAAAAAATTCATCAAAAAATCCTCCAAGAACTCAAGTTATGGTCCCAACAAGTCACTCTCCAAGGCACATGTTCAAACAATTAGCCAATTTTTGGGCTGGAAAACCAACCAATAGGAATGCAATGCACTTTTTACACCAATTACACAAAAAAATTGTGTAATAAAATGCATCACCACCCCATTTGATCCCTTGGATGTCAAAATTACCATTGTTCAGCCCTTTCTCTCAAGTTAAGCCCCCAACCCTAATTTCCCAAATTCGCTTCATTAAATCATGTGCTTGACAAGTGACCCAATCAGAATAGGGCACATGTTTTTGCACCAAATGCACAAAATTTTTGGTGCATCTGTGCAAAAAACATGCCAGACTTCTCATTTAGTCTTTTGGTCACCCATGAGCCCCCGACAACTGCTTAAGGTGTTTTTTTAAAGCCGCCCACTCAACCCATCATCAAATCGTTTGCTGCCAAGTGGACCAATAGGAATTGGGTGCAATTTTTTACACCAAGTGCACAATTTTTTTGTGTAATTGGTGCACAAAATTTTTCTCCTTCCCATCCTTCCAAAATATGTGAATTTTGCTAAATATTCGGGCTCCCACTTATTACTTCCTTCTTCCCTACGCAAGCAAAATTTTATGCAAATGTCGAGATATCTTCCTCCCCTCCATTGCTACTACTTCCAAAACATTTCCATCACCTCCAAAATCATTTAAACATCACTACAAACTTTTGTAATGTGAATAATGAGGATTTTCAAGCTAACTCTATAGCCAAGACCTACCCTAACTCCGGGAAAGAAAATCACAATTTGCTCATATCTTCCAAATCGTGCATCCAATCCCAGCAAGATTTTGAGAAAATATTCCTTATTTAAATGCCTTGATGATGAAAAAAACAAAAAATTTAAATGCATCCCTTATTTTCAATGGTATCCATTTGAATTTTTGTACCCTATGGTGTTCTTCCTTCATTTGCAATCAATACAAGAAGTGGTTTGACTTGAAAATTCATACAAAGCATCCAAATCAAAAACCTAGAAAGAATCTAGAGTTTTCTTGTCAATACAACATGGTGATTTTAAGATTATAAAAATAACAAGTGCCACTAGTTTACACTTTCCATTTTTAGTAAGTTTCTAAAAATGACAAAATCCCTCCAAAAGAAAGAATAGTGAAAACCACCCAAACCGAAAACTAGGGCATGTGGGTCAAAAAGTCAAAAAAGAAAAAAGCTTTCTAAAAATAGAAAGTGCTTGCAATTGAACCCAAAACATATGTGGAAAACCCAGGACATGGATTAAACACTTGGGTGAAAGAAACTGACTAAAAAAGTAACCTGTGAAATAAGCACCCTCAGGGCATGATTTCAAAAATAGCGGTTTTGGCTCCAGGTTGTAAAAACCTCCTATCACCTTTGTAATGACATATATCATCATTTTTTTCCACCATGGAACTCAATTTAACTGTTTAATTGATCCGAGGAGAGTTAATCAGATCAATCTTCTCAAGAAAATAAGAATTAATTTGTAACAGAATCTTCCTCTACACAAGTATGCAAACATGTCTTCTCAAGGTGATCAAGAGATGACCCCATGATAGAATTATAAAGCACTCCGATGACCAAAATCATGGTAAATCTTGAGGAAATTTTTCCATGGGTTCATGAATTAAGTGAGAGTGGGAAAAAAACAACGTAACTCATTTCCATTCTCAATTTCTTGGAAATATCTGGAATGTTAAAACCGAAGTGAAGAAAGAAGGCTCATATGAATTCTTGTTTCTTCAAAGTGGCACCTTAGGTAACTAGTATGTTGAAGTTGTCATGCCTTGAATAAAAATCCCATGGAAAAAATGACTCCATCTGATTATGAGTTAACTCGTATCTTATGGGGTCAAGCTTCTCACAAAGTAGAAATTCACCTGTTCAAAGAATCCTCTTCCTTCCTTAATGCTCGTACCAAAGAATAAAAGTGAAATAATGTAGAGTTGGAGGAACATGTAAAATCTCTTAGTGTATACATTCAACCCTTCTCAGGATCATAATCAATGCCTCCTCTTCCAATTGAATATATCCCTCTAATAAGTGGTATAAACCCCATGGAAATTAAGAAATCATGAATACATGATGTGGGGAAATAATGTGAAAAGTGGATAGAAGAAATCATCGAGTAAGAAAAGGAATATTATCTAGACATCATTTCTCTCATCAAGTATGGTCATAAAATGTTGGGTTGATAAAGTAACTAAGTACCTACAACATGAATCCTTGTGGCACATGGAAGTAGGGCGTGAAGGCATGCAAAAGAGTAAGTCTTAGAGAGGTGCAAAGGTTTGTGCACTGGGCATGATGGATTTGGGACTTAGTAAGTTTTGGATAGCTGAAAATGAAACGTGTAGGGAGAAAATGGAAAAGTGACTAGATAAAGATGTGGATAATCCATGGAGACTTGTGGCTTAAGGAAAGGATATTCCAGGGCATCATTACGGTTATCATGAAAGGATAAAAATTTGATGTTATTAAGGATTAGTTGGCACATGCATGGTAAAAGGAAATTGATTGAGGTAAATGAATGGTGAAACCCAGTAGATTCCTAGGTAGTGGTAGAGAAATCAAAAACCCATTCCTTCATTTTTTCTATTGTCACCAAATCATTGCATCCCTCGAATGACTAGGCTATAAGCGGGTTGTTTGATGTAATTAGGACACACAAAATCACCTCTCAAGCTATGGGACTTGGATTCAAGGTGAACCTCCGAAGAAGGATGGATTCATTTTCCTAAACTAAGTTTTTACTACTCCTAGTGTAATAAAATGGCTATCTAATCTTAGGCTAACATTTTCCTAAGTTTTAGGGAAAGAGATCTGCAAAAGGAAACTAAACTAGGGATGGTGATGCACCAAATAAAAGGATATGTTGAATTATAGGAAGGGTTAATGTGAGTAAGATGTAGACATTGTTAGTCACCTTCACCTATTGCAACTTTAGAAAGGGCACAAAATACCACAAACCAGAAGCATGCGTTCCTTTGTTAAAACTTGAATCATACAAAATAGAGAGACCAAATTGAATTGGACACACAATTAACTAACCACGAGGATAAAACACATGCACATGTTAAACATTCATTTTGCTAATGATGGTCAATGATAATATAACCTTAGATACAAAAGGAAAATAGTATTTCCACAACTGACATAAAAGATGTTATATCACTTTTCCATAAAGCGAAACAAAAAAATCTGAAATAAAGGAAAGATAACCACCTATACTAAGAAATCATACATTCACAAAGCATATATAAATTATCAATTTATCATAATAAATAAGTTTCTATAAGGAAATATATCTCTCTGAATATAGTTAAAAGGTTCTTTAAATCTTTGAAGTACTCTTCCAAACTTCAAGAATAACCTCACCAAAATATGATCTATCTCTCTCTCAAATGACTCCATAAAATTAACTATTTATAAGTTATTTAGGATGAGCCATTATAGCTGGGCCTTTAACTAACATTTTACTAATAATATAAATGTCATTAATTCAAGGGAACATACTCCCATAAAAATAGAAATTTGTTGCAGGGGTTGGAATTAGTCAACCCTGTAACTTTGACTGATCCAGAGCTTGGATCTATCCTTTCATCACCATTCAACTTTGGCTTGGTCTTGCAACACCTTCCTCATATGTAGGTTTTTGTTGCATTTCCTCCCATGTAACAATTTGGTGTTTATACTCAATGAAGCATTTAATGATTCCTTGAATTTCCTCATCCCTAGGCCCACACATGTAGTGATTTATCACATTTACTTGTCTCAATTTCCCTCATGATTTTAGTTGGGACTCTTCTAATTTTACTCAAAACTTTCTTCAATCTTCTTGTGAAATTTTGGCATAAAACCAACTGACAATAAATTCTCAACTAAAATGTTTAGTAACTTCATCATCACGTTTCACCAAATCCTTAAAATTCTACTTGATTTGCTCCTCTGGAAGAACATAGATATTTTTGTTGAAGAATTTAAAGTTAACAATATCAAATTCTTCCAATATTTCATTCAAATAATCTTTAACCTTTAATTATTTATCATCTATCTTCTTAATTAGATCTTGTAGCACTTGACACTAGAATTCCATGGCATTTTGATATTCAAATAGATTTACATCATCATCGATTAAATCCTCCTAGAGGAGCATATGTGAATCTTACTCTCTAATCTCACTCCTTGTTGCCAAATTAAAATTCAATTGTTACTATCTTCTAAAAAGATTCATCCATTTTGTAAATAGTATTTTTCCCAACTTGTACATCATTGTATATCTCAACAACTTCTTTAATTAAAGGGTCGCCTCTATAGTATATGTTCCATCCATCCATCTACTGATATCCATTTCTGGCCTATATTTTTGATCTCGTGATAAGAAATATCATCAATAGTAGATGAAACTATCATGGCCGTAGTAGTTGAGACTTCAGTAGATGGAGTTGGCTTTGTTACTTTTCGTAGCAATGCAGTGAGTTGCTCAACCTTGGTCTTAAGCTCATCCTTGGAAGCTTTATCCTTATCATATTTTTCCAGTAGATTTCCAAGAACAGTGTGTATATCTTTATTTTCTCCTTCATGAGTGGCTTTTCCCAATGATAATTTGTAGTTGTAATTATTTTGTTAGTTTTTCCCTCAACTGGAGTGGCAACCTTCATAACTCATTCCCCAGATGTATTCACCATCAAGCTTGAAACAATCTTTGGCCTCTTGGCTTGTCTATTTGGGGTATGTTCCAATATGCTAAGATCTATCACATCTCCTAGAGGCACTTTATTCTTTTTCTTTGGATTTTTTCAGAACAACCATCTTGGAATGGCTTATGCCGATAAAGATAGAATAGTTGACTTAGTCCTGAAACATTAGCCACCATAAGAGTACCAGTAACATTAGTTGGCATTTGAATGGTAGTGGTAGTGATGGATGGGGTGGATGTGAGGATTTCCATAGGAGTTGATACAATAATGTTAGGGAATGAGATGGAAAATGGAAGTGCTAGGGGAAGTGGGGTAGAAATAGGTGACCCAATAGTTTATCCAGCTGAGAGAACTAGAAGGGATAAGAATACTTGGGCCATGGAAGGTGATGGGAAAGAAGAAATGATGGTAGAAGTGGAAGGAACTGATGTAGGAAGGGACAATGGAAGAGAAGAGGGAAATGATGGGTCTTGTGGGACACTAGGAGAATCACTAACTTCAACTATTTTTGTCACAAGTGTTGTTGAAGGCATGAATTTGGGAATAGGGGCCTTGGAAAGAGATGAGATCCCAATAACAAATGAAATATTTTTTGGAACCATATGGGTCTTTTGGGTTGACCTTTTCCCCTTTGTGGGTGTTGATTGGCTCATGGTTGATGGGGCCCCTATATTTATAGGTTGCTCTAACCCCTTGGGTGAGATTCCCAAGGTAACCAACCAACTATGAGTTCTTTATAGAATGGGTCCCACCCTTTCCTTTGTGTTGCAACATTCTTCCACATACCAATCAATCCATGGAAATGGTTGATTGGCAATATTATTACTTTTATACAATTCATCCAAAACTTCATCATTGTCCTACATGTCTTTTGGTACACTGCTATTCCAAATTGCCAAACTTCATCCAAAGTTATCCTTTCATAATCTCTTTGTCGGATGATAAATTCATCCCAAAAATGGATCCAGATATCTTCTAACTGGGCACATGGGAACTGGACTAACCTGTCTTGCTAAATTTTCCCCAATAGTCAAAATTGGTCTGTGGATGGAAAGTTCTCAAGGTTACCTCTGCCATTTCCACATCTACATTCTTGGCCTTGTAAATATTTGGGCAAGTGTATCTGCCAATTGAAATAGGGAATTACATTCCCACTTTGTGCCTTTTGTTTTGGATCTTGTGGTAATCCAAAAATTGTCAAACCAATTCTAACAAGACCCACTTATTAGTGGGACATCTAGGTAGCTTGCTAGGAGCACCCACAAAATAAGAATTCAAATGTAAGTAAATGTGGGGAATCTGAAGATAGATATCTCCCCACTTGCACACTTCCTTGAAGGATTTGTTATAAATTCTCTGATTATATAGATCCTTATCAATAACAAAAAGAAGGCATCATTGACCCTGCAGAAGTTTTAACTCCCCTCATCTAGTGTGAGTCGAGGATAGAAATCATAGATTTTGGAGGTACATAAAATACCTTTAGTATTTAATCTGGTGAAATATCCCATGGAAGCTATGGCATAAACCCTGAAGGATGTCATATATAAACACTTTGAAGAATTCACTCTACTCAACTAGATAGAAAATGGAGCTACTAATGTGCTCCTCCCATCTCATAAATTCACTATTCTTCTTGTTAGTAGTGATATCTAAGAACATCCACTCCTAAAATTCATTCGCTAAGGGAAGACTTGAGACTCTGCTTAATAGCACAATAAGGTCACTGACCTCCTAAATAAATTATGACCAATGCATGGTCTTTAGAAATTTGACAATGCTCTTGGCCAAATAGGTTTTTAACATGACCCTCGTGCACAACTCGCTTCTTTGTCCCAATGTTCCACCACTAATTTAGGTGAAATTTTGGCATAATATTCAATGTCAGGGAGTTTGAGTAAATATTCAAAGAAATCTAGGTCCAGGAGGATCACAACTTTTCCATTGGCATCTTTAATTGAAATAGATTCTTCATCATAGTGGGATCTTTGCAGCTAAAACAAATTCTAGGCAATACATGGATGTGGGAAAACTGAATGCAAGAGAAAGCCCGCTATCATATATAGCCTGCATCCAAGGTTTCTTATTTGGGGCCTTCACCCTTGCCTAGAAATATGGAAAATCAATTTTTCCAAGGTCGGTGTCCCCTATGTTTCCCAGGTTAGAAGATAAGAAAGAGTGAGGGGAAACCCCAAGGAATGAGTATTTCATTTTTTCCTTGCCCTTGGAAGTGGAAGTAGACATCAAATTATGCATTCTGAAATGCCAAAGAAGGTAGTCCAAAACTTAAAAATCTATAACTTCTGAAAACCTAAAAATTAGAAATCAAGAGGAGAATTCCAAAATTTTGAAATGCAAACCTCCAAAAACCCAAAGTGGATAAGTCCAAAATGATAGATTCTGAAAACCCGAAGAGGAGAATTCTCAAAACCAAAAGTGGAGACCTCTCGAAATGGAAAAGTCTTAAATTATGAATTGGAAATTTTTAAGAAAGGACCTCCAAAATATCAAAAAGAGAACCCCAAGTCTTAATGGCATAATCCCCAAAAAAATGAAGAGTGCTAAACAATCCAAAGCTCCAAATATTGAAAAGAGAGTTCTCCAAAAAATGTGGATCTCTGAAATCTAAAACAAAAGGTGCCAAGGGGGAAAATTGGAGAACTCGAGAGGATCCTTGCAACTATGAGTGCCTGTAGAAACTCAAATCGTGGAAACATGGTGGGAAATAAATTTTTCATTTCCCAAGGTATGCAGAGGAAGAACAAAGAAAATAAACAAGGAGGAAACAAAAATATTAAACCAAAAGAAAAGACCAAAAATAAAAATACCTTGAGGATGACGTTGAAAAGTACGAAATACAATAAAAATCAGTTGTCAGAGCAAAGTGTCAGGTGAAAATGATAGGTGAAAATGTGATTTAAATAGAAAAAACTTGATATTAATGGTGAAATTCCAATCCATACGGAGGTAGGTGGGAATTAAATGCATATAAAATTATGAAAGTTCAAAACCTGAAATACTGAAATTCTAAAATTTTAGAATTTCGGGGTATTAGACTTTGGAGATCAAGGGATGAAAAAATTGTGGAATGAATCATAGAGTTTTGAAACGTGAAAGTCCAAAAGTCTAAAATTTTAGACTTTTGGACTTTTGGACTTCTAAGTCTAAAGAAAATGATTTGAAAATGATCTAAGGAGTTCTAAAACCCGAAAGCCCAAAAGTCTAAAATTTTAGATTGTTATACTTTCAGACTTCTGAAGTCCAAAATATTTTTTTCAAAAAGTGTGACCTAGAGTTTCGAAACCCAAAAGCTCAAAATTCCAAAATTTCAGACTTTCGGGGTTTCAGACTGTTGAACTTCAAAGGGAAATTTCTAAAAATTGTAACCTAGATTTAACACTCGAAAGCCCGAAATTTTGGATTTTAGAGTTTCGGACTATGAAACTTGAAGAAGAAATACTCAAAATTAGGTCATTTAAACCCCGAAGGGAAAATCCCCAAAGTCCGAAATCCAAATTTTCAAACTTTAGGACTTGGAGAAATTTCAAAATGTAGAGATCTTCTATGCGAAGATTCTTTAAAAAAATTGCTTGATCGATTTCAAAGTCTACTTCTCAAGGTAGATTAAATCGGTAACATTTTTGGTGACCTCTAAGGAATGATTTCTGCTAATATTTTAGATCAGTAGCCTTATACAAACCATTGGGAAAAAGGAGTCTTGGAAGAAAACTACATTCAGAGGACACCCAAAAAAAAAGAAAGAAAACAAAACAATGTGTAAAGCACTTGAGGAAAAGAAAAATGAACATTGTACAAGGGTGAGACAATCTCAAAAGAAAGATTTGAGATGTATCCCATTCACATGAATGGGTAGTTCTTCTCCATTGAGTCTAGATAGATAAAATGAATTCACCTCTTTGCAACTAGAGATAACATACGGTCCACTCCAAAGAGCATCAAACTTGGCATGCTTGCCTGGTTTGGTTTTGTCTTCGTCCCACTTGAGAACCAAATATCCTTCTTGAAAATTCCTATCAAAATATTTCTTATCAAAGGATTTCTTAACTTGAGCCTGATGTTGGCTTAAAGTTTTCATAGCCTTTTCTCAAACTTCCTCCAACTCCATGAGTTCAAAAACCTCACTGTTAAGGAGCCATTTTCCATAACTTTGAGCTGATGAGCCAATTCCAAAGAAGGTAACTCCAAGGAGAGTGGAAGCTTTTCCTCCCTCCCGTATACCAGCATAAAAGGTGAGTTTCTAATGGCATTTTTAGGGGTGATTCGATCTACCCATAAGGTAGTCTTAAGTTGTGTATGTTAGGTCCTTTTGTTAGCTTCCATCATCCATTTGATGATCCTTATGAGATTCTTGTTACTAGATTCAGCCAACCCATTTCCATGTGGATAGTAATTGGATGAAGTCTTGAGATAGACCCCATTCGTAACTTCCCACTCACTTAACTTTAAACCAAGGAAATCCATTGCATTATCAGAGATGATGGTAAATAAACTCGAACCTCGTCATTATATTTTCTAGGAAATCAAGGACTGCCTTTTCATTACTTTCTTTTAAAGCCACCGCCTCGACCATCAAGTGAAATAATCTGTCATAGTAAGAACCCATTTGTGTCCATCACTAGAAGGAGGGTTAATCATCTCGATAAAATCCAACCCCCATTGAACGAAAGGTTGATCTACCTGAATGGGGTGTAGGGGAAGGGCTGCCAATTTCTATTTACCTACAAAAAGGTGCATTCCTTACATTTCCTTACCCAGAGATGAGAATATTTGAATAAATCTAGCCAATAATAACCAGCTCACATAATTTTGGTGGTGGTTGTCTGAGCAGAGTAATGTCCCCTAGATAAACCATTGTGAAATTCTTCTAAAATTTTATTCACTTGCTCTGATTTTTATGCAGCGCAGAAGCACACCATTCAAGTCTTTATGGAAAAGAACATTATTGATCAGGATGTATGGAATAGTCTAGAGACAAAAACTATGTCTCTGGACTTTATCCATTTTTGAAGGATATGCCCCTGAGAGGAGGAAATTTTTCATCTTTGTTAACCAATCAACTTGATAGTCACCTTCATCGATGTTTAGGAGTATAGCATCCTTGGTCTCCATGTCTGCAGCCAACTATTGGCATAACCCTTTGCCCCTGACAAGTTTAGTGACTTTAATGTGTACATCATACTCCATTACTTTTGTGATCCACCCTGCATGCTTCTCGTTCATTTCTTTGTTCAACAAAAAATCCTTGATGCTAGGATGAGAAACCATCAAGTGTACTTTGTTGTTGGACAACATGTGCCTGAACTTATTTAGAGCTTAAATGACTGCAAAGACCTATTTCTCAATGAAGGAATACTTGAGCTCATATTATTTGAGAGACTGACTGAAGAAGGCAATTGGTTGTTCCATTAGATTGTCATTTTGTTGGGTGAGAATCCCCAAAATACTTTCCTGACCCACAAAAGCATAGAGAATGAAATATTTGTCAAACTTGGGGTTTACCAGTGTGGGGGCTTGGGAAATGGCCATTTTGATAGCCTCAAAAATCTCCCTCCCGTATTTCATCCATGATAATGGAATGTTATTTTTCAGCATGGCTGTGAGTGGTTTAGCCAGTGTTGCAAATTGAGGAATGAATCTCCGCATGAAATTTATGGTTCCCAGGAAGCTCTGGAGACCTTTCTTGTGACTTAGAAGAGATAAGGACATAATTGAATGAATTTTAGCTAGATCAATAGACAGTCCTTCCACAGAAACAACATGTCCTAACAAATTTCCTTCTTGAACTACAAAAATGCACTTCTTAGGATTCAGTGAGACCCCAAATTCTCTACATCTTCAAATTTTTTTGTAGATGTGTGATATGGTCTTCAGCATGTTTGGAATACACAGTTATATCATCAAGGTAAACTAAGATGATATCATTAATGATTCCTTTGAATGCCATGTCCATGGCTCTTTGGAAAGTAGCCCCTGCATTGGACAACCCAAATGGAATTTTTTTATAAGCATACATGCCCCACTTGGTAGTGAAAGCCATTTTGAATTGATCAGATTCTTGGACTAGGATCTGATTGTATCCCGAATATCCATCAAGAAAAGAAAACCTTTGAGCCCCTGCCATGGTTTGGAGGATTTTCTCCATTGATGGAAGAGGGTAGTGGTATTTTAATGAGGCATGGTTCAAATCTCTAAATTCCACGCATAGCCAAATTTCTCTGTTCTTCTTCCTCACGGGCACCAAGTTGGCTACCCACGAGGAATTATTGATGGGAAAAATTATACAAGCCTCAATAAGCTTGGTTAGCTCCTTCCTCATTAGTGGCTCAATTTTAGGATTAATTGGCCTCTGTTTTTGATGAACTAGCTTAGCATTTGGATCCAACTCAATGGTGTGTTGAGCTAGGCTAGGATCAAAACATAGATATCTTTATAACTCCATGAAAAAATATCATGATATTATTGATATATTTAAATGAAATATTTCTTTTCTTGAGAAGTGCATACCTTACCAATTTTAATTTTTTTCACCTGGATACCTTAACTTCTTCAAAATCCTCTTCCTTGATCACCATATTAGTTCTCTATTGTTTATCCTTATCATCCGAATTTGAGCTGGATTCAACCGTAACTAAGAAGTTTGGTAGCTTATTTCCTTTCAGCTATATAATTTAATCACCGTATGAGTTTTTAAGTTTATCCTGATGTTTGGCAGCGAACCTTCGCTTCTTGCTATAGGAAGAGGAAAATCTGTTGGTCACTATCAAACACTTGCTAGCTACTTACATTATTTGGTACTACATGATGTACCATCATTTTTACCATCTGCTACTCTTTCTTCATGATGTTTGTAGGTACATCGTACTGGGAGCCAATAGTAGCAAGCTTGTCAACGATCTTGATTTTGCTTTCTAGGAATTGTGTGAATTCCAAAAGCTTCAAAATCTTCTATCAAGTCCCAAACCTGATTTTTATATGATCTCAATAGATCATTTTTTGATGCACTGTGGGCTATTACTTGATGCACAACCAATTCACTATCACCAAAGATGGTCAAGGTTTGGATTCCTCTTTTTTGGGCTAGCTGAATTCCTTGTATGAGAGCCTCATATTCGAAACATTATTAGTATAGCTAAACTGCAACCAAAAGGAAGAGAAATATTTATCTCCTTCCAGAGAAATCAACATAACCCCTACACTAGATCCATTTTTACTTCTTGAGCCATCGAAGAACATTTTCCACAGTCCTTTCAAATCACTTGATGTTTTGACAAGTTGTGGTATGATTGTATCTTCTTCATGAATGCAGTATGTACCCAATCCTATTTCTTCTAGAAGCAACAAACTAGATTCTTCATCTACTAATAAATCAGCATAGGGATCATATTGGTGATTGATACTTACTTCATCAAGCACTATGTCAGGAACTTCTTCTATGAGAGTAGTTGGCTCATGATCTGCATCCTCCTCATCTAGATCACCAATGGCATAATTCCCATTTATGGGTTTAGTAGTGTAAGGTTCCACATGATTATGACAAATAGGTTCAGCTCTTATAGTCACCTTTGTCCTGTACCGAGTTCTAAGGATCATATGCAACTAGTCTGATGACAAATAACCACCCATCTTGGCAGTGAAATCATGTGATAAGAAAATGGAAAAGAGGGGAGGGAGATCAATAACAGATATGTCTTGCATGAATGTCAAGCTAGGATAGGCATGGATAGTAAGTTGAAGCCCCTTAATGACCCCCATAGTTTGGACTGCAGTACCGTCTAACTAGACAACTCCTCTTGAAATTGGAGTATATGGAATTCTTAACACATCTGCAATCTGCTTGGGCATTATGGAACTACTGGCTCCTAGAATTGATCATACAATTGTGCACCAAATGATCACCGATAATCAGCGAGATATAGAATGGTGGAGGCTTGTTGGCCTTAGAAAACACTTTTTTCGGGTTGGCACAGGCTAGTTGTCACTGCTACTTCTTGACCTGATGATCTATTAGTAGTATTAAAGCTAATCAAATCCTCTCGTAGTAAGTTCCTCTTGAGAAGGAATTGAGAGCGCATCCCACATTGTGATGCTCAAATTGGTCTTCTTCATTTTCTCCACAATGTTGAATAGAATTTCCCCAACTTTGCTAATACCTTTTGGGGCATTAGAGTCTTCTTTTGGAAAATGCCTATTGGGCATTGTGATACTTGAAGTCCCATCCTTCTTTGTAGACTGATCCATGGATACTTCTGGTGATTTATTTCCCATGTTTTTATCATTTGATATTTGTGTTTGGGACTGTGAAATAGATGCCTGATCAGTTTTGGAAGATTGTGGGTCTATTTCCCTCTTCTTGGAACATGTGTTGGATGCTACAGTGGAGGCATTAGTATTCAAACCACAAAATTCTTCTATTTTCCAATTTAGTAGTGTAGTTTCATTAGAAGGTTGGTCTTGACTCTCATGGGTGGATGGTCTAGTGGATGATTCAGGTGGAGCAGATATGCTTTGGACCATAAGGGCCTGACTCAAAACTCCATTTGGGAAAATATTCTAGTTGTGAGGCTAAGAACAAGGATAACACCACTCATAATCTTGAATGAGGTTATTCTAGAATAGTACTATGGCTTTGGATGAACTGGTAGTAGAAGGGTTTCATAAGTTCAAAGGCTTCATGCTTGCTGCTTGGCTAGTGACCTAGTTCTGGGCCTGATTATTTCCTTAAAAGGAGGATGATTTGCTTGATATTGGGATTGGAATGGTCAAGCATATTGGGATTGTTGCCTTTTAATCACTACAAGCTCATTTTGAAGGTCTGCAATAGTGATTTGACTTCAAATAGATCATTTGAAGAGGTTGGGACAGATTGAGCTAGCTGATTAGAGGCTGTTGGGATAGGCGCAATGATAGGCTGATTATTTGTAAGATCCGGAGAAAATGGCATGGGTGGTCGAGGAGCTATCTTTCCATCCTGAATTAAGGAATTTTCCACATTTATGGCTATGTCATAAGCATCAAGTAATGTAGCCCCCCATGGATTGGATCATAACTACTACATCGCTATTCAAAGCTCACAAATAGTACAAAAATGCATTATTTAGAGAAGGCTTAATGAGTGTTGAAATCCTATTCCAAGTCCTGTGAAATCGAAAGTTGAAATCACTCATGTACTCTTGGGAGCTCTCTTTATGGTAGTGAGCTATTCTAAGAGTGATAGGTGATCACTCTTGTCTTTGAACTATTTGCAGAGCTTCTCTCCTAACTCATCCCAAGTGGTTATGTTGCCAATACGTAACCCTTGAAACCATTGAAGTGCTTTTCCCTTGAAGGAAGTGGCCAAAAGTCTGACAACAACATTATCCTCCATGATATTATGTACTACACAAATGTTGGCTACATCAAGAATGTGTTCTACTGGAGTAACATGAGTTTCTCCTATGTAAAAGGGTAAAATTTTGAGTGTTGCAATAGGTATAGGGTCATGTTGAACCAACAGAACTGGACTGCTTGCATTAAAGGGGGAAAAACTTGGTTTCATGCCATAGCAACAAGAGGTTGATTGTTCTTTGGTGGAGGAAACCTTCCATATGGAGGAGTTGAATGACCCCTACGAGATAAAGTTACAACTGGTGGAGTTGAAACACCTCTGATTCTTCTCTTTGGAGGAGACAAGGAAAGTTTGATGTGCTAATAACATCCCTTCTTTGAAGAAGCTCTTGTCTAAATTCTTCACATAATTTAATCCACTAAGATTTGGAATACAGAGATATAGAGTCACTAGGTACTTTGATTTTTTCAAATGAGAAGATAAGTACCAATTCTCAGTCCCATCGGGCATGCCAAAAATAGTTGTTGCCAAATCACTACACCCCCAAATGACCAAAGGCTATAAACACAGGTTGTTCGGTGTGATTGGGACACATGGGATCACCTCTCAAGCTATGGGACTTGGGTTCGAGGTGAACCTCCAGAGAAGGCTGACTTCCTTTTCCTAAACTAAGTGTTGTACTACTCCTAGTGCAATAAAATGGCTATCTAATCTTAGGCTAACATTTTCTTGAGTTTTAGGGAAAGAGATCTGCAAAAGTAAACTAAACTAGGGATGGTGATGCACTGAATAAAAGGATATGTTGAATCACATGAAGGGTTAATGTGAGTAGGATGTAGACACCGTTAGTCACCTTCACCTATTGCAACTTAGAAAGGGCACAAAATACCACAAACTAGAAGCATGCGTTCCTTTGTTAAAACTTGAATCATATGAAATAGAGAGACAAAAATGAATTAGACACACAATTAACTAACCATGAGGATAAAACACATGCACATGTTAAACATTCATTTCACTGATGATGGCCAATGATAATATAACTTTAGATACAAAAGGAAAACAATATTTCCACAACTGACATAAAATATGTTATATCACTTTTCCATAACGTGAAACAAAACAATTTGAAATAAAGGCAAGCTAACCATCTATACTAAGGAATCATACATTCATAAAGCATATATAAATCAACCATTTAACACAATAAATCAGTTTCTTCAAGGCAATATATCTCTCTAAATATAGTTAAAAGGTTCTTTAAATCTCTGAAGCACTCTTCCAAGCTTGAAGAGAAACCTCACCAAAATATGATCTATCTCTCTCTCAAATGACTCCATAAACTTAACTATTTATAAGTTCTTTAGGTTGAGCCATTACAGTTGGGCCCTTAACTAACATTTTACTAATAATAGAAATGTCATTAATTCAAGGGAACAAGCTCCCATAAAAATAGAATGTTTTTATAGGGGTTTGACTCAATCAACCTTGCAACTTTGACTGATCCAGAGCTTGGATCTATCCTTTCATGGTTGTTCAGCTTTGGCCTAGTCCTACAATGCCTTCCTCATCTATAGGTTTTTGTTGTGTTTCCTCCCATGTAGCCATTCGATGTTTATACTCGATGAAGCGTTTAATGATTCCTTGAATTTCCTCATCCCCGGGCCCACATGCGTAGTGATTTACCACATATGTTGTCTCAATTTCCCTCATGATTTTAGCTGGGACTCTTCTAAGTTTACTCAAAACTTTCTTCAATCTTCTTGTGAAATTTTGGCATAAAACCAACTTGTCAATAGATTCACTGCCGAAAGTTTTAGTAACTTCATCATCACATTTCACCAAATCCTTGAAATTCTAGCTTGATTTTCTCCTCTAGAAGAGCGTCGATATTTTCATTGAAGAATTTATAGTTAACAATGTCAAATTCTTCTGATATGTCATTCAAAGCATCTGTAATCTCCACTTGTTTATCATCTAACTTCTTAATTAGATCTTGTAGCACCTAACACTGGAATTCCATGGCCTTTTGATATTCAAACAAATTTGCAGCATCATCAATTACATCCTCCTACAGGAGTAGATCTGAATCTTCCTCTCTAATCTCACTCCATGTTTCCAAATTCAAATTTAGGTTATTATTATCTTCTGAAAAAGCTTCATCCATTTTACAAATAGTAGTTTTCCCAACCTACAAATCATTGTATATCTCAATAACTTCTTTAATTAAAGGGTCAGCCTCCTGTAGTATATGTTCCATCCATCCATCTACTGATCTCCCTTTTTGGCCTATCTTTTTGATCTCATGATAAGAAATATCATCAATAGTAGATGAAATTATCATGGCCGTAGTAGTTGAGACTTCAATAGATGGAGTTGGCTTTGTTACTTTCTATAGCAATGTAGTGAGCTGCTCGACCTTGGCCTTAAGCTCATCCTTGGAAGCTTTATCCTTATCATATTTTTCCAATAGATTTCCAAGAGCAGTGTGTACATCTTTCTTTGCTCCTTCATGAGTGGCTTTACCCAATGAGAATCTAGAAATCTGCAGCTGTAATTGTTTCCTTAGTTTTTCCCTCAACAGGAGTGGAAACCTCAACAACTTGTTCCCCATATGCATTAATCATCAAGATTGAAACAATATTTGGCCTCTTGGCTTGTATCTTTGGGGTATGTTCCAATATGCTAATATCTATCACATCTCCCAAAGGAACTTTCTTATTTTTCTTTGGAGTTTGTTGGAACAACCATTATGGAATGGATGATGGTGATGAAGATAGAATAGTTGAATCAGTACCTGAAACATTATCCACCACAAGAGTACTAGTAATATTAGTTGGAATTTGAATGGTAGTGGAAGTGATGGATGGGGTGATGTGAGGACTATCATAAGAGTTAATACAATAATGTTAGGGGATGAGATGGAGGAAAATGGAAGTGTTAGGGGAAGTGAGGTAGAAATGGGTGACCCAATAGTTTCTCCAGCTAAGAGAACTGGAAGGGATGAGAATACTTGGGCCATGGAAGGTGATGGGAAAGAAGAAATGATGGTAGAAGTGGAAGGAATTAATGTAGGAAGGGACAATGGAAGAGAAGAGGGAAATGATGGGTCTTGTGGGACACTAGGAGAATCACTGACTTCAACTATTTCTATCACAAGTGCTGTTGAAAGCATGATTTTGGAACATGTGCCTTGGAAAGATATGAGCTCCCAACAATAAATGAAATCTTTTTTTGAACCGTATGGGTCTTTTGGCTTGACCTTTTCCCCTTTGTGGGTTTTTATTGGCTCATGGTTGATGGGGCCCTTGTATTTATAGGTTTATCCAACCCCTTGGGTGAGATTCCCAAGGTAACCAACCAACTGTGAGTTCTTTGTAGAATGGGTCTTGCCCTTTCCTTTGTGTTGTAACATTCTTCCACATAACAATCAATCCATGGTAATGGTTGATTGGAAATATTATTACTTTTATACAATTCATCCAAAACTTCATCATTGTCTTGCATGTCTTTTAGTATGTCAGCTATTCTAAATTTCCAAACTTCATCCAAAGTTAGCCTTTTCATAATCTCTTTGTTAGATGATAAATTCATCTCGAAAATGGATCCAAATATCTTCTAACTGGGCACATGGGAACTGGACTGACCTGTCTCGTTGAATTTTCCCCAATAGTCAAAATTGGTCTATGGATGGAAAGTTCTCAAGGTTACCTCTTCCATTTCCACATCTACATTCTTGGCCTTGTAAATATTTGGGAAAGTGTATCTCGCAATTGAAATTGGGAATTGGATTCCTACTTTGTTCCTTTTTTTTCTCGGGTCTTGTGGTAATCCAACAATTACTTGAATTCTAACAAGACCCACTTATCAGTGGCACATCTAGGAAGCTTCCTAGGAGCACCCACAAAACTAGGAATTTGAATGTAAGTAAATGTGGGGAACTGAAGATAGATAGCTCCCCACTCGTGCACTTCCTTGAACGCTTCATTAGAAATTATATGATTAGATAGCTCCTTATCAAAATGGTAAAGGATAACAACATAGAAGGCATCATTGACCCTGCGGAAGTGTTTACTTCCCTCATCCAGTGTGAGTTGAGGATAGAAATCATAGATTTGGGAGGTACTTCAAATACCCTTGGTATTCAATCCGGTGAAATATCCCATGGCAGCTACGGCATAAACCAAGAAGGATGTCATATAGAAACACTTTGAAGAATGCACTCTACTCAATTGATAGCAAAAATGGAGCTACTGATATGCTCCCCCATTTGATAAATTCACTATTCTTCTTGATAGTAGTGATATATAAGAACATCCACTCCTGAAATTCCTTCACGGAGGGAAGACCTAAGACTCGCTTAATAGCACAATAAGGTCATTGACCTCCTGAATAAAATCTTACCAATGCATGGTATTTAGAAATTTGAAAATGCTCTTGGCCAAATAGGTTTTTAACATGACCTTGTGCACAACTCTTCTTCTTTGTCCCAATGTTCCACCACTAATTTAGGTGAAATTGTGGCGTAATCTTCAATGTCAAGGAGTTTGAGTAAATCTTCAAAGAAATATGGGTCCAGTTCAATTGTGACTTTTCCATTGACATCTTTAACTGAAATAGATTATTCATCATAGTGGGCTACTATAGCCAAAATAAATTTTGGGCAATGCATAGATGTGGGAAAACCAACTCGCAAGAGAAATTATGTTGTCATATATAGCCTGCATGTAGGGTTTCTTATTTGGTGCCTTCACCCTTGCTTAGAAATATGGAAAATCAATTTTTCCAAGGTCGAGTGTCCCCTATGTTTCCTAGGTCAGAAGATAAGAAAGAGTGAGGGGAAACCCCAAGGAATGAGTATTTCATTTTTCCTTGTCTTGGAAGTGGAAGTAGACATCAAATTTTGTGTTCTAAAATGCCAAAGAAGGTAGTTTGAAAAGATGAAAATCTCCAACCTCTAAAAACCTAAAAATTAGAAACCTAAAGAGGAGAAGTCTGAAATTTCGAAATGAAAACCTCTGAAAACTTGAAGTGGAGAAGTCTGAAATGATAGGTTCCAAAACTCGAAGAGGAGAAGTCCACAAACCCAAAGTGGGGACCTTAAAAATGGAGAAGTCTAAAATTCCAAATTGGAAATCTCCAAAGAAAGGACCTCTCAAATATTGAAAAAGAGAATCAGACGATGGAAAAGTGACAAGCAAACATGGGAATCTACAAGTAACTCTTCCTTGCACCCGACCTCCCGAGGTTATGCTTTGAGACATCCAAAGGGGATGGATTATATGTGGCGTATGGAAAAACTAATTGGGAAATCTTATGTCTTTGACATGCACTAATGGAATCTATGAATCTAGGGCAAACACGGCCCTCTTAACTCGAATCGGCATGATAGATCACGACGAGGATGACTACTCAAAGGCTCTAATCAATATCAATATTTGGCATGATTCGATCTATAGGTTGTGGGATATGTGGAAAATGACCGGGATTGTTTCATGTATGTCTCTGACAGGGGTCATAAGATGAATGATGGATATATAGTGGATTCTATGGGTGATTCTCTGGTCTAGTCCAGAAATCTCTAGCTTCGTTAGCTGTTATATCTAATAAGGATAACTGTGTGATAATATCTAGTGGAAGTGGAGAGGACTTGAATATCAATGTGTGTAACCCAGTGTCGACATCTGATTGACCTATGAGCCTATTGGGTTGTGGGACCTGTGGATCATAACCGTAGAATTGTGTTTGTTGTGGACCTCCTATGGTCATGTGTGAAATCAATCCCAAATCGCTAATATCCAATAGTCGTATGCATTTTCAACCTCTATATTTAGAACTAATAGTTTTTAAATCTTCTCGAGTATCTTGCAGGAGTTCTGGCAACTTGAATTCTTACACTAGTGTCTATGTCAGTGAGAATGTCTCTACATCCGGTCATGGGACCAAAGGATCACAACCGAACATTTTCTCTCTTTCAAGGCCTTCTATAGTCATGTGGATATTTATCTAGGGTAATCAGTAGTCCGGCTGGTTTGACCAAAACGTATGTTCTTTTTTTGTCTTCTATGTTTAGTCCTCTTAGCTATGCACTGATTTCTTGTAGGTCTGTTGTTGCTTGGAAGACTTGAATTATGAGGTTTTGGTCTATATCCGTTATTACCGCAATGAGATTGGTCCGAGGCACTATTGGCTTGAATATGTATTCTCCGGGCTCCTAGGTCTCGTGATTGTCATACAAAAGGAAATAATGTAAATCTAACTAAAATAAAGAAAACTAATTATGAAAAGTATATCTATAAAGCATGTATAACTTCTCTATTTTTGTGTTTTTGATGAACTATTTGAATGAAATTCAAAGAGAAATTATTTAAAATATCTAGTAATTTGAAAACTAAATTAATAATGAAATTTAAAACAAACAAGGCAAATTTGAGTATAGCTACTTGCACAGTGTGCGATTCTAAATTTACTCTAAATAACGAAATAACTGATCTAATCTATTTCAAAGACTCTTGATCCTACCTCATAAGTGGGAATGAATCATAGTTTCTTAGAAACTATCAATCCCTATAGCTTCCTGGAAATATCAAAAGTGAGATTAACTAAAATGAAATGATTCACTATTCTATTTGATATATTTTAACTAGAAATTTGAAATCTTGAACCTATATTTTGCATATTAGTGGTGAATCTGATTTTGTGTGGCTTTGTCCCCTTAGTGTGGTCTCCTCATTCCTTCATGTTCACGTGAATCCAAAAAAGTGTAATGCTAGCATTAATAGAAGTAGGTATTATAACAATGGTAGCTTTGGGTGTAGACTGAATACAATGCGAGTAGGAGAGGGATAGCGCAAGAGAACGGAGCTTGGCCTATGTAATTCCTAGTGGGATTTATTACAAGTCATACAACACAAAAATTTAGAACCTAAAACTATCCTCCTTGATGAACAAAACCTACAACTTTAATGGTTTCTCACCGTGAATGAAACTATCCTACTCCAATTTATCGTATGAAACAAGAATAACACTAGAACAAGAAGATTATGTGGCTTTTAAACAACGAAACAACACTAATTATGCATTTAACAATTGATAACTATGAATTCCTAAGAAATGAAAGACTAAAATTATGAAATGAGAAGATGAGAGGCAATTTTTGAGGGGCCATTTGCTTGAAAATCAACCAGTTATTTATAGAATTCCCATTTACCCAAAGGTGAAATCCAAATTGAACTCCTTTACAATAAACAAAGGAAAAACACTATTCCAGGGAACCAAAATCATAAATACAAGAAAAGATGGTGAAAAAAGCTGGTAAATGTTGAAATTTTACGTGAGTCATGATAAATAGAATGTTTTGGAAAAACACGTGAAGGACCGCCACCCTTAGTAGGGCGGCGACAGACCACCGCCCGAGCGGGGTGGCGCCACATCAAGACCAAAACACAAAGAAAAAATAAGGGGGAGAGAAAAACAAAGCACATAGAGGCTAAGCGGGGCATGAGGGATGTTAATGTACATTTGGAGGGCTTTTCCGAATCCCAAGCACCTTACGAGGAGACCTGTATCATCATTGGGGCTTGTGTAACCTTGTTCCGATGGAGCAGTACCCTACAATTTTGGGTACGTGCATATTTCCCCCTCGGAGAAGTGTTTTAGCCATGAAGAGGCATAAAATGGTGGGTCCAAGTATGGTAGTCCCGAAATGGTAGGTTAGAAGTTATATCTGACATGTCCGTGTGTTGAAATGATGCCATCCAAAATTCTCGCTACCTGCAAAATGAAAAGAGGACTCAAGTGCAGAGATAAAATAAATCAAAAAATAAATACTAAAATAATATGAAGTGAGGACTTACCATTCATGCGGGGATAATAACTTACCTCCGTTAGTGCTCCAAACCTACGAAAAGGGCATTTAAAACAAGTCAAGATGTTATATATGTAAAAATGGGCCCATTTTCCTATTCATTTGCATGTGTTGATTTGATTGATTTTGAGCTCTGGGACCCATGGTGACGGTTTTTGACGAGAGTATAGTCAAAACATTTGTGATGAGCTACCGATCATGCCTCCGTGAGTAGAACATCAACCCATGAGATCACAGTTAGTTTTTCTTGATTTAACGTTTTTATCCCCAAAATGTTAAAATGATGAAATCTTTTTCATGGGGGGATTATTTTTGAAAATGTCAGTGTTAATAGGGTCACTTGGGGGGCGCCTAATGGGTAGGCTTTGTTTTAGTCAAAATAATCTTGTTTTTGTGTTTTTAGGCATTTTTAGGCACGTGACCCGTTTGAAAATTTGGGACATGACCGTCGCCCTAAGCAAGGCCGTGGTTACAGGATCGCTGCCCTTTAAGGTGGTGGTTACAGAACCGCCACCCCGCTCGGGTGGTGGTGGTCCTTTACATGAATGCCAAAAACTCTGTTTTGAGCCAAACTTTGCATTTTTAGTATTCTTATATGTTTTAATGATTTTTCCAATGTAATTTGAATACTAACTTACTCCATTTGGCATGTTTTTAGGTGTATGTAGGTGAAGGAGGAATATATCAGATGGAGCTGAGAGAGAGTGTGTGACTAGCTTCCAACAGTGTTGGATAAACTTTCTCGTGCCAAGCAGATACTCTTTAGAGGGCTAGCATATTGCATATATCACGGGTCCCGCATGTTGCACCTTCTAGTCACATACTTTATGACTTGTTTTCATATTGGGATATTGAGCGGAACACTTCTCAATTTCTAGGAGTCATGGGTGATTGGATTATCACTCTAGAGGATGTCTACTGCATCTTGGGAGTCCCGATCATCGGGAGGTGACTCACACTTGAGACAACAGGGTCACAGGCTCCGATAGCACAGTGGGCTTCATACATGGGAGATGCGATTATCTCCACCGGTTCAAAGAAGGGGGTGAGGGTCCGTTCCATTCCTAGCTTGCCTATCCCCTTGATTCGTCAGGATATTATGGGGATCCTTGCCTCGAGATTGATCGGGGATAAGGGAGGGGACACCTTACTCTATAGCTGGTCCCCTATTATTACACATATTGAGGCACATGGTCGGATTTATGCCTAGGGAGCTGATATACTTGGGACCACCTATCATAACCTATACAAGGTGGTCCACCTACAGGGACATTCCTTGAGCCATCCAACCCTAGTTATGAGTTGGGTCTATGAGCATATCATCCCTTATAGGAGAGGTGTAGAGGCAACGGATCCCAAAGCTATGAGGGTAGCTAGATGGATAGATATGTCGGTGCTCAGAGCACCCCACTAGCCGCTTTCTTCCTTGACTATCGATGATATGGAGGCCACACCTTATCAGGCCATGGCAGGGTTGTGAGGCAAGGAGACCCTCACTTTGATTTCCTACTCTACTACAGGGAAGCTTGTCAACAAGATGGGGAAGGTGGAGACATACTCCTTTGATCGAGTGCCTCGTAGTTTGGCCTTCCTTACGTCGGTATGCTTCCCCTAGTGGTGCCAATGTTCAGATCAGTTTTGGAGGCTATGGGAGGTCCTAGAGGTTGGGGTTGGACTGTTGTTACTCCTGGTGTCCCTATTACAGCTAGGCGGGTAGTACGTGCTCAAGGGAGAGTTAGTGCTCCTCAGGCACCCTTACTTTAGATTGTTGCTGGTCCTACCCACAACAGCGATGAGCCCATTGATATAGACTCTAAGTCTGAGGAGTTCATAGGGGGAGAGACGGAGGAGGAGACCAAGGATATGGAGGTTAGTGAGTTAGGTGGAGAGGAGGACAGTGATCCCGAGTGGCATGACACTCAGGAGATCTTACAGGTAGAGAGGGCATATCAGAGTGTGGAGAGGGTGACTCTAGTCTCAGAGGAGCCACCCTCTCAGGACCTAGGTAGGGAGGATGAGTCCGTAGTAGGACGCTATGTTGCTCCAGACACAAGAGGAGCACATCAGTCGGTGGTAGCATCTGTGGTAGGTGCTGACCCTAGGGATCCATCTTGGAGGCCAGGAGATCCAAGTAAGTTATCACCCTTCTTTTAATATTTTTTTTAGCTAGGATTGCCTTAGTTTCTATCTATCTTCTTGTTCATTTTTTTTATCTTTTAATTATTTGCTAATTTTTTTCTCCTTTTCTTACAGAGGCTTCGATGAGTGGCGAGACCTAATTCACCAGGTATGTACTGATACCCTGATGATCCCCATGGAGAATACTCACACCGAGATATCCATGGATGCAAGGGAGCCCTCGGCATCCTAGTAGGCATACCAATGTTTTTGCCCCTATTTGGCATGTGGCCAAGATGGTGACTACCCTCCATACCAAGTTGGCTAGGTATAGGACAAAAGAGTGCCCGATGAGGAGGCACACTCTCATAAGAAGGCCACAACTACTATTCGGGATCATGAGCCCTCGCAGCACTCGAGCACCGGCGTGCCGAGTCCTAAACGTGGTCATACACCTTCAGAGGGATCTCATAGGGGTTGAGAGGCCACTTGGCTCTTTTTGTAGTGAATTTTAGATTGTTTATACGATTATTTTGTACCTTTCGGGCTCATTGAGTGTTTTGACCATGCCCAACGCATGATGGCATTGTACAAAACTTGATATTATATATATATACTTCTTTTTGGATCAGACTCTTGGTGTCTATGATTTTGTGATTCGTTTCCACATGTATATTAGAATGTTGTTTTTATATGCTTTTCAGAATGTATGCAATGGAGAACAAATGACATAAATACTTTCCTCCTTTTTGTATTTCGTGATGTTGATATATGATAATGCAGACACAATGTGATCTTGAACTTGGCTTTTTATAAGCAATTTTCCAATACTTCATATTTGTTTTGACAAAATGAGATGATAAACTAGTATGATGAGTAGATGTACTTGCCCCACCCCTAACTCCACATAACTAGTAAGATGCAAGGGCTCACCACCGAGAGCTAGAAGGGGTGTAATCTATGAAATTTGTTGAATGGTAGCAATGAGAGATAGACAAAGCTTTGATGAAAAAATTAGGATGCTATAAACCTATTCTACTCAAGTGACTCCATAGTTTAGAATGTAACTTGCTTTGTGGTTTATCCAGGACTTAGATCCGTAGATGGCCATATGGTTGATAAAATATGGTTTTCGTGGATTTTGGACTCTCTTGGAATTTTGGACATCTCCGATTCATTTGTTTTTGACTTAATATTTCAAAGGTTTATTTGAACTACTTTCTTATGACCTTCAACATTACATCAAGAGAACCCCCTACACCTTGCCCCATGCTACTAGTAATAAGCATGGGTTTATCACCATGGACAAGGTACAAGAAAGTAATGGCATTCCCATCCTTTCCCAACCCTACATCACTAGTAAGAGATGCAAGCTCATCACCAAAGGTTGGTAGGGCAAGGAAATGTGTAAAAATATTTTTTTGTTTGATCTACATGTGACTTATTTATTTGAGCAAAATGTCGGTATGTTTTTATTTCCAATGAGATCTATATATGGGGTAGATGTGACACCATGAAGCTTCTAGAATGTACCATGGGCAAGAAACCTATCCTAGGAAGAAACAAAAGTGAGAACAAGCGTGCAAGCCTTGGTATGGCTACCGTTAAGACTTTGTCATATCTAGCTTTAATTGATGAAATGATTCTGAAACAATTGATGATGTTATGAAAATGAAGAAGTATGATTCGAATGCCTCTGCCAATACCAACAGAAGTTTGTAATCAATTACTTAAGAATAAGTCTCTTGATCAACAATTTGTATGAAACAAGCGAACAAAATGAACCTATCTAAATGAAGATGTAATGTAGATATATTTATACAAATAGTGCTGACGCCTCATGCGTAGAATCGTTTAAGGTGTAGGGAATTGACATTTTAACCAAATTCCTCACCTTCTAGTGTGCACAAGAGATATGCACCATTTCCATAGTCTTTCATGACTCGGTATGGGCCCAACCATTTAGGCCAGAATTTCCTTCCTTCACCGGTCTTCTTATCAATCCGGATGTCTAGTCTTAAAACTAGATCTCCTTCATAAATTTCTCATTAATAGACCTTTTTATTATACTGCCGACACATCTGGTCAGCATAGACTCTATGTCGCTCGTTCGAGTGTCTAATCTGGCCTCATATAGGATTTCTAGTTGGGAGATACATGCTTCTCTATAAGCTTCTTCATCAAGAATCCTTTGTAGTGAGATGCGAGACCGGTATTTCAAACTCAAGTGGGAGAATGTCTTCTTCTTTGAATACCAATGAGAAAGGAGTTGCTCTTGTTGGTGTTCTTATTGAGGTTCGGTTGTCCCATAAGGCCGTATATAACTTTAAATGCTAATATCATTTGTTTTATTTTGTTGTTTTGAGGAGAATAGCTTTCAATGTCTTGTTCGTTGCTTCAACCTACCCATTAGCTTGAGGATAATACAAGGAGGCTGTATGATGGTTTATTTTAAATTTACTACATACCTCACAGACGTCATCATTCTTAAAGGAAGTTCCATTACGAGATAATGATTTGTGGGACACCATACCGCAAATAATTTGGTTCAAAATGAACTTGGCGATCATGGCACCTGGTACAGTGGTAAGAGGCATAGCCTCTACCCATTTTGTAAAATACTCGGTGGCTGTGATTATGAAGTTATGGCCATCTGTAGACAAGGGAGAGAATTTTCCTATCAAATCTAGGCCCCATGTAGAAAAGGGCCATGGAGTCACAATTGGTTGTAGAGCTTGTGCTGGCATGTGAATCTCGTGGGAAAATTCTTGGCATTTATGGCATCTTCGTACAAACTCTACTATGTCGTGTTCTAGAGTGGGCCATAAATAGCCCATTAGATGCATTTTATGAGTGGTGGCATGACCACTGAAGTGGCCTCCACATATTCCACTGTGAGATTCATAGAGAATCTTCTTGGATTCTTCTGTGTAAACACACCTTAGGAGCATTCCATCGAAATCCTTACGATAGAGCACTTGTTCTATAATGACATATCTAGCTACGATAATGCATAACCACCTTCTTTGTTGTGGTGTGGCACCTTCTAGATATATATGGTCCATGATGTAATTAATAATATCAGTATACCAAGGAAATTCAGAGATAGGAGGTCTAGTTTTGATGTAGTATATGTATTCATTGGGAAAATCTAGATCTACTAGATCGCCCCGCCTAATGGGTTATTGGCTAACCAATCTATAATGATTTGTCCCTTAATGGACTTTTGGTTGATGAAAATTAATTCAAATTCACCCATTAAGGTTATAAAGCATCCGACCTTTTAGAAAAGGACCCTTGCATGAGGAAAGTTTGTAAATGGTCTATTTCTACAATGACCCTTGTTTCTTGGTTTAGCATGTAATGCCTTAGGCATTTGGTTGCAAAGAATATGGCAAGGAATTCTCATTCTCGCCCGTGTGTATAACGCGTTTCATAATCAAGCAATGTTCGCTAATAAAATAGATCACACATTCTTGTTTATCATTGTCTTCTTGAGCCAACATGTAGGCTAGCGAGACATCTGTAGCTCGTGAATATAAGATCAAAGGATGATCTGGTCTAGGTGGCATTAATGTGGGATGAGATAGTAAGAAGCGTTTAACTGCTTTGAAGGCCTCATGGCAATCCTTTGTCCAAATAAAACAACAATCATTTTTCAACAAATTATCGATCGATGTATAGAAAAACTTAAGTTCGGAATGAATCTCCGGATTGCATCGAGCTTTCCAAGAAATGATCTAATGCCAAAGTCATCTGATGGTGGGATCATTTCAAGAACATACCGGATTTTGGATGGGTCTACATCGATCCCTCATGATGATATAATGTAACCTAGGAGTTTCCCTCCTGTCACACCAAATACACATTTTTCTGGGTTTAGTGTGACTCTGTATTTGATTAAACGTGAAAGAATGATGTGGAGCACTTCGGGTGATCACAACGCTTCCTGGCCTTAGCCAACAAGTCGTCTACATAGGATTCCATAATTTTATGAATAAGATCATGAAATATGTATGTCATTTCCCATTGGTATGTAGCACCATCATTCGGAGACCAAACGACATAACAAGTGTAGCAATAAGTTCCCAAGGAGTTATAAATGTAGTTTTGGATTGGTCTTGTTCGAGATATTCGATTTGATTATATCTCAAAATCCATCCGTGAGAGACAAAATCTCAAATCCAAATATTGCGTCAACAATGACATCAATGGATGGTAACGGGAAGTTGTCCTTGGGACACGCCTTGTTAATGTCTCTGAAGTCTATGCAGATGTATATCTTCCCATTATTTTTTAGAACAGGGACGATATTAGATACCCACTAAGAGTAATCAACCGATTTGATGAATCCTACCTGGAGAAGCTTAATTACCTCCTCCTTCACCATGAGAGCTACCTTGGGTTTCATTGGTCTCAATTTTTGTTTGACTAGATTTGCATCTGGTTTGGTGACGAGGTTATGCACTTTGTGATGTGTGGTGTAATTCCCGTCATTTCTTTATAATTAAATGCAAAAGCCTTTTGATGTTCCCGAGGATTCGAGTGTGTATCTCTATCTCCTCTAGAGTTAGTGAAGATCCTAGTTTTAGGATCTTTGATTCTTCCTCTGTTCTAATGTTAATATCAATTGTTTCTTCGATTGAATAATTGTTACCTTCTTCAAAATCTAGTAGGGCTAGAGGTAGTTCCAGATCTTCTCCATTATCTACCATGTATATGTCGAGCTCCTTTTGTGGGGGGAGCTCTACCATGGGGTTTCCAAAGTAAGAAGACGAATGTGGGATTAAGGACAAATCTACCACATGATGGGTGAGATGTAACTCTACATAGGCGTTTAGGTAGTTAAGAGTGGCTCTATCACTGTCAATGCGATATAAGATAGTAGATGTATTCTCATCTATGTTTGTTAAAAGAGGGTTTGACACTTTCTTTACTAATGGTTCATCACAAAGTGATACCATGAAATGGGTGTCTTTTAACTCACTGTTGGGAGTGAAATGTGAAGCTGAGGTTGCTATCAAATTTGTGAGAAGGTTTTGTTTTCATGGGATTGCTTCAATTGATATGAAGTTAAATCCTTTGCTCAGATCTAATACTGCTGTTTTGTAGAGTTGTAAATGTTCAGCTCTTGTCTCATACACCTCAGAGACTTGGTTTGCTACTAATTGAGAGTCTCCTAACACTCTAATGTCATTAACACTGAGCCTTTTAGCTATGATGAGGCTAAGGAGGAGGGCTTCGTACTCAGCGCCATTGTTTGTACATTCAAAATTTAGTTTAAAGGCGAATGGTAAGATCTTTCCCTTAGGAGAAGTAAAGATCAGACTCCGCCCAGAGCCCCATAATGACATCTTGCTCCATCGACATGGAGATTCCAATATTTACTTGGGAAGATGGAAATTAGGACATTTTCTATGTCCAATTCTTCTACTTTGGTTATTTCTACCATGCAGAGTTCCTCTGTGGAAGAGAACCAACTCCTAGGGTACACCCCACGCCTACGAATCAAATTGTAGGAAAATCGGTAGATCATGTCCTAACAATTCAACTATTTTTGCAGTAGTTCCTAATGATACTATTTTTACAACATTAGCCTCATCCTTGAGGGCTGGGATATTCTTGATTAGGTTCGTAACTTTTAACTCCATCAGTAGGTATTAACTTTTCTTATGGTTTTGCGTTGGTTGGTTTGTTAAGTTGGTTTGTTGGGAATTCAAACTCGAGTGAATGCTTGGCCTTTTCTTCAAGTATTCTAGGTGTATATCAAATGGTTTCGGATCACCTTTTGCTAAGAATATATTTCCCAAGTGCAGAATCTTATTTTCTAAAATAACGTAGAAGGGATTGCCTTCATATAGTGTATCCATGGTCGGTGAGGATCATATTATAGTTGGTTTCCGATATATAATATAAAACTCGGTGAGGATTTTTTTGGGTCCTAAGGTGACTGGTAGTATTATAGTTCCAATCAAAGTGGTTTTATGGCTATCATAGCCTCTTAGCGTATTCTCGAGTCGTGGAAAAATTTGTTTCTCCATACCCTAGCTTTTGAAGGAAAGAGAAGGGAACTATGTTAACTGTTGCCCCATCATCAACCATTGCACGTTTAATGTAATTGTTATAAACCCACACTTGTAAATGTAAGGCCGGATCACCTCTACATGTAATCTCAGCGTATGTTGGCATTTTGCTTATATCGAATATAAACTCGGTATCCCTATCCGGCTGCCCCGGAGGGTGAATATCAAAGTCTATATGGTTTACTTGTGTTTTGGGAGGTGGAGTGATGTTAATTAAATGACCTAAACCTAATGCTTCTAAAAGAGCAGCCCTATGGGCAGGAGAGTTCTTCAATAAGTCCAAAAGGGGATGTGAGAGAAGGTCTTTGTTAGGTCATTAATTAAATCATAAGCACCTATGGGTTTTACTAATGTTTATTGAATGTTATTTGGCTCTAGTGGGTAACTTGGATTTGGCTGAGAGGAATAATCTTGTGTCCTTGTTACAGCTTCCACGTGTAGCTTAGTGTCTAACTCCACTAAACCGACTATCTTGGTTCATGGCTGATTTCCTAATTACGGTGCAATAGGTGGATTTAGTGAAGTCAAGGCTTCATGATCATTGTTTCCTGTCATTACTCCCTTGTTCATCCCATTTGGATTTAACTTGTTTTTGTGATTTGGGAGTGGATCATTGAAGATCTTGAGGGGAGAATTTTGAGGGGAGACTACTCCCGTGAAAGTATTTGGCACAGCAGATGTAGGATCTGCTAAGAACGTAGCTATGAAAATTTGTCTTTGCTCTTTTGGCAAATGTTACATGAATTTAATGTAATCGCGGAAAGTTCTAGTGTCATGACCTTAAACTTTGTGGAAACCATAATACGAGTTGGGATTGTAATTCCTAGGTTGTTGGTTTGGTACGTATTGTGGTCCAAAACTCTTATTAAACCGTTGACTATTAAAGTTTTGCATTTTTGTCTGGTTCTGATATCCAGGTTGAGGTTTGACTTGGACCCGGTCCTGCGGATCTACCTTTTTGTTGTTGTTTTGGATGATTAAAACCACCGAGTTGATTATTGGGGTAAAATTTTTGTTTTGTTGATTGTTAACCAAAGGGTGGAGCATTTACAACATTTTCTTTTTTGTTTGGTGGTCACTCCATCCGTTATTACGCCACGATTTTTGTTAAGGGTTTTAGGTCCTTGATTGACATTTTTGGTAGTAGGATAAGTTGTATTATTTTGGTTGGGGGTGATTAAACTCCCATTTACCATACCTCTTGCAACCACTATCTATTGTAGCTTGATCTATTCAGAGGGCACTCTCAAGTACTTCATCGTAAGTCCTTAGTGGGAACTTATGGAATTCTTTCTTTATCTCTCTACTAAGAGAATGAAGGAATAAATCACATAGTTCCATTTGGTCCATGTTTGGAGTGCTTGCTAAAGAATAGAGGACTGTACGCCATCTCTGGATGAAATGAGAAATAGATTCATTGTGTTCTTGCTTAATGTGCAAGAATTCGTTGATTCTGTTCTCAACAGTTTGTTCATGTCAAACACCTTGATGAACTCTGAAACGAGTTGTTTAAATGAATGGATGGAAGCTTCAAATATTCTATAATACCAATCAAGGGCGATTCCCTCTAAAGTTTTAGGGAATATTTTGGAAACAACCCCATCCCAAGGGAGTAGTTCTCAAATGGCTGTGACATAGGCCTTAATGTGTGCATTTGATTCTCCTTCCCCTTTATATTTGGGAAAATTGGGAATAGGTCTTGAAAGCATGATGCTTCATATAGTGAAGTCTAAGGGCTCTTTAAAATATTCGAGATAAGTTCCTATCGCATAGGTTTTAACCATTGATGATGCTTCTTTGAGGGGGTGGAGGTGGAATGGGTTGTTGATACGGCGTAGCATATGCGTTTATAGGGACATAAGGGAATCCTTGTGGTTGAGTGAGCATGCTAGGAGAAGAGAACATATCTCCTTGTGGTTACTTGGAATATATGTTTAAGTATGGAGGAGTATTGCCTAGGAATGGATTATTTTGTACTAAACCGGGAGGTATCATATTTTCCACCGGAGTGGCATTAGCAAACACGGTTCTAGTTGGCACTTGTTATGAATATTGAGGAGGCATGCCTAATGTGCCTATTCTCGTGAGGAGGTCTACTTGGCCAAGATGATGTGGAGGGTTGGATTTTCTTGCCTACATGAATTGAGAAATTTGACTTGCTTGAGTAAGTTCTAACCCTCTAACTTTTTCTACTAAAGTTGAGATGACTTCATTTGGTGAAGTCACAGTGTTTTTCCTTAGTGGTGTTTGTTGTATACTTTGAGGTTGTATAGTCATATGGTATCCAGCTATGAATTGATTGGTGCCTTGCCAAGTTTCACCAAGGGCATTTCCTATAGGTAGTGGCATGGAGGTGTTTTCTTGAAAAGAGACCTCGGGTTGTGTTTGTAAACTTCATATAGGTGGGTACATACTCTGAGAGCGTTGTTCACTCCTAGCATAACGCATTGAATGTTCATCATCTAAAAAAAGATATGGATCTGATTGTCTACTAATTTTTGGTCTACGAAACACCTGAGGAGATGAACTAGATTCTCTCGTAAATGTCATGTTGTTTGAGCCTGAAGGCTCTGGTTGTTGTTTTTGAGCAAGCTGATCCACTCCTCTATTTGGAAAGAAGAACTATATCTAGTCCTTGGAAGTAGAGTTTTTGTTGACAATTGGTTAGTTGAATAGTTATCACCCCATGCTTTGAGAGTGAGGGTGATGATTGTCTATTAAGTTGATTGTAGTATGCTTCAAGAAAAAAGAGAGTCTGTCATATACATCGAATCCCACCATATTCGGGGTATATGAATACCCGTAGAATAATGGGAAAGAACGAAGGTGGATGGAAGAAGTGAAAAATAAAAGAGGATGAATTGTTTCTTTCACGTTGGGTTCACCAATTTTGTACGATGGAAAAGTGACAAGTGAGCATGGGAATCTACAAGTAACTCTTCCTCGCACCCGACCTCCCGAGGTCGTGCTGAGACAACCAATGGGGATGGATTATACATGGGGTATGGACAAACTAATTAGGCAATCTTATGTCTTCGACGTGCACTAATGGAATCTATGAATCTAAGGCAAAGAAGGCCCTCCTAACTTGAACTGGTGTGATAGATCGGTCGATGAGGATAATTGCTCAAAGGCTCCAATCAATATTGAGCTCTGGCATGATTCGATATATAGGTTGTGGGATATGTGGAAAATGACCTAGGATTGTTTCGTGTATGTCTCCAAACAGGGTCATAAGATGGATGATGGATATATAGTGGATTCTATGGGTGATTCTTTGGTCTAGTCCAGAAATCTCTAGCTTCGTTAGTTGCTATATCTAACAAGGATAACTATGTGATAATATCTGGTGGAAGTGGAGAGGACCTGAATATTAATGTGTGTAACCCAACATCGACATCTGATTGACCTATGAGCCTATTGGGTTGTGGGACCTGTGGATCATAACCGTAGATTTGTGTTTGTTATGGACCTCCTATGGTCATGTGTGAAATCAATCCCTAATCCCTAATATCTAGTAGTCATATGCCTTTTCGGCCTCTATATTTAGAACTAACAATTGTGCAATCTTCTTAGAGTATCTTACAGGTGTTATGGTAACTTGAATTCTTAAACTAGTGTCTATGTTAGTGAGAATGTCTCCTATGTCTGGTTGCGGGACCAAAGGATCACAACCAGACATTTTATCTCTTTCAAGGCCTTCTATAGTCATGTGGATATTTATCTAGGGTAATCTATAGTTTGGCTGGTTTGACCAAAATGTATGTGCTTTGTCATCTTCTATGTTTAGTCCTCTTAGCTGTGCGCTGATTTCTTGTAGGTCTGTTGTTGCTTGGAAGACTTGAATTCTGAGGTTTTGGTCTATATCAGTTATTACTGCAATGAGATTGGGCTGAGGCACTATTGGCTCGAATATGTATTCTCTGGGCTCCCTAGGTCCCGTGATTGTCATACAAAAGGCAATAATGTAAATATAATTAAAATAAAGAAAACTAATTATGAAAAGTATATCTACAACATGTATAACTTCTCTATTTTTGTGTTTTTGATGAACTATTTGAATGAAATTCAAAGAGCAATTATTTAAAATATCTAGCAATTTGACAACTAAATTAATAACGAAATTTAAAACAAACAAGGCAGCCGAGTATAGCTAGTTACTTGTGCGGTTGTAAATTTAGTCTAAATAACGAAATATCTGATCTAATATATTTGAAAGACTCTCGATCCTACCTTAGAAGTGAGTAATGAATCATAGTTTCTTAGAAAATATCAATCCCCACAACTTCCTTGGCAATATTGAAGGTGAGGTTAACTGAAATAAAATGATTCATTATTCTATTTGATATATTTTAACTAGAACTTTGAAAGCTTGAACCTGGATTTTGCGAACAGTGGTGAATCCGATTGTGTGTGGCTTTGTCCCCTCAGTGTGGTCTCCTCATTCCTTCGTGTTCACATGAATCTAGAAAAGTGTGTAATGCTAGCATCAACATAAGTAGGTATTGGAACAATGGCAGCTTGGGTGTAGACTGAATACAATGTGAGTACGAGAGGGATAACACAAGAGAATAGATCTTGGCTTGTGCAATTCCTAGTGGTATTTATTGTGAGTCATACAACACAAAAAATTTAGAACCTGGAACTATCCTCCTTGATGAACAAAACCTACAACTTTAATGGTTTCTCACTATGAATGAAACTATCCTACTCCAATTTATAGTATGAAACAGGAACAACACTAGAACAAGAAGATTATGTGGCTTCTAAACAATGAAACAACACTAATTATGCATGTAACAACTGATAACTATGAATTCCTAAGAATTGAAAGACTAAAATTATGAAATGAGAAGATGAGAGGTAATTTTTGAGGGCCATTTCCTTGAAAATCAACCAATTATTTATAGAATTCCCATTTACCCAAAGGTGAAATCCAAATTGAACTCCTTTACAATAAACAATGGAAAAACACTATTCTAGGGAACCAAAATCATAAATACAAGCAAAGGTGGTGAAAAAGCTGGTAAACATTGAAATTTTACGCGAGTTGCGATAAAAAGAACGTTATAGAAAAACACGTGAAGGACCACCACCTTGCTTGGGTGGCGGTTTCATCACTAAAGACCAAAACACAAATAAAAAAAAGGGGGAGAGTAAAACAAAGCACACAGAGAGGCTAAGTGGGGCATGTGAGATGTTAATGTACATTTGGAGGGCTTTTCGAATCCCGAGAGCACGTTGCGAGGAGACCTCGTATCATCATTGGGGCTTGTGTAACATCGTTCCGATGGAGTAGTACCCTACAATTTTGGGTACATACAAGAACCCCAAGTCTTAATTGAACAATCCCCAAAAAATTAAGATCTCTGAACAATCCAAAGCTCCAAATACTAAAAAGAGAGTTCTCCAAAAAACGTGGATCTTTGAAATCTAAAAAATAAAAGGTACCGAGGAGGAAAGTTGGAGAACTCAAGAGGATCCTTACAATCATGAGTTCTTGTAGAAACTCAAATCATGGAATCATGGTGGGCAATAGATTTGTCATTTCCCAAGGTATGCAAAGGAAGAACAAAGAAAATAAATAAGGAGGAAACAAAACAAAAGATCTTAAACAAAAAGAAAAGACCAAAAATAAAAATACCTTGAGGATGACATTGAAAAGTATGAAATACAGTAAAAATTAGTTTTTCGGAGAGTGTTAGGTGAAAATGATAGGCAAAAATGTGATTTAAATAGAAAAAACCCGATATTAATGGTGAAATTCCAATCCATACAGAGGTAGGTGGGAATTAAATGCGTAGAGAGATTCAAAAGTCTAAAACTTGAAAGCACTGAAATTCTGAAATTTTTGAATATTAGGGTTTCGGACTTTGAAGATAAAGGGATGAAAAAATCATGAAATGAATCAAAAGAGTTCTGCAATGAAAGCTCGAAAGCCCAAAATTTTAGACTTTCAGACTTCAGAAGTTTGAAATAAAATGATTTGAAAATGATTGGAAGAGTTCCAAAACCCGAAAGCCCGAACATACAAACTTTTGGAATTTTGGACTCTTTGACTTCTAAGTCTGAAAGAATTTTTCAAAAAGAACAACCTAGAGTTCTCGAAATGTGAAAGCTCAAAATTTTGAAATTTTAGACTTTCAGGGTTTTAAACATCAGAACTTCAAAGGGAAATTTCTAAAAATCACGACCTAAACTTCAAACCTAAAAGATTGAAGTTTTGGACCTTTGGAGTTTTGGACTTTAGAAATTAAAGAAGTCAATTTCAAAATTAGTTTATTTAAACCTCGAAAGGAAAATCCTGAAGTCTGAAATCTAAATTTTTGGACTTCAAGACTTTGAGAAATTTCAAAATGTAGAGATCTTCTGTGTGAAGATTTTTTCAAAAACATTTCCCGATTTATTTCAAAGTCTTCTTCTCAAGGTATATTAAAAAAACAACATTTTCACAGGTGATAATGATGAGTTCTTAAAAGCGAAGGAGGATTATTATTCTAGAAGAATGGATGGATTTATTAGAAAAGAGGAGAGATAAATAAAATTGGATGGTTTCATACAGGGAGTGAGAGATAGAGTGATATTATGTAAGGTGTAATGGCAAGATCTGTGATGTAAAGAAAGATATTCTAGTGTGAACATTTCCATGAATGGGACTCTTTTTATGTAATATTTACTACCATATTTTTGCTAATAAATATAATAAGATGATTATGAAACACTCATGTGATGGATCTTGATTTGTGCATTTTCCTTATGTTCATATGCATGTTACAGCCTTCTTGATGTTATTTTATGGTTGATTCTACTTTCATTAAGTTGATAATGTTGTTCTATGCTTGGGTGCATTAGGATAGAAGTTAATGCTTACATCTTAAAATCCATGAATGGATTTATTTATTTTCTAGTTTTATTACATCCTTGTGTTAAGAAAGAACGTTCTCAAAAATCTTGCATAAAGGAAGGGCTTGGTGTCTGTGTGTGCATCGGGTGAGATTCCAAGATAAACTAGATGATATGACGATGCATTTGAAAATAGATGTTGAGGCAAGAAGTGATTAGAGATTACATTTTTGTTCTGTTATCAAGACCTCTTTTTCAAGTTATCACGATAATTATACTTGATGACAAATAACTTGACATTGGAAAGTGTCGAAGCATGGTTTAAAATAACAAAGGATGAGTTTTATAAGAGATTTAGTCTTGGACCTGAGTTTGATACATTTAAATGGATAGAAGAGAACTTGTATCATGAGTTGTATGAGACCTTATTTTGTTTCTTTCTAGTGGATTTGTATGAATGGCTTTCAGCATAAGTATCTAGGTTGAGTTGGTACTATAGACTCCATCTGTAGACCTAAGATGAGTATCGGAATCTACATCACTTCAATCTGACCTTGACCTGTGTTGTTGACCATTGGTGGAAAAGAGTGTTGACTAGTTATACCCTAAAATACAACATTTCTACGTATTCTTGTATAGAATTTGATGAGTTTTAGTTCTTGAGGGAGCCTAGAGGATTTATTTTACATGTTATCCCCTTAGCTATTAAGATCTTGGTCATTATGTTATGTTTGGAGGATTTTTGATGGCCACTAAACTTCCTTTGAGTGCTAGGTGAGGAAGCTAGAGTGGAGAAAGATGGAGGTAGATGTTGTGGGAAGGATTTGAGGTTCATGTAGAGGACGTTGAACCCGATAATTTTATGCTACCCCATCTTGAAAATTGTGGAAGAGAAACCCCTCAAATTTTGGAGAGCTCATCATATGAAGAAAGGAGAAAATTCATTGGTGTGCATCTAAATCCACAGTAACCAACGCTTGGCACCTATTTTTCCAAATCTAAAGATAAGTATTAATAACCTAGTTGGTATTGGTGGGGGTAACCGATCAACACCTAGGAGGTATACATTTTCATACAAATAATAGTATGTTGAATGAATAGTTGTCCTCGGATAACGATACGTACGATAATGGTAGACTGTGATAGTTTCCATGGAGATCATGATGCAAGTAGGTGTTTGCTTTTCTACAATGCGTGATCCGTAAGAATGTTTCTTACTATTTAAATATGTTTACCTCTACTACTCATGATACTAAGGATTGTATATTGATTGACTAGATACAAGATGCCATCGATATTGGTGTGTGCTAGACCGGTGTTGCAAATAATTCCAAGGATGATGATCGTCACTATAAAGAGCATGTAGATGGAGAAGCTCTTGGGCTAGGCTTTCATGGAGAATTTAGAGGCCATGAAAATTTTGGAGGTAGAAGAAGTGAATTTATTCATGGGACCAATTATAATTTTAGGTCCACAAAACATTACAAGCTCAACTTCCTTGACCTACTATAGTGCTCTTCTTTGTTGAAAGAAGTAAAAGTATGAGGAGTGCCCAGAGTTATTTGAGCACATGAGCTAACAAAAATGGAAGGATAAAGGCACCAGAATGGTAAGCGTGAAGAAGGATGACTCATAATGGATGCCAAGGGTGGCATGTGACTCGAGTTATAACCTTTACTAGTGAAAATGTGAGCCGAGGATGCACGTGCCGGGAAATACCAAAGCAGATACCACTGGTCACAAGAGAAGAGGTTGTGCAGGAAGTATTTGGATCCTTCTCATCAAAAAGAGGTTTATCAAAAGACCTTGGATGTGATTCAAATCCTATAAGGATAGATCCAATTCCTAAAGGATCAGTCGCATCAGTTAAAGAAAAGGAAATGTGCTAAGGATCCACAAAAGGATTTGGATGAAGTCAAGGAAGTATGCAAAATGATGAGGCAAGAGAATATCATTCATTTTCTAGGGGAATGGTTATGGGAGAAAGTACCATGTTCTGGAGGAGATTTCATGTGTCGTCTTACACACTAACCTTCCCCCTCACACCATTTATTATGATAAGGATATTACCTTGAATGCAGTAGTTGACAGATGGCTCCTAGAAATATTCTTATAGACACAAGTGCGGAGGATAATGTTCTCACCCTAGACACATGGCATCAAATGGGAAGGCCCCCATTTCATCCATCCTCAAATGTGCTATATATGGCTAAAAAGAAAAATATGATGCCCATTGGTGTCTTGAAGTACGCTACTATCACTATCCAAGGGGTGAAATTCACTAGAGAATTCCAAGTCTTGGTGCTAGTTGAGGTAGACAACTTTCTAGCATTACTTGGGAACCCCTGGTGATATAAGAATAATATGGACATAAGGTTCAATAAGGGATACAAATGTTTTGATTACAAGGAAGAACATGTTATCATCCCCTTGATCGATGGGAAGTTAGCGCCTATATTGAGCCCTTAGGAGAATAATCCCTCAACAAAATATATGTGTGCATTATCAAGGAACCTGAGGTGATACACCCTATAGAAGGATTTATTCAGTGGGAAGACACTCAATCTATGAGTGACACCACTAGTGTATCATATGACCATTGGTCTCATGGTACATTTTAGTTAATTGGGTGATAACTATGAGGCTCTGTTAGAAGGGTAACGAAGGCACACTGCTTAGGAATTTGAGAGGAAAGTAGTTGCTAATCTACATTGGGGAAGGCAACCCTGATGTTTTCCTACAAGCCATGGATTCCCAGTGGAGATATGAGATCAATAGGTGAAACATGCTTATCTACATGTTGTGCGGGATTGCATTATAATGGTGGGTGATGCACCAAGACAATATTCTGGAATGGTGTGAGGTGAGAAACACACTCTCTATTAGATTCTTCCAGAGCAACATGCCTACTAAAATATGTGGCTATTATGGAGGGAAAATTACTTATAACATGTTCAAGAATGTTAGAGAACATGGATGGGAGGTACGAAATATTTATCCCCTTCCCTTTGGGTGCACAAGTTTTATTCTCGCACTACTGAGCTATGCACACACATGGTATATTCATTTGGAATTACATTGTTAGATAGGGAATGGGTGGGAGTTAAAAAATGAGTTGATTCAAACCTTTGAATATCAAAGCACTAAGCCATTGGTGAATGAGGCATTGCAATTTATTAAGTGCTAACTATGAGAGATAGTGCCATGGATGAGGATAGAATTTTAGAATTATTGGGAGAACCTAATTTTGAGGTGAGTTTTGATGTGGAGGAACTAGAGGAACTAAAGCCGAGCACACTGTATGGAGAAAGAGAAGGGAAAGTTAGTCTATGTGATAGATGGAAAGGAATTGGAGAACTTGGATGTTAACCATACTATGGGTATGCCCGAGGTAACAGATAGTGATGATGAGAAAGTGTGTGCCTACCATGAACCTCTCAAAACAAATAAGGTTAACATTGGCTCAAATATGAAAAATAAGGAGGCTACTATAGGGGGTTACTGGTTACAAAATGAGGTTTCAAAGATCATTGATCTATTGCATGAATTTCAAGATTTATTTCCACGTGGGTACCATGAGCTTAAGGGAGTTCACCATTATTTAGGGTATAGGCAGATCAAACTAAAGGAGGGAGCGTTCCCGATTCGAAGAGACCATACAAAATGAATCCAAATTTGTGTATCTGGTTCAAGGAATACTTAGACAAGATGATCACTTTAGGTATCATTGAAGTTATTGAGGAATGAAAATGGATAAGCCCAATGGTCATTAGCATTAAAAAGGATAGGAGGATAAGGATCTATATTAATTATAGGGATTTGAATGCGGTATGTTTCATTGATCCCTTTCCAACCCCTTTGCACCAAGGATATCCTAGGAGTTTCCAAGCTCAAGTGTAGACACCAAAATTAAATAACACTCCCCTTAGTCCTTTTCAAATAACTAGCTCGATCATACTCATCTAACCATGGCCCCTTCCACCTAACAACACCATTAATTTAATTAAATTAATATATATCCTCACAATATTTAATATCTAATTACCCTAATTTCTACCCCACCACCTCACCTAGCCACCTCACCTAGACACCTCATCTAGCCACCTCACCCTAGACCTATTCTTGGCATGTTTCCATAACTAACTAAGACCTAATCTTACTTGCCTTAATGAGCTAAGATTTGGTCCAACCCTAAAATCAATGCCTAAAATCTCCCTAACCACCTTCCCACTCATAAAAATGCAACGTCCGTTCCAAATCCATGGATCAAGGAACAAACTTGAGCTAAAAGAGGCAAGATCTACCAATTTTAGTAAACCTAGGGAATCCCACCTTAACCGACGCCAATCACCCTAAACCGAAGCCGGTCAACCTGGAACTGCCGTTGATTACCATTTATTCACCTAAACAACCTTGTTTTTGGGTTGGCACATTCTAAGAGAAAGAAAGGAGATCAGAGCTGCATGTAAGCGAAAAAAGCATCCTTTTATGCATCTAGACATCTAGAACCATTACCAGGATCAATCATAGAGCCATTGCATTCATGGGAGCACTTTAGGAAATCAATGTTACAATACCATACACGTATTCTTCGATCAACCACCTTCACCACTCACCCATCATATCCTTATGCCCCTAACCAAGAGGGTTTATTTCAGTTAGTAATATTTATTACTCCTATTATTAATCTATTATTTTCATACTTATTACTCAATCACCCACTTTCCTGTGAACTCAAATATCCCTTCACCCATATCACCAAATCACCTATCCTCACCTATTGTATACTTCTGAGCATACCTAAGACCTCTACAGACCTTCCCATTCACTCTCCCAAACTTTATTTGACCTCAGATCACCCCTACCATTTAATCTATTTGATTTTCTTTTATCTTTACCATATCGATTTGGTTATCCATGACCACCATTGGTTATACCTAAACGGCATTGTACACACTCACCAACGTCGGTCTCTATGTTTTACACCTTGACTAAGAACAGACCCAAAAATCACCCCACCAGTTGACCTAAATAACCCGGATCAAACCACGATCGGTCCCAGTACCTTGACAGACACCTCGCCTCTCAGATCCAACTATAGCCTAGCCTATTATGATTGGATTTTCTTATTGTAATTGAATGAAATAACTAAATCTTATCAACTATAGAAATAATTAGTTTATTTCTCACATTAATTTTTTTAAATAGTGGATTCTTGTCATCTAGGAAGTATCACACTTCCCGGAACTAGCATATGCTAGGTAGTCCACTGTCATATATCATTTAACTATCTTTTTGTGGTCTTGTTTTCCATTACAGGTAGTTCCTCCTAGCAAAAAGGAATCTCTCACATTTATTTGTGGATCAAGATGTTATAACACACGCAATACCCATCAACTAACCAACATTTAATAGGTATTCCTCCTTATCCTTTACCCTTATCTGTTTCATCACTTCGAAAATGTAAAGAAAACGGTGAAACATTTTGGCACACCTGGTGGGACCCATCAGGGGTTCTTTTGCATTTATTCATTCCTAGGTGAAATTTGTGTGTTTGTTTCCCTTCTAAAAGCTTCCAAATTAATTTTCTCTTTTGGAAATCATTCTCCTTCTTTCTATTTTCTAAAAACAATCGTATTTTTGGTGCTTTAAAAGAACACGTCTTCCTTTCTTTAGCATTGCATTAGTGAAAGAGCATCCCTCTTCTCCGGTCATCACTAGCTACATCAAACATCACACTTCAATTTGGGTTTTAAAAAATTGCATTGCATTCTAATTTGTTGCATTATTAGCTCACATTAAAACTGAGGGAAACCTATATGATGGAAGTCATGATCAGCTGATGGTTGACACAAAGAATCGTAGAAAGCACATTTTTATCTCTCTCTCTCTTTGTGTCTTACCAAACTTGCACAAAATCAAAATATACACATCTTTCTTAAACAACATCTTACTCGGAACATCATCGGTGATCACATAATCTGGTTGATAGGTACTCCCAGCGCTTTGCCTCTGTCGAGTCATCATCTTAGATGCCATAACATACACAAAACCTCTCGTTTTAGATATCCTTCCTCATATAATGCCTTCCTAACAAATTTTTTTGTTCTAAATACCCACATTCAGTCCAAAATAGCATAAATTGAAAAAACATAAGAAAATCATGATTAGGATCATGCTTTTTCTTAGCATTCTTCTTGACGTGTGTGTGTGAGACTATGAATATCCATTTTTCTTCTTCCTTACACACTCCACCATCGTAGTTGGAGTATTTTGGCTTTGTATGAGTGTTCTAGATCCCCATCTCTTCATTCTCAAGTTTCGAGTTTGATTCTTCATTTAATTTATTCACAAAACCAATTTTCTTCATTCCTTTCTAATTTCACATGATCCGATGTCACCCAAATGACATCACCTTTGGTTCACATCTAACCATCATCAATTACACAATAACGGTGTCACTTCTAGATTTATAGTTACTTTACCTAGAATAGCTTTCATCACTATTTTTGTTCTGTTATTATCCTCGGGCATCATCATATTTCTCTCCTGTCGATACTTACTGTCATACACAGTTTTCATAAGTACACATCCAACATTCCTGTTTCATTCTTTGAGATTGGTTTCTTCCACAGTGACTAGTATCAATTTTAAAAACCATCATCGGTGTTCCCCCAACCATCACCAAATCATCCCGACCGTCATTAGTTTTCCTCAACTCATGTCACCAATCAAACCGACCATCATCGGTGGCATGTGTTTATTTTCAAAATATAGACATTAACTAGATTCACCTCTCAAACCCCATTATTCTCTATTTCTACTATTTTCTGTGTCATCTACAAAATATAGTCTTACCAGGTCAGCACTTGTTCACATGGTGTTGACTCACAACTAGACTAATGCCCTCATATTCCATGCTAGTCATCAACCACTCCCACCTAGTCCCTCACCACCTTCCATCCTGTCACCCATGGATCTAACCTTACCTACCACCATTGCTATAGGTGATGAAGAGTTTGCATGACTCCTTGATCGAATCCCATAGCCTTACAGTTCTACCTTTCCCATTCTTCCACCTGAGACTCCTCAAGTCAGTTGATATACGACATGCTTGTGTCCATCTATCCTTCCCTTATTCCTGCTACTGCATTATCCCCTAATAATACAACATTACCCTCACCTACTTCACCCCGATAGTTTCACAACTAGGCCCCATACCCACCATGATTGCTACATCTGTAGTTTCACTCACTCTGTCGTATCTATTGTCCCCTCGTCAACCACCCAGACCATAGCACAATCTGCACCCATTGTCTCACAAATACCCATTACAACACAACCACCCATGGTGTCGGTGACCCCTACTCCATTCCAGAATCTCATCCTCTCCATCCCATAAACACTTCCCCTAATCGCTACTAGAGTCACGATGACCATCCCACCTACATACACCTACTATCAACAACCCCCTATCTCATCTATCACCCATTTTGGATATGTGCCTTCTATGTCAGTTCCTTATTCTCAACCTCCCTATCAGGTTCAATATCCACCCCCTTATGCCACAAGAGGTGTCTCCCCATCATAATCTACCACTAACCTCATCAAGTTGATGATGGAAAATATCACGAACAATCGAAAGCATTGGTTTTGGCTCACGTAATTCCCCTCATCTATGAATTTTTTTAATGAGCCTATTCACCCATCCATTCCTATTCCACCATACCCTCGTACATTGGGAAATGCCAAAGTTCCACTACTTCAATAGAAAATAGGATCCAAAATAACATTTGCAGTCCTTTAAACATGGGTGTTACATGATTTCCCATGATGATTCTTTACTTTTGAGGAATTTCCCAATGTCCCTTACAAGACCTTTATTAGATTAGTATAGTGGGTTACCAAGACATTCCATCTACTCATTTAATCAATTGGCCTCATCTTTCTTAGATCACTTCTCTATCAACATTATTAAGAAAGTTACAATGACTAATCTTTATTTCACTCATTTGTACGATGATGAGTCTATCACTGACTTTGTTGCTCATTGGTGCATCCTAATCAATCAACTCACATTTAAACTTCCTCAAACTGAGCTCATAGAGTTGTTTACTCAGGGCTTGTGCTAGACACATCTCACCAACCCTACAGTTGTAGACCTTCCATACTTTTGACGAGGCATTCACTATGGCATGGAAATTAGAAATTCATGTTGTCGAAGAAAAGAAGATTCAACTTCGTAACAAGAACATCGCATTCAAATAAAATGATGCTTCTTCATTTGTGAAACCCCAAAATAACTATTCAAAACCCAAAGGGTCTACCAATGTTGTAGTTCTCAAAGCCGTCACCCCTCATCAATCAAACCCAGCTAAACCCCCTAATATCTCTCCTTCCCAAGCTTTCCAGTTCGGATAGGAACAAAAAAATACACTTCCATACGAGAATCTTATTCTTCCGTATTGGAAAATCTTATGAAGGTTGGTGCCATTACTCTCCCACTTATAAACCCACATATTGGTTTTGACCGTAAGTGAACAATTCCCTCATGGTATAAAGAACATGAATTTTACAACTATCATTGTGTCAAAGGTCATAGCGACAATAACTACATCACCTTCAAGAATATTGTCCAAGAAATGTTGGACAACAAAGATCTAGTCTTGGATAGTCCAAATGCACCTGCTAACCAAAACCTACATATCTTCAAGAAAGCATTCCCTAATCATGCCCCATCTTCCAACCAATCTAGTGATACCTCAAACAATGATGGCAATGTCCGCAAGGTCCACGCTATTTTCAATGACACACCAGTTGCTTCCCAATTACCTCATGTTCCTTCCATAGATGAAATCTTAGCCTGTGCTCCCCTACCTACACAAAAATCTATTTCATCTACTCCTCTACCCACAGAGGAACCCCCTTCCTATTCCCCTTCACCCATGGAAGATCTTATAATTAGCACGCTACCTTTGACCCCTCAAAATTTTGAGTGGTTGTTAGGGGCACTTCTCCTACTCATAGAAGATGCAGGTCCATTTCCTACACCAACACAAGGAGATTCCACTTCGGCTGACCCATCCTCTCCTCTACCCATGGAGGATACTATAGAAGTACCATTACCTATAGATGACCTCTCACTATCGACCTTCGAGGATCCCGTTGATCTACACTTTTGGCTCTCTTACGCACGCAGTCCGAGGCTAACCATCTCCTATATCTCAAAAAAATTTACTTGGGATTTCCACTCGATCCATATCAATCTCACCTACCTCGCATTCATTCTCAAGCCCGGCTGATCACCGGACTATGTCGACAGAGCCTTTTTGGGGACACCTTCTACTTATTTCAACACAAATGTAGTTGTCCCCTATTGACACCTCCACTATCTATCCAAAAGTGTTCAGGCAACCAAACCAAACATAATCATGACTATTACAATGCCTTCCATGACACCACCCCTAGCCCAACTCACACCTCTACCCATAGCCCAATATACACCTACACCCAAACACCTACCCTCACCTATATCGTCACCCTTACCTAAACCTACACCTACCTTAGGGATCATACCAACAGCTAGCCTTACTCACCCACCCATCAAATTAGATTTAGCTACATCTTCCAAAACTAATACCAAACTTAAACTAGCCCCTAAAATGAGGATCCAATCTCCTAAATCTCATACCCCAACCTCGCCTACCACTCCCTTATCACCTTCACCCCTTTTGTCCATCCTAGGACCTCACCCCTTGACCCTAGCCAAACAAACCCCATCCACCGGTAAACCAAGAATGTAACAACCCATTTCCCCATCATAGACCTCTAATATACCCAAGTGACCCGAAAAACCTCTGCCCTCACCGTAATATTCTTACCACCCATACCTCCAATACCATTAATAACTTCTTCACTACCCATGACACTTCCTTATGTTTCACTCATGCCTCTGTCCAACTCCGCACCACCTACCTCCATAGCACCTCGGTTACCCCCATGGGTAACCCGACCTCTTCCACCATCTTCTTTTCCCTCCACATCTCATACAATCATACTCCTTTTCCCAAAAAGATGCAGCCAAAAACCAAAAATCCGCTACCCTCCAATAAGGTAGTTAAACCAACCAAACCTTCCATTGCCAATTCATCTACCATTCCCCTACCCAAGTAGATATGACTAACACCTAAGACCACACCACACACGAAACTAGGAGCCCAACCTATTCCACCTATGTAAAACCTCTTCCTCCACAATCAACCATACCTACACCCAAACCCACATTCACCTCCCATTGTGATCCACTAGTGGGATCCTATGCCAAAATCTTAACCAATCTCCTTGAAACTTCTGTCATCACATTACCACCCCTTAGACCTTATGACCCACTCAAACCCAAACCAAAAGGGTTTAACGAAACAAAATTTTTTTCCTACCATCATGTGCCAGGACATGATGTAGAGAACTATAAGGCTAAAAACTACTTTTTCCAATTCAATCCTCCTGAAGAAAAATTTGACGATGATGATCTTCTTGATGAGGACCCCATTTCACCTTCACCAATTTCCACAGATCCTCTCTTGTCACCTACTTAGAAACCAATATCTCCACCCCAAATCTTTGATAAATCCTTGAGATTTTAAATTAACATGGTTTATATAAGAGAGTTAGGAAAATCACCACCCAAATGCCATTGCACCCAACTCACTTCACAAGGCTTTTCTCCCCCGGTAGGTTTCTACCCGTCATGTTGTTATACCACTCATCCTACACCTTCTCTATTTACCCCTTCCCCTCGATTAACATGATCAACATTGCCACCCGTGATCGAAAGACAAAGGAAAAGAGAAAGCAAGTGGCCCATCAACCAACCCTATACCCAATATACCATCCGTGCCCACACCCAAATTCATTATTCGAGGTTTTGCATACCCCATTTTCGATGGGGTCACACATCACACAATGCTAAAACAACTACACCAATCCACCCTCAAAATGTATTTATAGGACCACCTCCAAACCTCGAGTCACATCATCAAGCCCTCATGGAGGTCCTTTAATCTATCAAAGTCTTACCAAATTACCCCACACTTATGGCCTCCATCATTACCCCTCACCACGTAACCTCTCTCACTATGTTTTCTCCTTCCTATAAACCTCCACCCACTCACCACGTGGCCACCCTCATCTTTTCAGATGAAGAGATTGCTCCCTTCCAGTCCGATGACCCCAATCCCGCTCTGTTCATCTCTGTCTTCATCGATAATATATGCATACGACACGTTATGATCGATGGTGGTGCTAGCATTAACATCATCTCCTCCCATGAATACGACCAAAGGAAAATACCTTCCAATTGTATGTATGGTAACCTTGTTATGTTGCATTCCTTCAATGATGCTATGACCTCTACCCTAGGTACCATTATTCTCCATGTCTGCGTAGGTCCCCGCACCGTCCCAAAAAAATTTGTCCTAGAAGGGGAGTTTTAGTATAACTTGTTTCTTGGTAGACCTTGGATCTGTGCTATGGGTTGTGTTCCTTCGATGTTACATCGATGCCTCAAATTTAAACACGAGGGACATAATTACACCATCCATGCCGACCCCTCACCTTTCAAGACCTGTAACATGCTATATCAACCCAATGATGTGCTTATACCGGTCAAGGTAACCACCACCACAACCACTTCACCTTCACCCACGAGTCCATCCACCAAAATTTCCACTACTTCTACTACATCTAACCTTGCTATCCCCACTGCATCTATAGCTTCTATCATTGGTGCCCCTTCATCTAGCAAACCATCGATACTTGCTACCCACATACCAATTACTAATCCCTTAGAAGGTTTTTTTCAATGCCTCACTGGGGGATACCCCTATACAAAATCGATACCTTCATAACCCCACAAGAGTATAGGAATCTGCATCAACACCCTAGTTATGAAATTTACATCGGTGACATTTTCCCTTATGGCCCTCCCCACATTCATGCCAACCTAACGTATAGGGGACTTGATATGGCCACTTATAAACCTAAACCTCCATCCCAAACCCGGCCATTTTCATACAACCTACACTCCTTCACTAGCCATCATTTCACTCACACTTTCCTCCACCGGTGCATGTGGAAAGGATTTGGCTTCAATTTTTATGAACAAGGCTGCCACACTATCATCTCTTGTACCTCTTATAAACACAATAACCATAGTGGCATTGGTTTTGAAACTCCACCCACCAAGAAGGTTCACATTTACCTTATACGAATGAGAAATCTTTCCCTCTCATTCTCCCACATTACCATCTTCACCCACAGAGTCCATAGATCCTGCATCTATACCTCCTTACTTTTTTTTTGTAAACACCATTTCCTAGGAACACCGACCTATCAACGTGATGGCGAGGCTCCCTCTTCTCTCCCATTTCTATATCCTAACATGATTGATGATGATATGCCTTCAATTATTGTCATTCAATGTTAGGATGATGAGTCCATCCTCATCTACCTTAGTAGCAAAAGACTCTTATATTCATCGCCTTACCCTCTAAGACGCAAAACCATGTTGAATGAATCGACCATTGAAATAAACATTAATACTCAAGAAAACCCACACATTCTAAAGATCAGCCAATCCTTATAGGCTCTTGAATAGGAATCCTTCACCTCTTTTCTCCGGGACCATAGCAACGCATTTTCCTAGTCCTATGTCAATATGCCCAGATTGACCCAAAAATCATGGATCACAATATTGTAACCATTCCCGATGCCAAGCCCATAAAAAAAAAAGATATGGAAAATACATCCCCGCATTACTCTTTTGGTCAAAGAATAAATTCAACACCTTCTCTCGGTTTCCTTCATTCTACCCATTGATTATCCCCAATGGATTTATAAAATTGTTCTGTCTTGAAGGTGACATGGGGACTCCACATTTACATGGATTTCCATGACCTCAACCTCACCGTCCCAAAGATGATTTCCCACTACTAGGCTATTAAGTAGAAAAATTTTCTTGTGGAAAAATTGTTGGGTTTCAATCCAACGCTATAGGAATCTAACTCCCTCTACTTGAATAGTGCAACTTTTGTAGGTGCATGTATAAAAGATGGGTTTCAATGGTGGCCTCTTGACCAAAGATCTAATAGGGGCACTCCACTGACCCTGTGGCAAAGATAGAAATGTCTCACTAGAGAAGAAACTTTGTCTTAGAAAGGGGAAGGGGAGTGAAAATGGAGGTAGGAGAAAACTAATGTTGTGAGTAGAATATCAGATGCCCACACACATTAATTAGAAATTCCATTTACATGCATTTATAGTTAGAAGAAAAACAAATCTGCAGGAGAAGCTACAAGACCAAATGAAATTCATTGGTCACAAGGTACCAATCAATCCCTCAATCAAAGAGGTAAAAATTCCTTCTTTTATTATTGAAGCTAAAGAAAAATTTGTACAAAGCTTTGAGAATAGAGAAAATCTAAGGAGAAGGTAAAATATAAGAAGTATGGCATTTTCTATCTTTTTCAGGTACAAAGCACTCTAGTCTTTTTGAAATCAATCACCAACCCCTTTGGAATGGCTTTGAGGAGCCATTATATCCTTTTCCAAAATGGTTACAACTTTACAAATCATTTACACCTCTTCAAATTCCTCCATTGCGAAGAAAATGCTCATGGCGGGTTAAAAACTAGATCTTGCAACGTGAACGTTACATTTGATTTGCCAGTTTGAATACAAACTATTTGATTTTCTCTTATAACTTTGAAATTGGGCCATCCACATGGTAGAAAGAGATTAGAGCAGATATGGGGGAAACCCCTTTGCATTTTTCATTTTTTAGAGATTTGGCAATTTGGAACAAATTGGCTGCACCCCCACTTTGACTTTTCAACTTAGGCACGTGGCATATTTTCATTGGAAATGGGGTCATGGCCCTTTTCTCAACATTTTAACATTTTTTTGAAAAAGGCTAAAAATCTCAAAGTTCTCTACTATTTTGCTCTCCTGCTTTGACTTTTCAACTTAAGAACATGGCATATTTTCATTGGAAATGGGGTCACGGCCCTTTTCTCAACATTTTAACCTTTTTTGTAAAAAGGCTAAAAAACTAAAATTTCTCCATTGTTCCACTCTCTTTCTTTGACTTTTCAACGGCGGGCTTTAACTTTAAATTTTTCCATTTATGGCCTGATCGTGGCTGCAGGTCACTTTTTAACTTTTCACCTTTTTTACAAAGAGGATCAAAAACACAAATTTCTCTACCGACCCGCTTCCAATTAGGTATGTCCACGTACCTATGGATGATGGGGCCAAAATTTTATGGGGAACAAAATGCCCATCATTCTTGACTATGGGAAAAATACACAGAGGAAGAGAACATCATTTTGAGTCCAATTTTTCAATTTCCTTCACGAGCTGGAGACATGGAGGTAAAAAAATGATTTAACAACCTAGGCCATAGAACAAGTGGACAATTTTGATTAAAAAGGAGATTGTAAAGAGGATATTACGTGCACAGACCGAGAGATGGAGAATTTCTCAAAACAAGAAAAAACAAATATTTAAACAACACTAGGGCACGGATTTTTCTATTTCTTCAAACTTTCAACTTGGCTTAAATACTTTAGGAGAGCGAGAGCTCGAAATTTCAAATTTAACTTGGAAAAAAAAAAGTAATTTTCAGGAGACAATAGTTGGCTCTAGCTTGGGGACATGGCATGGACTGAGCATGATGAAGACATGGTATGGGGATCCAGAATCTCAATATTTTAAACCATATAACGTTTACCAGTGCCTTATCCATTGGGCCTTATAGAGTGATATACAATTTTGAGAAATAATGGAAGGAAGAAACACACAATAAAAACCACACACAACAAAAACCAAACAAAACCACATAATAGAAAAGGGAAAAAAAAACCTATGAAATCACCTATGATAAAAAGCGGGGGACAACCCACTTTCACCGATGATATAGTTTCAAATATTTCCCGCTTCTAGGAAATTCCTATGGCATTCCATCAAAGTATGAGAGGAGAAAAAAATTCTCACCATAAGCTCAATGAATTTGGAATGGACCCAGCCACAATGAATCAAAATTTCCATGGCTGCCCTTTGGTTCTCTTCTCGTGTCCTATAACAGAAAAAATCTCCAACTTTGAAATTCCTTTCTTTGGTCTTCTTGGCAAAAAAATTCTTCACTTTCAACTAATGATCCTTACTTATATCCACCACTTGGCATCTTATTTCTTCCATATTCTCTAGGAAGAGGATCCTCCTGTCAATGGAGTCTTTGTATTGACCATCTTCTATTTCTTGCAGCAACTTGAGAGTTGGCATCTCAATTATGAGGGGAATCTCTACCTCAACTCCATACAACATTTGGAAAGGTGACTTACCTATTGCCTTCTTAGGAGTGATCCTATTGGACCACAACTCATCATATAACTTCTTGTGCAAGTTCCTTTGATTCTCATCTTCCAACTTGCGAACAATGGTCATAATGTTCTTGTTGCTTGACTCATCTTGCCCATTTCCCTATGGGTAGTAGTCAGAAGAGTGAGATAGGGAGATTCCAAAGCCATAACAAAACTCTATGAGCTCCTTAGAAGAGAAATAGGTGGCATTTCCTACAACACATTTTTGTGGTATTCCAAAACGAACAATGATATTCTCCTTGATGAATTTGTAGACTGTTTCAGATCTAGCTTGTTTGGTAGGGATGGCTTCCACCCATTTAGTGAAGTAATCCATTGCAATGAGTACATAAGTATGCCCTACACTAGAATGAGGATTTAGAAAACCAATAAAATCTAGCCCCCATTTCTAAAATGGTTCTTCAATCACCACAAGCCTGAGTGGCAATGCAGCTAGTTGTGGCTTTCCAACAAATTGTTGGCATGCTTTGCATTTGGAAACCCAATCTTGAGTGTTTATAAAGATGGAGGGCCAATAATATCTCCCTCTGAGGATATTATGTGCGGTGACCATTGCTGAGAAATTTCCACCAAAATCTTGATCATGATATGCCCTGAGCAACTTTTCTTACTACTCCTTATCTACACACTTGAGGAAACAACCATCTAGGCCTCTCTTGTAAAGTGCATGATTCCAGATCACAAACTTGGCTTCCTTTAGCTTGAGTGTCCTTATTTTTTTGTAATCAAGATGAGGAGGGAATTCTCCATAAGTGAGGTAGTAAGAAATGTCAGCATACCACTCATTAGTAGTGGTGACAAAGAGTGCCTGTGGATTGTCTCCTAAACAAGTTGAGAAAAACCCATCTTTTTATCCTCGCTTGAGCCTTGAGAGCTTCATCTTCAGCAATCAGCTTTCACAAACCATTTCCTCTTACCATATTAGAGGCTCTAATCTCTAATTCATACTCTTGGTTCTTTGCAATCGAACTTCCTCTCTTAGCCCCAGGATCTTGTTGAGTCAAAATGGACTTGATTGCATTTCTAAGGACCATCACCACTATATAGGAATTGAGAATGTAGAATCTAAAAATTTTAATAGCTTTAACCACTTTGCATAGGCATGTTTCTCCAATTGGCTATACTTTATATCATGATTCTTCAAAGGATAGATCATGAAATTGATGGGTGTTTGCAAACCATCATCATTTTTCGAACAAGGAAAACAAAGAGTGTATTTTCTGATGCATAGAAATACATGATGAAATCTTTGTTGAAAAATAGAGATACAAGAGTTGGAGCTTTGGCAATATCTTTCTTGATCTCCTTAAATGATACTTTTCCTTCCTTATTCCACTTGAAACCTACTTGAGGCATCATCATGGAAGTTATATGCTTAGTCAATTCAGAAAACTCAGGCACAAAATGACAAAGGAAGTTCACCCTTCCAAAGAATGAAATAACTCTCTTCTTGCTGGTTGGTAAGGCTAGTGCTTGGATAGCTCTGATCCTCTCAGGATCAATGTGTGCTCCATGTTTGTTCACAATGTGTCCCAAAAACTTACTTTTTGTGACTCCAAAAATGCACTTCTTTGGATTTAGAGAAATGTCATGCTTTCTACACCTTACAAGGACTTGCTCCAAATGATAGATATGATCTTCCCTCCTCTTTGAAAAAACCATGAGGTCATAAAGGTAAATGACAATGCAATATTTCAAATATTTGAAGGCCAAGTCCATTACTCTCTGGAAAGTGGCTCTAGCATTAATCAAGCCAAAAGGCATTCTGTTGTAAGAAAAAGTGCCCCAAGGTGTTGTGAAGGTTGTTTTGTTGTAATATTCTTCTGTGACCTTGATTTGGTTGTACCCTGAGAATCCATCAAGCAAACAGAGCATTTCAGATCTAGTGACTACTTGAAAAATATGATCCATGATTGGAAGAGGGTATTTGTCCTTGAGAGATTCCTGATTCAGATTTCAAAAGTCTACAAAAATCCTTATTTCCCCATTCTTCTTCCTTATTAGCACAATGTTAGTCACCCATGTTGAATGGTGGACGAGGAAGATGATTCTAGCATTGAGCATCTTTGTCACCTCTTCTTTGATAACATCAAAACTATTCGGATTGTAGGGCCTTTTTTTTTTCCCCGAAGGGCTTAGCTCTTTGCTTTAAAGGAACGGAGTGATGCATTTCCTTTGGTTGAAAAGATTTGAGTTCATCATAGGAATAGGCTAGGACATCTGAGTACTTTTTAGTAGAGTAACACACTTTCTCTTCTCTTCTGGTGAGTAGCATTTACCAATGTTAACCATCCTTGGATTCTCTTAAGTGCCAATGTTTTCTTGATCAAAATTAGATGGACACCGAGAAGACGATTTTTCTTTCTCTTGGATGAACCCATCATTCTTGTCAAAGGGGTCTTCCCTTTGGGGATTTTGTTTCCTTTCGGTTTTATTACTCCCTCTTCATCAATTCCCTCAATTCATTCCTTCTCCTCTTTGGGGACTCATTCATGGTGTGGGTTTTCACTTCCTTCAAAGAAAATATTATTGAAGTTATCCCTTTGTTCTAAGAAGGATAGGATCTGATTATCGTCATTGAAGACCTACCAGTGATTTACATTGTCTGGTATGTTGGGTCTGAACACCATCTCAATGGTCACTTTATCCTTTCCAAAATAAGGATGAGGTGTCACTAAGGAAGCTATCACTACTAGAGAATCAACATTTTCAATCTACTCGCTAGGGATAGCTTCAATGGACAATGCATCAAAGGATTCAATGTAGTCCCACACTGTGTTTTCTATAGTGCACGAGTTTGGGGTTTTTCACACGATATTGCTTTGGTAGACCTACTTTACCACAACCTCTCGTATCACCTTTACATCTCAAATTCTTGAATCCCCTGTCCTCTACTACATTCATGCCTAAGATTAATGCTTCATACTCTGTTGTATTATTTGTATTTTAAAATTACAGCTTGTAGGAAAAAGGATATACCTCATTGGAGGGAGAGTATAATACTACACCAGCTCCCGAACTCGCTTTGGAATGACTACCATCAAAATCCATTATCTAAGTTCAATTTTATTCCTCCTCCATGAGAAGTGGAAAATCGTCTTCCTTCCTTGATGCAAGGAGGTAATTTCCAATCCCACAATCTTGAAAAGGGATATCGGATCTTGGATCATCATACTTCCTTCTTGTGAACTTCATTTTTCTAACTGAAGCAACTTCTTCATTTCACATTTCACTGGGATAGTTGTAAATGATCAATCCATTTTATTTCTCCACCTAGATCTCTACAAAATCTTCTACTCGACAACATACCAAAAGATGTTGGGATTTCTGCCACCAAAATGGCCATGAGTATCTTCTTGTTAGGGTAATCAGGTAGTGCAACTTGAGCATACTTAATCATTCCTACCAATGGAACTTGTTTGGATTCCATTAAGTAGCATGTGCCATTTAATCTGGGTTAAAGTGAGGCCAAGAGCATTTGAAACTTTTTCTGGCATCACATTATCTGAGGCTCTAGAATGTATAATGTAATTGTTCAGCTGGAAACATTTGATGAGAAGTGATAGGTAAAAAGGCTCAACTCTATTGGTGGTGGAGGCATTGAGGGCTAGCATGTTTTGAGAAGATGGTATGGATGGTGTGGGAAGTAAGCATTTAGAATTAGAGATTGAGGATGAATGGTTACCACACCAGAATACCTTGATGAATCTGTCAAATTGGGAAGGATGTGTTTGTAGGTATTCAATTTCAAAGATGTAGTCATTGATTTTTCTAGCATGCTCTACAAAGTCAAATGAAGTTATGGTAGATGAGAAAGAGGTTCTAGCAGTGGATGTGGACTTAAATGGAAGATGCATCATTGCTTTTGGTGTTGGGTTATCCTTTTCAAATGTAGAAATTGTCTTGGAAGGAGATGGGGTGTAACATTTGATTTAAATTTAGATGTTCTTGCAGAACCAAGATTTAGAAGAGAATTTATCTTAACAAATTTTGAGTTGGGAGAAGAATCATATAACTTACTTGCACACAGCAAGTGTGATCCTTGAAAACTAGTGAATCTGATTTCTCTCTAGCCAATTCCTTGGAAGGTGGTAATGGTGATCCCCTACTTGATGATCTTGTTTATTGGAGGCTTTGAAGAGCTATCTTATTTGTTCTTCCTACTCTCGATTGCAACTATTAAGGGCTGAAACACCATTCTTGGATTGTGTAATAATGAAAATGGCACATGAAAAACTTGGAGCTTCTTCATCACCTTCCTCCTCATCATCAACGTATTCAATCAGGCCATTGTGCATGCCAACCTCTTTAATTTCAAGATAGTTTTCATAGTCATCCATGATTTCTTCTTCAATTTCCTCAATGGTCTTCTCCTTCTAATTCCCTATTGTCACGAATGGAATTAACTTGTGGTGCTTCAAGGGAAAGGCTACGAGGAGGTGGAGAAATTATTGGTCTATCAGGAGGATTTAGTCTCCTTGGAGAATTCCTCGTTGTGATTTTGTGATAGCTACTTCTTCAAAGAAACTAGGTCATTTTCCATTTTTGGAACATTGGATCGCAGGTGACTGAATTTGAACTCTATCCTTTTTGCTTCCCCTTTGGTCCCTTCACTTTACCGAAATAATTAGATCATTACCGGTCTTAATTGCAAATTCTTGAACTTCCCTCAATGTTCTTGGCTGGGTTCTTCTGAGGAAGAAACCAAAATTTGATGGCAAAGCACTGATGAAGAACCTTTTCAAGTTGTTTTCAGGGGGTACCACATCTTCTGGGAACCTTATTTTCAACCTATCATACCTTGCTAAAAAATATCTCATTGATTTGGAGGTCTCATTCTTCATTTGAACCAATTGGACCAACAGATCCTGACAATATTTTGTGCTCTTGAGCCTATGTTCAAATGCACTTCTTATATCTTCCCATCATGTGACAGATCTTGGGGGCAACATGTAGAACCATCTAGTAGCTCTTTCTTGAAGTGACTCCATAAAGAGCGTAATTGAAACATATTCATTTTCAACTCCTAACACTCCAAAATCATTTATTAAGGCTACTATATGTTCTTCAGGGAGCTAAGAACCATCCCCTCTAAATTTTGGGATTTTTTTTCTTGATCCTCTCAGTAGCTCATGGAGTGGTTGAGAAATATCTAGTGGACTGGTGTTTCCTCCCCATGGTACATTAGGCCTATGGGCTTCACAATCCCATTCACACTCACGATACTGATCCCCATTTATGTGTCTATTTCTATCTTCCATCCTTACTAATGCGCGCGGCTTCTCTGCCGTTGCTCTTTCATCTACCTCGGTGTGAAGTATCTTGATTTCTTCAAGTTGAGATCTTGTTTCTTATTTGAGTATTACTTCTTTTTGTCTAGCTTCTTCCTTGGTCTTCACGTCAGTGAAGTCTAAAAGGTTCTCATTTATGTATGAAAATTCACCTTCCAAAGGATTGGCAACACTCAGGTTCCCAACGCGACTGTTTCTTGAAAAGGAAGCCTCTGGATTCCAAGTAGCTATTGTTTCCCTTGAAGTTCCTCAAAAATGGGATCAATTTTCCTCCTTGTCTATATTTCCAGGTGAATCTTCTATCCGCTAGCTTGAAAATCTATGCTCTTCTTTGGGGTGCTAGAATTTGTCTTTGCCTTTCCAATTTGACAGCATGTTCCTCTTCCAAGTCCAGAATCCTTATGGAAATGAAGTAATGACTAACACTTTGTCTATTATGCCAAATAGCTTCTCTCATATCAGAAGCAATGTCTTCTTGGATGTGAAAGAGTAAATCAGGTCTCTCAACAGGAGGATTTCCTAGAATAGCCATGATTTACATCCATGTAGTTTGTGTGATTATTCAATTTCTAGAAAATTTTCCTCTAGAATATTTTTTTGTATTTTATGACCACGAGGTCATTTTTAGGTGCGATGCTTTAAAAAATCTACCCCACAGTGGGGGCCAAAATCATTGACTATAAAATTTATCTTGTGGAAAAATTGATGGTTTTCAAGCCAACGTTATGGGAATCTAATTCCCTCTACTTGAACGGTGTAGCTTCCATAGGTGCATGCATAAAATATCGGTTTCAATGGTGGCCTTTCGACTAGAGATCGAATAGGGGCACTCCATTGACCCTGTGGAAAAGATAGCAATGTCTCGCTAGAGAAGAAAAATTTTCTTGGAAAGGGGAAGGGGAGTGAAAATGGATGTAAGAGAAAAATAATGTTGTGAGTAGAATATCATATTCCCACACACATTAATTAGAAATTCCATTTACATGCATTTATAGTTAGAAGAAAAACAAATATGTAGGAGAAGCTACAAGATGAATGAAATTCATTGGTCACAAGGTACCAATCAATCCCTCAATCAAAGAGGAAAAATTCCTTCTTTTATTATTGAAGCTAAAGCAGAATTTGTACAGAGCTTTGAGAATAGAGGAAAATCTAAGGAGAAGGGAAAATAGAAGAAGTATGGCATTTTCTATCTTTTCTAGGTATAAAGCACTCTGGTATTTTTGAAATCAATCACCGCCCCTTTGGAATGGCTTTGAGGAGCCATTATATCCTTTGCCAAAATGGTTACAACTTTACAAATCATTTACACCTCTTCAAATTCCTCCATTGTGAAGAAAAGCTCATGGCGGGTTAAAAACCAAATCTTGCAATGTGAATGTTACATTTGATTTGCTAGTTTAAATACAGACCATTTGATTTTCTCTTATAACTTTGAAATTGGGCTATGCACATGGTAGAAAGAGATTGGAGCGGGTACGGGGGAAAGCCCTTTGCATTTTGTGACTTTTTAGAGATTTGGTAATTTAGAAGAAATCAACCAAAGACCCTTGTTTTGAATTTTCAACTTAGGCACGTGACACACTTTCATTGGAAATGGGGTCACGGCCCTTTTCTCAACATTTTAACCTTTTTGGAAAAAGGCTAAAAAACTCAAAGTTCTCCACTGTTCCACTCTCCCGCTTTGAATTTTCAACTTAGGCACATGGCACATTTTCATTGGAAATGGGGTTGTGGCCCTTTTCTCAACATTTTAACCTTTTTTGGAAAAAGCCAAAAACTCAAAGTTCTTTGTTGTTCCGCTCTCTCATTTTGAATTTTCAATGGTGGGCCCAAGACCTTGGTGGAGCCGCGGAGCATTCTAGAACTTTTACTTCACTTTTGGGAATTTGGTTAAATTTCCAAAAGTCCCCCAATGGCCCGCTCTCCTGCTTTGACTTTTCAACGACGGGCTTCAACTTTGACTTTTTCCCTTTATAGCCTGATCAGGGTTGCGGGTCACTTTTTAAATTTTCACCTTTTTTACAAAGAGGCTCAAAAACACAAATTTCTCCATTGACCCACTTCTAATTAGGTATGTCCACGTACCCATGGATGATGGGGCCAAAATTTGATGGGGAAGAAAATGCCCATCGTTCCCGACTGTGGGAAAAATACACAGAGGAAGAGAACTTCATCATTTTGAGTCCAATTTTTGAATTTCTTTCATGAGCTGGAGGAAAAACAATGATTTGACAACCCATGCCATAGAACAAGTAGAAAATTTCAATAAAAAAAAGAGATTGTAAAGAGGATATTACATGCACAGACCAGAGAGATGGAGAATTTCTCAAAATGAGTAAAAACAGAGATTTAAACAACACTAGGGCACAAATTTTGCTATTTCTTCAAACTTTCAACTTGGCTTAAATACTTTAAGAGGGCGAGATCTCAAAATTTCAAATTTAATTTGGAAAACAAAAAGCAATTTTCAGGAGACAATGCGGACATTGACCAACTAGTTGATCTCACCGTTGGCCATGAAATGTTATTATTCATGGATGGTTTCTCGTGCTACAATCAAATATTACTAGCCACGAGGTTCAACACAATACTATTTTCATCACCCCTTGGGGACTTTCTACTATTGAGTCATGCCTTTTGGTGTAAAAATGTTGGTGCTACATATCAACGAGCCATGACTTACATCTTCCATGACATCATGCATCACATATTGGAAGATTATGTAGATGATATGATTGCCAAATCCAAGCATCAAACCGAACACGCCCATTCTTAAAGTCATCTTTGACCACCTCATCAAATATTGTGTTTGTCTTCAACCAAAAAAAGTGTGTCTTTGTGGTACTTTCTGGAAAACTCCTAGGTTTCATCATTTCTTTATGTGGCATAGAAGTTGATCCTGCTAAAGTCAAGGCTATTCTTGAAATTCTACCACCCACTAATCTCCATCAACTTCGTAGCCTACAAGGAAATTTGCAATCAATTCATCATTTTATCTCATAGCTTTCTAACCATTGTCAACCATTCCATCTTCTCAAGAAAGACATTTCATTTGAATAAGATGATGAATTCCATAAATCCTTTGAAGCCTTGAAACAATACCACCTTCAACCACCAGTGCTCATTCCTTCTACGGATGACCATCCCTTCTACCTATATATTTCAACCACTCGACCATTCTCTAGGTGAAATGCTCGCTCATTGTGATGACCAAAACTGAGTGAAAGTAGTTTATTACATAAGACATACCATTCTTGACTACGAAATTAGATATACCCATGCCAAAAAACTTTTCCTAGCCTTAGTTTTCGTCGCCTCCAAACTCCAAAATTATGCCAAAACTTATCAAAATCAATGTGCTGCATGTTGGCTTATGCTTCTAGTTGACCTCGACCTTGAAGTCATTCATCAAAATTCCATCAAGGGCTAGGATATCACCAACCAATTGGCTGACACACCCATTTCTAGGAATCAACCCTCTAACTTTGACTTTCCGGATGAGTCTATTGCTACCCTTTCCCTAGACAAACTTTCTTATAAAATGACACTCTTATTCGATGGCTCCAAGTGTCAAAATAGAGGTGGGGTTGGTTTTATCCTCATTATTCTTGATGGTGAACCTATGCCTTTATCTTTCAAACTTGATTTTGATTGTACAAAAATATTACTCAATACGAAGCACTCATATTGGGTCTCCAGCTACTTATACCTTAGATGTTAAATCAATCAACATCTTCAAAGGTTCTCAATTTTTCATAAACCAATTCAATAGTATATACTAGTGCCGTAATGAGATACTTCAAACATATGAGCATCAAGTGGACATAATTTTGACCACCTTCGACCGTTACACACTTCAAAACACCCCACATTCTCGCTAATAAATTTGTAGATACCATGGCCTCGCTTGGCTTCTCGGATACACGCTGCCGTCTGCGACTCTAAAATATTTGTCACCATAAAAAGACTACAATAACCCTCTTATTTTCCTCATGAATTCTACTCTATCATCTGTTTCTCCCGACCCAAGTGACCTTTGGTATATAAGAAATATACAAATTGTCTTTCCCTTTTTTTTACCCGCCGATCTCACTCATAATGGAAAACATTCCTTGCTTAAAAGTTTCTCCCGTTATGTCATCATGTGTGGTATTCTTTAAAAACGTGGTTTTGATAGCATTCTCTTGCAATGCCTTACAATTTTTGAAATTACTTACACCATTAAGGAATTCCATGATGGAATTTGTGGAGGCCACTTTATTGGTCTTGCTATCACAAAACGCATTCTTCACCTAAGCTATTCTTGGCCAATCCTAAACCATGACAATTGTGATTATGTCAAATGGTGCATAAAATTATAAAGAACACGCTAATCTCCATCACACCCCTAGTCATGCCTTACAGGTCGCGTGAGACCTTTGGCCTTTTTCTTAATGGGGTTTGGATCTTGTCGGTGAGATCAACCCCCATTCTTCACAATGCCACCAATGGATCATAACTGCTACTAAATATTACACTAAATGGGTAGAAGCCATTCCCCTCATTTCCACCAAAGCCGAGAAAATATGTGAATTCATCAACCATCACATCATCTATCACTTTGGTGTCCCTCACCACATTATCATGAATAATGGAAAACAATTCAAAAACAAAACCCTATGCAAACTATGTGATGATTTTGGCATCCAACTCAGTTTCTCATCACCTTATTACTCGCAAACTAATGGTCAAGCTGAATCAACCAATAAAACCTTGAACAAAATTATTATGAAAGTGGTCAACAATACTAGGAAGGATTGGCATATGCACATTCCTTTCACCTTGTGGGCTTATCGCACTAGTATTCGCACTTCAACTTCTGCCACCCCCTTTTCTCTGGTCTACAGTACTAAGGTTGTATTACCTCTTGAATTCTAGATTTTATCCCTTTGCATCTCACTACAAGACATGCTCAAATATGATGCTTTTTGTCGGATTGTTTGATGAAACTTGAATTATTATATGAATGTCATGTCAATGATCTTGACCATCTCCAAATCTACCAAAAACGTATCAAACGTTCCTATGAAAAACATGTTCACGAATAAACCTTTTAAGTCGGTGACCTCATCCTAAGGAAAATCAACATATAACCAAAGCGGAGAAAAGTAAACAGGTAAATTTTCTCCTAATTGGCTTGACCCTATATCGTCACCCATGCCTATGGATCAGTGCTTATCATTTTTCTTCACTCAAGGTAAACCTGAACTTGATCCCCTTAATTCCTTTCATCTTAGACCATTTTATTGTTGATATCAAGTCATATATCACTTTCTGTCAATTGATCACTCATCCCTTGAGTGTTGTTCACCTTCTATAATTACCCATTTTGAGGATCCATGACTAAACAAGAATCATGTGATTACCCGTCACCTTTTAGCCTTGTCTTCAATATGAGTACCATGGCTCTACTCATAGCATGATTCTCATGGATACTTTTCATCTTCTTCAATATGGAATCCCATGGTCATTCATCACTCAAAACCACCTCTTTCACAGTTAATATTTATGCACTATGATCTTGTATTCTAAAACAAGAACCTAATCATCCTCTATAGTCTTGTCCATGACTTAAACATCTAAAAATAAAAAGGGATAAAAATCCTTGAGTCAAACTTCTAGCAAAAGATGACTCCCTCAAAAGGGAAATCTCTTCTTTATATTATACCACTATCAATAGATTGCTCCTTAAAAGGATAGCTATATATGGTCATTACAAAAATATAATAACTATTCAAAAGCTTCCCACATCGATCAGCTTCACGAAGACCTCAAGGAGATAATGTAATGATCCCATATAGAATTCCATTGATCGATCTATTATCCAAAAAACAAAAAAAGATGAAATTTTTGTCATGGACTTACCTATTTTGGGATTCTAGGTTTCTTGTCCCAAAATACACGTTGTCATACACTAAATTACGCTAAACCTATCATTCTCACCTCCTTGCCTCTTTCACCTAAATTCCTTGTTACTCAAGGTACTTTCAGCAAATGAGACATTTTGTGATCATGTGACTTTTCTTCACCCTTAGAATAGTCCATTATGCAAGGCCTGTAGGGTCTTACATTCATAATCCCACCTAGGGTATGGTAGAATCATTAGAGTTCTTATCAATTAAGCATCTCTTTTACCACCTCTTACCATTTTCCTTCCTCATTACTTATTTATTATCCTATACAGGACCTGTGTTTAAAAATCACTTAACCATGCCTACAACATAAACTCAATCATGCCTACAACCTAAAATCAATCATGCCTATGACCTACATAACTCAAACCTCACACCTATCAACTCATTCCACTATTTCACCATAATATTCCCTATTTTATGAGAGAACTACATCGGCCTGAGGTCCTTTTTCGTTGAGACTATGTAGGAAGCACTCCGAGGGCATGGGGCCCTTAGAGGTTATCTAGGCCATTCTCTACCCTAAACAATTCCCTCTTCCCCTTTCCTATTCACATTCTACTCTAGTTAGTTTCCTTTTATATCAATCATTGGAAATTAAACCACACAAACAACAATTGCTTAACATCTTTACCATCATCACTCATACATTCATTTCATCTTGTCTACCATTTATTTACCATTATCATACATTTTCCTACAAAACATCTTAACATGATCCACATCATCATTAATTGCACAAATTAATGAATTAGAAACTCAACCATGCCTAAACCAACCTAACTCAACAATACCTACAACCTAAACTCAATCATGCCTAAGCCAACCTAAACTCAATCATGCCTAAGACAACCTGACTCCATCCATGCCTATGACCTAACTCAATCCATGCCTATGACCTGACTCCATCATGCCTGAACCGACCTGACTCCACCATGCCTACACAACCTTGACTCTAGCATGCCTAATCCACCTGATTTCCACCTATATATAACAATGGAAGTTAAAACATGTACACCATTCATACTATAAACACCATCATCTATAAATCGAACTTCTATATAAAAATACATATGAACATATATCCCCATAATAATCATAATCATCTCAAATCACTTAGATAAAACCTCATCATCTTTAGCACACAAGCTAGTATATCATCAAAAATCTCAAAAAATATCATGTACATCCTCACTCTCTTCGGCACGTAGGACGATAAATATAAAAATACACAACTATACAAAACAAGAGGTATATATGGCAATTAGACATCACCCTACTGGATATCCTCCATATTTGTCTCACTTGTCTCCTCTTCCTCCACTACCCCTATATGAAGTCCAACTAGTATCTCACCACCCATCATCGGCCTTGGTCGATATCTTCAGTACCTCACTTGGGGGTGGCCTTCATACACTAGTAACCTCACCCCGACCCTATCTCAAAGCTCGATGACCCCATGTAATCTCTACACTATGCGTATAAGACTTGGTCCTCTCACTCGAAGCCTATTGTGCTTTGTACTCTATGTAGGATGGGACATCTATCTCTGAGGCCATCAAATGAATCACCTTTTTGTATATTTCTCTTTTTAAATACCTAACCCAACCTCGACCAATGTCGGTCCCCTCATGCCCTAGTAAACCGATGTGCTTAAACCTAAACCGATGTTTATTACCTGTCATTTCACTTATAACTCTTTTTTTACCTATTTTTTCCCACAAATTACCCAACCCCTCCATTGTTTGACCTTAACCATTTTTATCACAACCTACCTCCAAGCCTACATTACCTATACCTATCCTTCATTGTGTCTAGAACTTGTTATTTTACCCATACCTTGGCCTTACCTGTGTTGTGACCTCGCTACCTAGACCTCGAAACATTGTTAATAACCTATGACCTCATGTGCTCACTATACCTTGTGACACTATTACCCGTATTGTTTGACCTAATGACCTTACCTTTCCTATTGCCATGACCTAGCTACCTGGACCTGGAACATTGTTAGTGACCTATGAACTCATGTGCTTGTTATACCTTGCAACACTGTTACCCATGTTGTTTGACCTAATGACCTTATTTTTCCTATTGTCGTATCATTTATCCTGACCTTACCTTTGGTGTACCGGAACATACCTAAACATTCTTGCACCTAACCTGCGAAGTGCTTCCACACCATATCCTATACCTTGGATACCTTGAAATCACCTCAACCTTGTTTAGATAAACCTATCGACCTTAGACGATATAGAGTTTGCATGCTCTTCAACCTAGTATCGTGCCATAGTTTATGTGTGTACATATGTTTAACTATTACTACCTTTGACCCTAGCCCATTATCTAGATTACCCGATTGCATCTTTACCCAATTACCTCTAGTGTCCACCTTCCTCTTCCTCACATCCACCTTTTATCAAACCACTCACTGATTCTATCTTCTACCACATCAGTTCCTAGTTTGAGGGGGATCACCCTCACCCACACATGGGGAAACCACATCTTATTTTTGTTAGCATCACTTACCAATACAAGCTACTACGAACAAAAAAGGGGAAAAATGTAGACACCAAAATTAGGTCACACTCCCCTTGGTCCTTTGTCAAATAACCAACTCAATCATACTCATCTAACCATGGCCCCTTCCACCCCACATCACCATTAATTTAATTAATTTAATTAAATTAATATATATCCTCACAATATTTAATATCTAATTACCCTAATTTCTACCCCACCACCTCACCTAGCCACCTCACCTAGACACCTCATCTAGCCACCTCACCCTAGACCTATTCTTGACATGTTTCCATAACTAACTAAGACCTAATCTTACTTTCCTTAATGAGCTAAGATTTGGTCTAACCCTAAAATCAATGCCTAAAATCTCCCTAACCACCTTCCCACTCATAAAAAATGTAACGTTCATTCCAAATCCGTGGATCAAGGAACAAACTTGAGCTAAAAGAGGTGATATATTCCAATTTTAATAAACCTATAGAATCCAACCTTAATCGACGCCGTTAACTCGTAACCATCGTCGGTTACCATTTATTCACCTAAATAACCTTGCTTTTGGGTTGGCACATTATGAGAGAAAGAAAGGAGATAAGATCTGCATATAAGTGAAACAAGCACCCTTTTACACATCTAGACATCCAAAACCATTACCATGATCAATCATAGAACCATTTCATTCATGGGAGCACTCACGGAAAATCACAACTACAGTACCATACACTTATTCTCCATCAACCACCTCCATAACTCAGCCAACAGTTCCTTAACACAAGTAAGTATGGCCCTAACCAGTAGGGTTTATTTCAATTAGTAATCTTTATTACTCCTATTATTAATCTATTCTTTGCATGCTTATTGCTTCATCACCCACTTTCCTATGAACTCAAATATCCCTTCACCCATATCACCAAATCACCTATCCTCACCTATTGTATACTTCTAAGCATACCTAAGACCTCTACAGACCTTCCCATTCACTCTCCCAAACTTTATTTGACCGCATTTACACCTTCCATTTAATCTATTTGAGTTTATTTTATCTCGACCATACCAACACTGGTTATCCACAACCGCCATCGGTTCTACCTAAACCAACATCGGTCACACTTAGCCAACATCAGGTCTCTGTGTTTTACACCTTGACCAAGAATAGACCCAACAATCACCCTACCAGTTGACCTAAATAACCCAAAATCAGACCTTGATCAGTCCCAGTACCTTGATAGACACATTGTTTCTCAGATCCAACTATAGCCTAACCTGTTGTGATTAGATTTTCTTATTGTACTTGAATGAAATACCTAAATCATATCAACTACAGTAGGACTTTGTTTATTTCTCACATTAACTTGTTTTAAACAGTGGATTGACAACCATCTAGGAAGTATCACACTTCCCGAACTAGCATACACTAGGTAGTCCACTGTCATATATCATTTAACTATCTTTTTGTGGTCTTATTTTCCATTACAGGTAGTTCCTCCTAGCCATAAGGAATCTCTCACATTCAGTGTGGATCAAGAAGTTAGAATGCATGTAACAACCATCAATTGACCAACATTTAATAGGTATTCCTCCTTGGCCTTTACCCTTATCTATTTCATCACTTCGAAAACATAAAGAAAATGGTGAAACAACAAGATCAATTCATTCATGAATGTATTCTCAATATATCATCAAGTTAGAACTATAAAGGAGGACCAAGAAAAGATATATTTCTCTCTTTGAATGGATACATTTTTCCTACATGGTAATGCCTTTTGGAATAAAGAACACACCTGATGTGTTTTCATGCATTGTGATGTAGGCATTTCAAGACTTCATCCATAAGTTTCTTCAAGTATACCTTGATGACATGACAATGTTTAGACTAGTGAAGGACCATTGCAAAAATTTGTAGCTAATGTTTTAGAGATGCCGATAACTGTACATATCCTCAATATCAAGAAAAGTCTCTTCGTTACTCAATTTGGAACCTTTTTGGGGCATATCATATGTAAGGAAAGCTTGCTTGTGGATCCTTCCAAAGTTTTTTTTATTGTAGGATTGAAAGAACCCATTAGCCAAATCATAGTGTGTGGATTCCTTGGGAAAACCGGGTACTACCAAAAGTTTATTAGGGGTATGCCAAAATCACCATGCCACTTTGGAGGGATTGTTGAAGCACATGTGTACATTCCTTTGGGGAGAGACACAAAAGATGATGTTTGATACATTGAATATTAGGCTTATCACTATTCCCATATTAAAATTTTCTTCCCATGATAAGCCTTTCCATGTGCATGTTGATTCCTCGGGATGGCCATCGAGCAATGCTAGTATAACCTGGTGAAGGGACTGTGGATAACCCTCTTTGTTTTGCAAGTAGGAAGTTGATACTAGTAGAGTAGAACTATACTACTAACTAGTGTGAGGAATTATCAAAAATCTATGTGCTACAAAAATTTAAGCAAAGATTCACTAGAAACACCCTTTATATTTTACACGTACCATATGGAATTGAATTAGTTGGTAAACAAGCCCGTTTTACAAGGGTGCATATGTAGAAGGGTCCTATTATTTCAATAATTTTAGTTTATGGTTGTTGTAAAAATAGGTAAAAGTAACTTGGCACCTAAGCATTTATCAATAATTGACTCGGGGAAGACACAAAAGCATTGAGGATATAATGTCGATGCACAAATGTTTAGGTTGTGATGCGTGCCTTCTGAATTGGAGGATAATGTTGTGTTTCTAAAAACAAGGTATGGTGTCGAGGAAATAAAGGCATTGGAAAGAAAACAATTGGCTATACATGTTGTGCCCTACATATTAATTGGTGGAGATTTATACAAATTAGGCTATGTTGATATTCTACACCGGTGTGCATGTTAGAAGACGAGAGCATTGTAATCATGGAGGAAGCACACAAAGGATTTCGGGAGGAAACTATGCAGGAATGCCGCGACGTGGAAGATTCTACTGGAAGGGATTTGGTGGGAAAGTAACTACCAAGATTATATTGAGTTTTGCAATGCCATAACCATTGTCATTGAAAACTAGAAAGAAGAAAACTTAACTTGAGACCGATAGCTAGTGCGGAACCATTTAAGAAGTAGGAAATTGATTTTTTAGACCCATTTAACCTATCACGTGAAGGATAGGCTCATGCTATATCATTACTTGTACTCATTACTTAACAATTTGGGTGGAGGAAACACCTACGAAAGATTACACAGTGACTACAACAACAAGACTCCTATGGGAAAACATAATCAACATGTATGGGTGTCCTTTAAGCTTGACTAGTGATAGAGGAACACACTTTTTGAATGAGACAATTAGGATTTTGTTAGTAGAGTTCATGGTGGCCCATCACAAGACCACCTTGTATCACCCTCAAGCTAATGGAACCGCTAAAGCATTTAACAAGATACTGAGTCACACACTAACCAAAATTTGTGATGTGGGGAGACAAGATTGGGATGACAAAGTCTCATCCGTATTATGGGCGTATAGGAAAACCTATAAGAGATTGAACAAGGCCACACCATTTCAATTGGTGTTTGGCGTGGAAGTTATTTTACCAATATAGTTTATGCTACCATCCTTGTGAAAAACACATGTAAGAGGATTAGCTGAAAAACAAGAACTATAAGATCACATGGAGAATTTAATGCGATTAGACAAAATAAGATCACTTTCTAGGTGGAGTAAGAAGATTGAGAAGGCACGAAAAAAATTATGACATGTTCGGCATATCAAAAACAAACAATTTGAGGTTGGGCGTATGGTATTGCTTTAAGACTCTAAATTCTATGCCACCACAGGAAAGTGAAATTCCATTGCTTACGACCATACATCATCTTGTACATCCTTGATTTTTCCATGTACCAGCTTAAAAGTGCTTGATGGGATGAGGTTACCAGTGTTACTTCAATGGGAGTAGGCTAAAGCCATATTATAAATAAGGCTTATGTATATTAAAAATAAGGTAATATTTCCAATTAGATTAGATTTCCTTGTACTTTTTTCTCTTTTAGTTTTTTTCCTTTGTCATCATTTTTAGTTTGGTTTTGTGCTTTAGTGTGCTGGTAGCTAATTACATTGTAAGATGTTCTATGCACATGGGACTGTGCATACATTTTTTTGTGAGGTGAAGTAGTAGATATATTGAACACGGTTGACAACATTCTTCAACAATGGTTTGTTAGGAAAAATTAATGCGAAGACATAAGAATGAGCAACGTGATGGCTAACGTGTGTAAATTTGTGTGGTTATGAAGGTGGGTTGAGATAATTCTAAAGAAAAAAATAAGGGAAGGATCATGTGGTCTAACATAAGGTAGGAAACACCATGGGGAACTACTTAGTAGAGGGCACAAAGGTTATATACTTTAGCAGACAAAGAAATTTTAGTTTTATTGGAGTGTCATAGGGTTATAGTTGTAAAGTGTGAGGGGAAGTCATGGAAGTTTATTTAAGTGAAATAAAATGATTTATCAAAAAGTGACATTAGGAAATGTGGTCAGAGGAACTCTAAAGCATCGATAAAATATAAATAAGAAGTAAGAATAGTCATTTTGAATACTTCTCTATTGGACCATGATTGCCATTAGACCAAAACCCATAGGTGTTAGTCTCTACTATAATCACAAGACTTAGGATCTATGAGAGGTGGTTAGTCCATGTCACGAAACTCACAGAATGCTAGACACACATGTCAACATTTTTTAAGATAATTGATTTTATGCTCCCGAGCTTGAAGTGTGACAATGTTTATACAAATAAGAATGACATGAAGAACTATCGCGAACAATTGGACTTGTGCAAGTTGTAGTGTAATCTCGTGGCATAGTAAGGAGGGTAGAAGACAATAGAAAAGGAAGGCGGTTGAGTGAAAGAAAAGAGAGGAATCTTTTGAGTTAGGGAATACACAATAAGGGATCAACGCACCTAGGGAAAAATGGAAATAAGGAGGAAAATGGCACCGAAGAAGTCTCAAAAAAGACTGGTGGTGGAAAAGGAGGATCCCGTGGAAATTTACTCGGATATATAGTACTCTCCCTAGTTTTATCAAGCTAGAAAAGAGGAGCTTGAATCTATACAAATGAAAGATCGGTGAATACAACCAAAAATATTCGATAATGAAAAGATGATGCGGGTGAACCTAGTATCGACACTCCAACGGTGGATAAGCTCAAAACCCTAAGGTCAACAAATCGGTGTAACAGAGCTGGAAAAGACTATATTTTTACAGCTATGGGAGCTTCCTTTCTTTGCCAAACCCACCCCGCTATTCAAAGCGGTTAATGTTGTGGTACAAGAAGACTTCTTCTACTTCACGGATGAAGAATGAGGATCATATGTCATTTGATTCAGATGGTGACAGCCTGAGAACACTAGAGAGGATATGGCTCTTTATTTATGTGTCACTGCCAAGATTGAGGAGCTGGAAAAGAAATTGAACTACAAGAAGGGAGGTAGGGCACAAGTAATTACAGATCTTCTAGACCCAGCATTAAGAGTCACCTCTTGGATCCTTAGCTACAAATTGGGTGCATTAGAAATGTGGATAGAAATTAACCGAGAGGTTCATGTATGTGGCCTACAGGGTGTCCAAGAGGGCACACTATAGTTTTACCAATTGATTGCAAATGACATTATTGAAGAGGTGCGGAGTGCAAAATGAGGCATGAGAAAATATCACGTGGGGATTCTTCCTATTTTTATCGTGTTCTAGGATATTGGTGTCCTAGATAGACTAGATGGGAACATTTTGGTTCACCCACTTGTGCATGTGTCCCCGCATTCTAATTTGTGAATTTCACTGTGATGGTACCATCTCAAGTGATTACAAGGATGAGATGAACATATGGTTTGAGCAATTGGGAAAAGATTTTAAGAATGAGTGGCATATTCCCCACAAGTTAGCACAATTTGTTGAGGACCAAGTAAAAATTTTTGGTACACAACAATTTTGTCTAGCAAAGTTTATGATGGCCAAGGAAGAGATGGGGCCACGGTGTAGGCTTCCCTTTGCTTTCATGTCCAAATATATGAATTACACCATCAATCAAATCAAGGACATGTAAAATTTGATTTTTGATGCGAAAAAGGTGGATGATGGTTTTCACACGTTGCGCACTACATACAAGAAAGGAACTCGACCTCCCTATATCAAAGTTTTAGAGTGACAACTTCTATAATTACACCCCTAGGTTAGTGTTACCATTAATGGATACATCCATTAGGTGTTCATACAGCTATGCCCTAAAACACATGGGGGAATTGAGGTGGAGGTTATGGACTCCCACTTTCCAAAGCCATAGGGACCGCCAATCCCACCCATGAAATCAATACATGAAGAAGAAGAAGAAGAGCAGGATTAAGGGAAGTTAGATAATTCTAGGAAGAGGAAGTACTACACATGAAAAAATTGGTAAACAAGCTCGTTTTACAAGGGCGCATATGCAGAAAGGTCCTATTATTTCAATAATTTGAGTTTATGGTTGTTGTAAAACTAGGTAAAAGTAACTTGGCACCTAAACATTTATCAATAATTGACTCAGGGGAAGACACAAAAAGCATTGAGGATATAATTTCGATGTACAAATGTTTAGGTTGTGATGCGTGCCTTTCCGAATTAGAGGATATTGTTGTGTTTCTAAAAACAAGGTATGGTGTTAGAGGAAATGAAGGCATTGGAAAGAAAACAATTGGCTATACATGTTGTGCCCTACACATTAATTGGTGGAGATTTATACAAATTAGGCTATGTTGATATTCTACACCGGTGCATGTTAGAAGATGAGAGCACTACAATAATGGAGGAAGCACATAGTGGGATTTCGGAGGAAACTATGCAGAAACACCACCACATGGAAGATTCTACTTGGAAGGGATTTGGTGGGAAAGTAACTACCAAGATTATATTGAGTTTTGCAATGCCAATAACCATTGTTAGCTCCTTGGAAAACTAGAAAGAAGAGATGAAATAAACTTGAGATCGATAGCTAGTTCGTAACCATTTAATAAGTGGGTGATTGATTTTTTAGGACCCATTTAACCCGCCACGTGAAGGATAGGCTCATGCTATATCATTACTTGTACTAATTACTTAACAAGGTGGGTGGAGGCAACACCTACGAAGGATTACACAAAGTGACCACAACAACAAGATTCCTATGGGAAAACATAATCAACATGTATGGGTGTCCTTTAAGCTTGACTAGTGACAGAGGAACACACTTTTTGAATGAGACAGTTAGGATTTTGTTAGTAGAGTTCATGGTGGCCCATCACAAGACCACCTTGTATCACCCTCAAGCTAATGGAACTGCTAAGGCATTTAACAAGATACTGAGTCACACACTAACTAAAATTTGTGATGTGGGGAGACAAGATTGGGATGACAAAGTCTCATCCGTACTATGGGCGTATAGGAAAACCTATAAGAGATTGAACAAGGCCACACCATTTAAATTGGTGCTTGGCAGGAAGTTATTTTACCAAAGATAATTTATGCTACCATCCTTGAGAAAAACACATGTAAGAGGATTAACTGAAAAACAAGCACTAGAAGATCACATGGAGAATTTAATGCAGTTAGAAAAAATATGATCACTTTCTAGGTGGAGTCAGAAGACTGAGAAGGCACGACAAAAAGTATGACATGATCGTCATATCAAAAACAAACAATTTGAGGTTGGGCAGATGGTCTTGCTTTATGACTCTAAATTTCTATGCCACCCTAGGAAACTGAAAGTCCATTTCTTATGACCATACATCATCTTGTACATCCTTGATTTTGCCATGTACCAGTTACAAGTGCTTGATGGGATGAGGTTACCAGGTTACTTCAATGGGAGTAGGTTGAAGCCATACTATAAATAAGGCTTATGTATAGTAAAAAATAAGGTAATATTTCCAATTAGATTAGATTTCCTTGTACTTTTTCTCTTTTAGTTTTTTCCTTTGTCATCATTTTTAGTTTGGTTTTGTGCTTTAGTGTGCTAGTAGCTAATTACATTGTAAAATGTTCTATGCACATGGGACTGTGCATACATTATTTTGTGAGGTGAAGTAGTAGATATATTGAACACGGTTGACAATAGATTCTTCAACAATGGTTTGTTAGGAAAAATTAATGCGAAGACAGAAGAATGAGCAACGTGATGGCTAAGGTGCGTAAATTTGTGTGGTTATGAAGGTGGGTTGAGATAATTCTAAAGAAAAAAATAAGGGAAGGATCATGTGGTCTAACATAAGGTAGAAACACCATGGGAACTACTTAGTAGAGGGCACAAAGGTTATATACTTTAGCACGGTGAAATTTTAGTTTTATTGGAGTGTCATAGGGTTATAGTTGTAAAGTGTGAGGGGAAGTCATGAAAGTTTATTTAAGTGAAATAAAATGATTTATCAAAAAGTGACATTAGGAAATGTGGTCGAGAGAACTCTAAAGCATCGATAAAATATAAATAAGAAGTAAGAATAGTCATTTTGAATACTTCTCTATTGGACCATGATTGCCATTAGACCAAAACCCATAGGTGTTAGTCTCTACTATAATCACCAGAGTTAGGATCTACGAGAGGTGGTTAGTCCATGTCACGAAACTCACAGGGAATGCTAGACACACATGTCAACATTTTTTAAGATAATTGATTTTATGCTCCCGAGCTTGAAGTGTGACAATGTTTATACAAATAAGAATGACATGAAGAACTATCGCGAACAATTGGACTTGTGCAAGTTGTAGTGTAATCTCGTGGCATAGTAAGGAAGGTGGTTGAGTGAAAGAGAAGAGAGGAATCTTTTGAGTTAGGGAATACATAAGAAGGGATCAACGCACCTAGGGAAAAATGAAAAGAAGGAGGAAAATGGCAATCAAGAAGGCTCAAACAAAGAGACCGATGGTGGAAAAGGAGGATCCCGTGGAAATTTACTCGGATATATAGTACTCTCCTAGATTTACCAAGCTCTAAAAGTGGAGCTTGAATCTATACAAATGAAATATCAAAGTGAATAAAACCAAAAAATATTCGATAATGAAAAGATGATGTGGGTGAACCTAGTATCAGACACTTCAATGGTGGATAAGCTCAGAAACCCTAAGGTCAATGACTCAAAGGTAACAGAGCTGGAAAAGACTATATTTTTACAACTATGGGAGCTTCCTTTCTTTGCCAAACACACCCCGCTATTCAAAGCGGTTAATGTTGTGGGTATAAGAAGACTTCTTCTACTTCACGGGATGAAGAATGAGGATCATATGTCATTTGATTCGATGGTTACAGCTGCCCGTAAAACACTAGAGAGGATATGGATCTTGATTTATTTGTTACTACCAAGATTGAGGAGCTGGAAAAGAAATTAAACTACAAGAAGGGAGGTAGGGCACAGGTAATTACAAATCTTCTAGAACCAGCATTAAGAGTCACCTCTTGGATCCTTAGCTACAAATTGGGTGCATTAGAAAGGTGGATATAAATTAACCGAGGTTCATGTATGTGGCCTACGGTGGTGTCCAAGAGGGCACACTACTATAGTTTTAACCAATTGATTGCAAATGAAATTATTGAAGAGGTGCAGGTGCAAAATGAGGCATGAGAAAATATCACGTGGGGATTCTTCCAATTTTTATCGTGTTCTAGGATATTGGTGTCCTATATAGACTAGATGGGAAAATTTTGTTCACCCACCTGTGCATGCATCCCCCGCATTCTAATTTGTGAATTTCACCTGTGATGGTACCATCTCAAGTGATTACAAGGCTTAGATGAACATATGGTTTGAGAAATTGGGAAAATATTTTAAGAATGAGTGGCATATTCCCCACAAGTTAGCACAAGTTGTTGAGGACCAAGTAAAATTTTTTGGTACACAACATTTTTGTCTAGCAAAGTTTATGATGGCCAAGGGAGAGATGGGGCCATGGTGCAAGCTTCCCTTTGCTTTCATGTCCAAATATATGAAGTACACCATCAACCAAATCAAGGACATGTAAAATTTGATTTTTGATGCAAAAAGGTGGATGATGGTTTTCACACGTTTGCGCACTACATACAAGAAAAGAAATCAACCTCCCTATATCAAAGTTTTAGAGTCATAACTTCTATAATTACACCCCTAGGTTAGCGTTACCATTAATGGATACATCCATTAGGTGTTCATAAAGCTATGCCCCAAAACACATGGGGAATTGAGGTGGAGGTTATGGAATCCCCCTTTCCAAAGCATATGGGAATTCCAATCCCACCCATGAAATCAATAAAAGAAGAATAAGAAGAAGAGCAAGATTAAGGGAAGTTAGATACTTCTAGGAAAAGGAAGTACTACACATGAAAAAATTGTATCAAAGGGAGCCAATACTTAGGTATATGGTGGTACCACGGCCTCATTGCTAAGGCATGAGGGAGAGAAGGAAGGGAAGGAAAAGGAGGAAGAGAAGGAAGATCCTAAAGAAAAGAGATAGAAGACACATGACGCATCAAGCCCCACAATAGGCTCAGAGGAAGGAGAGGAAGAAGACCCCACCACTTTCAAGGCAGAATTGGAAGTGGAGCTAGAGGGGTAGGAAGCTGAGGTGGAGGCCATGGATGCGGACAAGGCACAAGAAGGGGAGGAATATTCTATAGGGGAGGAGAAGAGTCCAACGTGTGATGAATCTATACCTAAAACCACCAGCCCAAGGGGAGATAAAGGGGAATCCTTTACCATAAAGGAGGATAAGGGATTCACCCCGGGTGAAAAAACAAAGGAAAAATCACAAAGATACAAGGAAGAGGTTAACACATGTGTCCCCACATATGGAATTCATGGATGACCCCACAAATTCTTGCATGTGAGATTCTAGGCTACCCTCTCACCATAAAAAATTTATGGATGGGATTTGATGGATCAATAAGGGGGTGTTCCAAGAACCAGAAATATGCTTAGCTAGATAATGCACTACCACTCCAAAGAACCTTAGTCTAAGGTCAACGATCATGCAATATAGACCATTCATTTGAAGAAGTGAGGAGAAGCATACAAAGTGGTGGATTCTAACCACCTAACAAAAAAATAGGCATGTAATGCAATGTAGAATATTTGTTCGTAGATGATCCGACATAGTTTAGATATAGGGGCCATTACTCGAACCTTGATCGTAGAGAAGAAAAGTAAGGAGAAAGAAATATATAGATTGCACCAAGGGTTAAGGGGAGAAAATCCATGAACAAAGGAGGCATATGACCGAGCTGGCACCCTCATAAAGATCTTCCTAGGACAATGTCTGACATTGGTGAGCTAGGCCAGGACCGATTACAGGGATGAAATGGAGTACCTCAAGGACCTCATAGGGATGTTACTCATTAACATCTAGGATGACAAAAGCCCCACAATACAAATCTCACAAAGGAAAAATAAGAGAACAAGGTCATCATTAAATCCTGGATCACTAAGTTTGAAGACTTTATCTCACAACTCAAGGAGGTAAATATACTGGACAGATAGGGGATTCAATAATTGTAGAAAATGTAAGCCAATCATCAATGCATAGGTAATAGAGGAAGAGGCATCCCTCAAAATTTTGTAGGATACCATCCCCACCAATAAGGTGGAGCACACATAGTTGGTCATTAACACCATGACCCAAAAGGAGAAAATCAAGACAAAACGTGAGAAGATAGACTTCAAAATCAGATAACTCCGAGACACCATCACTGAGTGGATGGATGAGTTTGAGGGTGTTTGTGCAGAGTTTGGGGTGGCTATCAACATGTTGAAGGGGAGGGTGGAAGAAATCATCCTAGAACAAGTGACAATTATCGTAGGTGAAGTGCTAGGAAGGCCTTATCAAAATTTAAGGCTTGGGAGAAATTGAAGGATGAGATAGATGTAGAATTCCTGAACTCCTCTAATTGGTCATATAACATTCCCATCCATTCCTCAATTATTTACTCATATTATCTCCCAACTAATATTATTTATTCTTTAGAGCACTATTCAAGTTGACCATATTTTTTTCGTAAAGTGCAAAGTATTTTTGAGGTGGAAACCAATTTAGTGTGGGGTGATGTTGGGACCCTAAAGTAACTAAGTACCTAAGGCATGAAGCCTTGTGGCACGTGGAAGTAGGGAGTGAAGGAAGGTGAAAAATTTATTATTAGAGAGGAGAAACAAATTAAACCCGGAACAATGGATTTGGGACTTAGTAAGTTTTGGACAATAGGAAAAGACATGTGTAGGGATAAAATGGAAAAGCGACTAGATACAAATGTGGATAAGATATGGAGACTTGTGGCTCAAGGAAAGGATATTCCAGGGCATCAATATGGTTATCATGAAAGGATAAGGAGTCAAGGTTGTTAAGGATTAGCTAGCACATGCATGCTAAAAGGAACTTGATTGAGGGAAATACATGGAAAAACCTAGCATATTCTTGGGTAGTGGTAGAGAAATCATAAACTGATTCCTTCAGGATTTCATAGGTGATAATGATGAGCGGTTAAGAGGGAAGGAGGATGATTATTCTAGAAGAATGGATGGATTTAGTAGAAAAAAAGGAGAGATAAGTAAAAATGGATGGTTTTCATATATGAAGTGAGAGATAGAGCGATATTTTGCAAGGTGTAATGGTGACCTCTGTGATGTAAAGAAAGCTCTGCTAGTGTGAACATCTCCCTGAATAGGACTTTTTGATGTAATCTTAGCTACCATATTTAGGCTAATAAATATAATGAAATGATTATGAAACACTTATGTGATGGATATTTATATGTGCATTTTCCTTATTTTCATATGCATGTTACAAGTATTCTTGATGTTATTTCATGGTTAATTCTACTTTCATTGAGTTGATCATTTTGTTCTATGCTCAGTGCATTAGGCTAGGAGCTAATGCTTACATCTTAAATTCCATGGATAGATGCATTTATTTTCTAGTTGTATTACAATTCCATATCAAGAAAGAATGTTCTCACAAAGCTCGCATAAAGAAGGGGCTCGGTGCATACATGCACCTCTTTTGAGCTTCCAGGATAACTGGATGATATACCGACACATTTGGGAATGGATATTGAGGAAAGTAGTGATTAGAGACTACATGAAACATTTACAGAGAACATTGTAAATTAAGTCATTCATTTGGATGAGATACTTCAACTAGTATCCAAAATGAGTTCTTTTGAATCTCACACCCTTGTGATTAAGGGAGGGTTTTTATCAACTGCCAAGGACTTGTCTCAAGTTTGGATCCGTATCTTATATGCATAGTATGCAATGCTTAAAAATGCCATATCTAAATTGGACTCCCATGAGTATCATGTCTCTAGAATCTTGAATTAAGTCTACCATTGTGTTCAAAGGTTTGAGTTCTCCCCACTCACTAAAGACTCATCATTAGAGGAACTCATCATCGCATTCTAGGAGATGGTCAAGAAGGAGGTAGGTGACCCTCTTTCCTTCAACAAAAACAATTTAGAGTCCCTAACCAGTATCTGAAGTTACATTGCCTCAATTGTAATGGATCAAAAATAATGGCTTCATCAATGTCAAAGAATTATGGATGTTCCAGGCACATGGATCAAGGTACTTGACTATGATTTTATCGTAGGGGAAGGGAATTTGACCATTGTAATAGCTTAGTTTAGTAGAGAATTCAAGGAATAGGTTCCCATTCTAGAGGACCCCCATCCAGAGGTTTAATTTTCAAAATTATTCAAGGAGGATGCTACTTCATCAAAAATATCCTTCCCTTCTCTTCTACTCTCTTTCTCTCCCTCTCCTTTCTCTCTCCTTTCTAATTCTTCATTGAGCTTAATCATTGTATTTTTTCCTATTCACTTAAGTGACCTATTTTCAAATTGTAAAAGTATTTTCTCAAAATTATAAGAGAAATACTTAATTTAATGGAAAATGAAATGTCACAAGTGGAATATGGAAATGAAGATTCATATGAGGGAGATGAAATATCAATCCACAATTCTATAAATTGGGATGGCTTATCCATTCCAAAGGATCCTAAAATTACTTATAAAAATTACGGTCTTGAAATTTCTATACTTTGTCGCAATAGTGAATTGTAATATGTTGTTGGAATTTGTGTCATCCATATACATGAAATAAAGCTACACTTCTATATGCTTTCTTCTTTTCACTTACTCTGTATAACTTGTGTAAATGTCAATCAAGGAATATATTTTCTACTTTCCAAGATGTATGAATGTGTGTAGCTTTGTATGCATGGTTTCCTCTCATCGTTGGCATAATAAGAATAATTGTTATAAACATCTTGTTTTTCTTCCACTTCCCTCTTTACGCAATTTGCAATAATAGTGACGTAAGAGCTATGTATCTTTGTAAGTCAATCAAGACTTTTTGTTTTGATTCATCGACCCCACTAGATTTACAGCTTCTTTTCTCTATATTGAATGTTATACTATGATAGTTAATGGGTGTGATCTCATTGATTTACTCATGAAAGTAATCTTCCTTGCCTAATTTCCCTCCTTTCCCCTCATCAATGTAATTTCCTCCCTTTTACCCCCGTATAAGCACATTGCTACAAGTTCATGGAGTGTTCTTGTATGATCCATAACCAATTTGGCCACCCACAACATTTTAGATAGGATTAAGATTAGTTTAATTTAATAATGGGACTTTTACCATTCAATATAGAGGGGTGTATCCCTGTGAACATTGGTGGAGAAACCTAATTTGTCCACTCGACAAATTTTCTCACCAACACTCTGTATTGTAAAATTTGTAAAACTCATATTCATGATACTGTTAACTAAAAATTGATTGATCATATTCATGAAGCCATTGAGAATGGTGTGCATAAAACTGGTGTAGCAAGTGGATGTAAAGAACAAGGAGAATAACATAATTAAGTGTAACATCCCCATTTTAAGATACCAGAACAAGGGAATTTTTTTGATAACGTTCTCTGTTATGAATTATAAAATTCAAACACACGTTCAAGTTTTAATAATTGTTCTCTACCCAAACAACACAGTTTGGATCACACAATTTCCTTTTAAAACTAATGTTCCCTGTTCACATATTTACAATATGGAACACACATTCAATGCCATTCAATCTTATAACAGATTCTATATGCTGCTGTAAATGACTCGAGGAACTGCCGATCTTCCATTTTCATGGCTCGGAGTTTCAACGATCCTTCATTTCATGACTCGGAAACAACCGATCCTTCATGTTCATTTATGCATAGTATATTATATATACTGTTCTCATAACCATTTCTCGGTTATCGAAGTGATCCATTTAAGAAGCCTATCTAAATATCTGTTACTGATATTCATCTGACATCCTGCATCTTAAATTAAGTGATAAGGACAACGTAACCAGCAATTGCGATACTTTGGCCAAATATTTTCACATGCTTTACATGATCATATTCCTGGATGTGATACACATCAACGGAATACATCCTTCACTTCACTTCACCATTATCTAGAATGGTCTTTCCCGGTTCCTACCAAATCTTGTTTAAGGTCAGTTTTAAACTTCCAATTTCCAACTAGTAATATGAACGAATATAGGAAGGCACTCCTGGTAACTAAAGATACGCAGACATACGGTGTCGTTTCCCCATGACTCCATGTGTCTAGTTATCTTTAGTATTCCGGAGTCACTCCGTATACTAGATCATACTCCTATCCCCTGCCAAGAGCTACACATTCAGCCTATGTATTCTTGATGTTTTGATTCGGGAGGGCATTGCAATATGTCAGCTGCAACATTGTGTCATCATGAAGACCCCATCTTCATGGAGACACCTTGCTGTAGCTGGCGTATGCCAATGTCCTATAGAATCCTCCCATCGAGAATACACATCCTGCTCAAGTGATATGGATACGATTTGACAATTAAGAATCAACTTTCAGCATCCATGTTGATCCCTTGATCCTTGTTTCCGTTACAGTTGTATATTGCTAAGAGGGACTAAATCCGTCCATTAGCTTGCTATGCATCTTCTCCTTCGTACCGAAGGGCTACATTTCCTACTTGGTTCTCTTCTTAATCATTGGATTAAGCAGTCCGTACCGACGGACGTGATAAGTTTAACCTATTAAACTTAGCCAAGATTTTCCCAACTGTAACTAAATTCAGAATACTAACTTATTAGACGTCATTTAAACGAGGTCTAATTCCCAAGAAATGTATTCATTTGTTCTCCTTAACGTTATATAGTTAAGGTCCATTAGTTATGGATATACTTATCCTATATCCTTTATTCTGAATTTAGCATACGAGATCATTAATGGAGTTCGAAAGCGAAGTTCGATTACTCCGAAGTTAATTGATATTCCTTAGCTCCTAAGCTAATCCTGAATACCTTTTGATTATGGAATCATATTCTTCCTAAACCTTTTTAATGTCAATTAAAAATTCATCTTTACCCAAGTATGAACTAATTGCATATTTCAACTTAAAGGTTGCATTTAGGTAAGAATAGATATCAGATCCCATTTAGCATCCATCCAAGGACAATTAAACAAATCCAAATCAAGAAATAACATTATATTTCCAATTTAGTCAACAATATCAAACTGATATAATTATTAAAAATATCACACTTGTAATTGTATTCATCATTTCATGTCATGATCCATACATTTGCCAATCCAACTGAATGGACAAGTTTTACATAAAACATCAATACAACTCATAGATAGAAGAATATACTTTCTTCTTTTCACAATTCCTCGAAGAGGAATAAAAGCAACAATTACAATTCATCTTCAACTAATCAAGAAGCATCAGAAAACAGCCATGTCTTCATTCTAATCAAATTCCATCTGCAAAATGATTTGCACGGGTCAGTTCAATGAACTGAGCATATTAAGCACTTATCCTTAAAATGAGGTGCTTCAACTAACTGTCTCAATAAAAGAACCCTGCTTTTATGAAACGACAGTAAAACATCAATCACAAAATAGGCACAAAAGAAAGATCAGCATAACAACTGAACTATCAAAATATCATCACAATCAGCCAAAGAACTGCTGTCCCATTTCCACATAACCATTACAAGTCTTAATTCACTATATTTGCAAAGTTAGAATTACAAATAGCTTACTGCTGATATGATATACTGTTATCCTTTCCACGCCTTTCATTAATAATAAATGCAAGGATGAAACTAACTGAAATGTAAACCCATTACCTTCCTTTCAGTTCATGCATCATATTAGATTCCAAACAATCAAGCACAGACAAGAAAGTGAACAATAATGCATATAGTCGCTCATATCTAAGCACTACAAGATTCGTTATCAACGAATTATAGATTTCCAACTGAATGAAAGAAGAACAGATCATTTTTCCAAGTCATTCATCCATGACCTTATTTCTTTCCAAATGGCTGTTCTAAAAATGGAATCCAAACGAGACACAAATCAAGATAACAGTTCAGAGTGAAACTTACAAAATCCATTCAGAATTCACTTTCCGGCAGTAAGAGTAATTTCATTCATAATCAGCCTTAAATGAAAACAGGGAAGAATTCATCATCCATATCCATACTTCATTTGAATCAGGCTCATATGAAAATCCGAAACAGGTTAGTACAACATTATGTTCATCCTAGATCTAACAGTATAAGGATGCATACCATATATTTACCGTACTAAAAGAAACCATATTTCTTTCACTGTATGTTAAACAGACAACAGTTATACAATCATGCAGTTAATTAATCACATGATTTCCTAATCCTATGAACGTATCCCGTTCAAAATAACATTTTATTCATTGTTGTTACCTACAGCAAGTCCAATAATCACCTGACTACGGATTTCACCAAGTCAGAACAGCAGACAGAAGAAGAATTCCCATCCCATAAATGATTCTACCCAAATCCATTTTCAAGTTCATGATAGTATGCAGAACTCCAGAATGCAAAAATCAGATGTCATTACCTCTATCAAAGTAAACCGTACAGGGTGTCAAATACATGGATCTAGTACAGTCAAGACAACCCACACAGCAAGACAAAATTTCCATGCATTTATTCTTTTGTTCAGCAATCTAAGGCTAAGTTGTAATCACCAAAACAGTCCGATCTTAAAAGACCGATCAGCATCAATAAACACAACTAATCATCATACCTTCTTGCAAGAACACCATATATTCATTATAATTCAGAAGGAAAACTATTTCTTTTCCAACTTTCACGAACTCTCATATAACATTCTAATGCCCATTCCTTTAAAATACAAAATGCCATTTCCTTATAATCCCGAAACAGCAGGCAGAAGGAAGAGAAAAGTTTTATTTCTTTCAGCAAGAAAAGGAAAGAAACAACCAAAAACGTGTTATCATTTCTTTTAATCCCGAACAGCAGATAGTAAACAAACAAAAGATCTTATTTTCCTCAATGAAACTTCAGTACAGAAACGACCTCAGGCCGTTCACACAACCAATACAATCATATCGCAAGTTCTGGTGACAACAAAACAATAGTACAGCAATAAAATAACCCATGCTGCCTACACAGTTCCATATCATATTTTACAAGAAAAACCAGTTCGAAACTCCATCTAACGTCAATAACCAGCACAACATGGAGGTATTCCATTCAAAGAAGTGCAAAGACAGTTAAACACAGAACCAGGGATGAATTTCCTATCATTTCCAAAAATGACAGCAAGGGTCGACGAACCCAAATCATAGCAACACAACACAACTGTATTTCAACTTCCTTTTTTTTTTACATGCAAAGACAGTTCCAAACACAACAGCAAGGGAACGATTTCTCAGAAAGGAGAACATCTCACAAAGCTGTTCCTATTTCATACAACATGAACAGAGAAAGAAACTATCTATTTCAATCCACCATACTGTCAACAATCCAATACAGTAATTCATGTTCCAACTCGATTCGTGCAAAGACGAATCAAAGCCTAGCAACCAGAAGCGATGCTTCTTATCATTTTCAAAAAAAGAAGCAAGAATCAACGAAATCCAAATCAAATCGACTCGACAACAATCACATAATCCAAACCCAAGAGCAGGGTTGTTTTAATGAGACACTTAAACAAAGCAAGAATTTTTAAAGAGAAGGGCTTAACATGCCTGTGATCTCTTTTCCAGAACTCGAAGAAAGCTTCGTTTTCCGAGTTATTTCCTTCCACAGCGACAGCAAAAACTTCCCAACACTCCTTTCTTCTTCAGGCTCAGCAACAGCCTCAAAATCTCCAAGAACAGTGACAAATCCCAAGAGCTGGTTCGACTGAACCAGACCAGAAAAACCAAATGCAGAGCAACTTTGCAAAATCTGAATCAACAAAATGAAAATCAAAATTCCCTCATACACTTTCCAAGGCGAGCTGGTCACGAGGACCAAGGATAATCAATGCATTAAAGGCTCTGCCTTTTCCTAACTTCCCACGCCACTGCCAACTTGAGTTGGCGAACTCAAATTTTCAAATTCACAAGCAAAAACCAAATTTAGCTCCATCTCTAAACAAATACCTCCATTTCTTACCTGCCCCGCCAAAACTGGCGCTGTCCACGTATGGACTTCCCATTAAATGCTCATGAATACCCTCTCCATCCTTATCCTTTCCCTCCAAGGGTCTGCGCGCCCCTTTAGATTAGGATTAGTTTAGATTGCATATAGTGTTCAACCTAGGTCATAGTTTAGCCTTAGGTTATTAGGGCTTAGGTTTATTTTTCCTTTTTTTTTTGTAATTTAAAAATCCACTTAGGGTAGTAGTTTAGGATGCATGTTAGGGCTTAGGATTAGCTTAGGGTTTTATTCATACTAACCGCTAACACTAATCAACCCCTAACCCAACCTCTCAACTAACTCCGTATCTATGCTGTGCAGGACGTTCAGTCCTTTGTATCTCATGCCAAGGCCACCCGTGTCCAGGCATTTCTTGCCTCACGAGGTCCCAAGTTCGACAGTACAGGGTTCAAGAATCGAACCCCTGTCGTTGGCATTTACGTGCCAGCTGCTCATACCTGCAATCAGGCGCTGCACGTTTATAACAACCTCTGGTTCGGTTCCAGAGTAAATCGACACGGAAATCACAAGAAGCCCTCAGCATACTTTGGATCAATGAAATTGATTCAAGGTGTGCTGTCAATCAGCAACGAGAGTTTAGCAAGTATACGACAATTTGTCGTCACATCAGCAAACACGCAAGTACAATGACTGCTGTCCTATGCAATAAATCACAGCACGCATGAATCCAAGTTAGCAACACATTCCTTTAAGATCAGAGTTTATCTTAACATGTTTGCCTTCATTTCAGCAGTTATAACAGTATGAAAAACATCCACCAAGATAACATACAAAATCGAACATTACATTAAGGGCATAGTAATGGGGATAATAAGAATAGAGGCTTCTATGATGGACATAGAGGCCAAGGTCATGGCGGTAGAAGAGGAGGATGTCCTAGAGGAATTTGTTTTGCTTTTGGATCTCTTGATCATTATCGTGTGAATTCCCTTAGAACATTGTTTTCTCATGGTGTGGAAAACATCATAATTTAGAATAATTTCAGGACTTATATGAGTGTATGAGAAAACAACACAAGCAAGATAAGGGAGTAGCTATGATCAAGATACAATACACATATGAAGATCAATGGATTTTAAAGGTGGGGCTTAATTTTGAATTTCTACATGTGTTAGTTACCACATGCATTGAGGTTGTGTGCATCTATGAACCTCTGAAGTATAAGTTGACTATAACAAAGAAAGAAGTGATAAATTATAAGTACCATGATTTTGAACATCAGAAAGAATTTTACCTAGAGACTATGGATGTTATTAGGAATTTGTAGGGATGATTTCAAATTTTGAATGATTACGCACACGCAATGGAATGAGAAAATAAGGTTGAAATCCCACAAAATGATGTAGATGATTTAAAGGAGGTATGTCGAATGTTGTGTCGGAGAACATAATTCATTTGTTAAGGGAGTGGGTTAGAGAAAAATTACTATGGGTAGGTAATGTATGCAAGGGGCATATAGTCCATGTAAATATGCCTCCCCATAATCATGAGTATGATAAAGAGATTACATTGAATGTGGTTATTGATGGATGGATTTTGAGCGACAATCTAAAAATAAAGGTGCAGAAGTTAATTTACTCATGTTGGATGCTTAGAATCGAGATAGATAGACCACCATTGTAACCTTCTTGAAATGTGTTTTATATGGAAAATAGGACTAGGTATAATCCTATTGGGGTATTAAAAGATGCGAATATTATGATTCAAAGTTCCAATTTTATTTGGGAAATTGAAGTATTAGAGCTCACAGAGGGAAGATAGTTTCCATGTGTTACTTGGGCACCCTTGGTGTTAGGTAAATAATGCACATTTATGCTTCAAAAAGGGTATATTATCTTTGATAAAAATATAAGAGTTCGTCATTATACCTTTGACAAATGTAAAGGATTCCTCGTATGTTGAGCCTTTAAGTGAAAAAAACTTAAATATGATATACATGTGTATAATCGAGAGACTTTGAGGTAATTAAGCCATCTAAGGAAGGAGTGATATAATGGCATGATACTCATTCGTAGTGATACTACAAAAATTTCTTGTGACAACTAGGTGCATGGAACATATAAATTATTTAGGTGAGAGATCAATAAAATATTGTTACTCACATTATCGTGCCATGCATCATTTTGTGTCTAAGTCATAACCAAGTTCCTCGGTACACCAGTGAAGGGAACCCCGATCTAAGCCCAGTGGAATGATGAGGGTGACGAGAAGAAATATGTTGGTTTATACCTGTTTGAGACAACAAAGTTGGTGGACTACACACGGTGAAAACCTATAGAAATGGTGAGATGTGATAATCACCTTTTCTACTAGGTTTCTAAAGAACAATTTACCTTAAAAAATATGTGAATTCTATGGGAAGTTCTATGCATTACACCACATCGAGAATGTGAGAGAATTTGGACAGAGGGGCAAGAGACCTTACCACAATCACTCGTGTAACATCCTCATTTTAAGACTTTATAAAAAAGGTATTTTTTTATTCTTACGTAATGTTATCTATTCTAAATTGATACAATTTAGAATACACATTCCAATTCCAATCCATCTCATAACAGAAAACCATATGCAACTATAAATGACTTGGTGAAACACCGATCTCTCATTCCATGACTCATTATTAACAGATATGTCATGTTAACTTAGTAATGGGTATACTATGCATACTTAGATCCTTTACCCTTTTAGGGGTACCCAAGTGTTTTGTCTAAGATTCCTATCTAAATATTTGTTACCGATATTCATCTAAAATCCTACATCTTAGACTAGGTGACATAGGAAAATGCAACCAACAACTTGTGATACTTTGGAAAAAAATTAAACATGTTAATCATGTTTACATTCCTAGATGACATACTCGTTGAAATGAACATTTCCATCACCGGACTTGCTCTATTATCTAGAAAGGTCTTTCCTAATTTCTCAATTCTATCTTATTCAAGTTTTCACACTAGAAAAGGACAATAATATGCACTAGTGTGGAAGAATACTCATGGTGACTAAGGATACTTAGACATACTCAATTGACCTATGTCGATTGGGCTTGTCTAGTTACCCTAAGTCAACATGAATTTACCTTGACACTAGATCATGTTTAAATCCCTATTTAGGAGGAACCATGATCCAATCATCTACTTATGTCAATTGAGTTAATCGAACTAAGTAGGATGTTGAGGCATAGCAGGTTGCATCATAGTATCCTCGTAATGACCCCTATCATTATGAAGTTACTATGTCGCAACTGCTATGTTCCAACATCCAACTGAGTTTCCTCAACTATACTAACATACTTAATATTATAATTTTACTAACCCAATTAATCATTGTCTTAAAGATTAATGATAACAATGCTTTAAGAGTCAACTAAGCATCATTTAACCTAAATAGGTTACAAGGTGTAAATTACACGAGAGGTAGGTATGCAGATAAAATTTTATTTCCTAACCATTCCAAATACATGTTTAAGTTTATCTTAAATGTATCATGCTTTATCATATAATGACATGATTGATCTCAATGTTATGAAGGTGTGTTCATTATATCTTTTCTTACTTTAGTTTTAGCTTAAAACAAGCTTATTTAAAAACTTTTACTTTAGACTGATAATTATGAAGTCTAAATCCTTTCAACTCCTTTTTAAGCATCCATATTTGATTAAATAAATCTACCTAAGGAAAAATACAGTCAAACATTCTCATAATCAATACTTAACAAGATCTTAAATAAATCCCTTTGATTAATTACAAGGAAAATATCCTTATCAAGGACTAATGTCCAATTATGAAAGTAGATCACATATGTTTTAATACAACAAATCATTAATACATACATATATATATATATATATATATATATATATATATATAAAATTCAATCATATTCCATTTCTACTATTTTAAGGATCTACTCAAGAGTATCAACTCTTAGTTGTGCTTTTACATCCAAATAAATGAACTAATATTTTAGATCCTTAATCCAATAGTCTTATAATGATAAGAACTATGGATTTTCTTAATCCCATACCTCATAAACACTTAAACTATTCCCTTTAAGCATTATATTACTCTATAATACATCACAATTTATGCCAATGAAAGTATCACAATAAAACAATAATCAACAATCATCAAGCTAGTCATTTATAATAAAGGGAGTGATCCACTCAATGAACTTAGGAATATTTCAGAGATTAAAAAATTTCATTTCAACAAATATGAAACTAGTTTATTTACATCTTCTTTTTCCAAAAAAGTACATTTCAAGTAATGTCTCTACATAATCATCATAATAAAGAGGTAATTTATTTAGTAAATCAAATGTAACTTCCTATATGTCTTTCCCCTTTCATATTTTATGAAATCCATCTGTAAAATTGTTAGCACGAGTTAGTTCATATGAATTGAGCATGAAAAGTGCTATAATGTTAAAAATTTGTGTTTTTATCTAACTATTTCATAAAAGAAACCCTGTTGTTTATGAAACAGTTCTGAAATCACAAAATAAGATTAAAAGAAAGACTTTCCCAAAAAGGATTACAAACCAAGGAGAGGGAAAGATAATTAAATATATAAGTAATGTATAAGCAAGACCTAATTAAATCATCAAAATTAATCCTATTTCCACATCCATATGAGCTAATTAAAACATACTAGACTCAAACAACACTATCTAAGATGGGATACATTCATATTTCCAAATCTAATCATATCTTTTCAAATCAACTTTCCAACTTAAGTTCCTCAACTCAACCTATTCTGAATTTTTAAGAAGAAGAAAAAATATATACAAGATTACCTTTACGTAATAAATATACTATTTTTTTCAAAAATTAATAACCTAAATAGTAACTGAAAAGATCAACCAAAAATATAAATACATTCCATGAAACAATCTTAACTATATCAAGCTCAACACAGAGTCTAAAAATTTAATTTGATCAAGAAAAAGTCTCAAAATTCTAGGTAAGGAAGGTTTATCCAACTAAATATTAAAAACAAGACCAACATAACTCACTGTAAAAGTTCCTGCAAACCTAAATTCATTTCAGAGTTAGGATCTTAAGTGATCAATACATAACTAATATTTAGGCTTCCCAAAAACATCCACATCTGTAAAGGTTCCCTAAAGGCTTGAATTCCAACCCAAGTTTAGAACTCAATACTATAGTCATAGATAACGCTAAGTAGTCCCTTATATGTAATTAACAACATAATTATTATTTCAATGCTAATGTCAAAGACATAACAATAAATTCCGAGATTTATATCTGATCACAGTCTTATCCAAATTATGGAACTCATCTTAATGAAAGGATCCAAATAATGAATGAAACAAAAATAACAGATAGTATAATACTTCAAACATCCCAAGGGAATTCATACACCAAATTCAAGAATATCATGGTCATGAAGACGACATGATAACTCAAGTTCTACGACAGTATGATCTGCAAACAAGAAATGAAAGCCGATATACACCCACATATTTCTAAGTTCTACAAACTCAAAAGTTGGAAACAAATTTTAAAAGAGAATCTCTTAGAGGAACAATACTTCCCTCACAGGAAGAAGACATAGTTTATCCAGATCACGACAACACTAAATATTTTCTGTAAGTTATAATAAAGCTTAGAACAAGCAACCATTGCTTCCTCCTTCTTTAGGGTAACTAAAAAGAGTTTTATTTCCAAGTGAACTCAACAACAAAAAGGAAGGAGAACTATACCAGACTTAGTTCAACCTGGTTGCCAAAATAACCTACAATCATTCAAACAAGAAGGGTAGAGAGAGAGCATAACAATAATTTCTTTTCAACAAAACCCTTACATGGGATCAACAATCCTTTCCAACTTTCCAAGATCAACAATATCTACTAAGGAAATCACAAGCCCATAATGGGTTTACAAAATATGAATTAACGCAATAACAAAACCAAAACATTTGCAGCATACTTTCCAGTTTGACTATCATCCAAATAAGGTTATATAAAAGAAACAAGGATTTGATATAGTTCCCATTTGGGGAAGAACCCAAAATAAGTATATCCCAGATCTAAAAAAATGTATAGTCCTTCAAAATAACAAAATACGAGTCACAAAACAAGTTGAACAAAGTAATGGGTCCTCACTACCATCATCAAGAAAATAGACCAAAATGATGAACACAAGATTTTCTCAAGTCACGGTGTAAATCTCAAAGCATCAAAATGAAGTCTCTATAAAGCTAGTCTCCAATCAATAATAATAATGAGAGCACACAATCCAAAATCTACAGATTTCAACAAAATCAAGCTACTTATAATGCATATACAATCTTAAGTCTAGATATCCATTCAACATAGAATAAACACGAGATCGATTCCAATGCCAAATAATGTTCTACTGCAAATAAGCTAATCACAACTATAAATAATACAACATAGATTTAGTATTCCACACAACAAGCAAATAATCATTATGCATTCAAATGAACCAATTCGAAATGCCATTGAAGCAAGGAAAATCAAACAAAAAGTTCCTAAACCATAAGTTTCTGAAAAGAGCAAAGTTCTTTTAATGAAGAAATTTAAATAAAATCAGAATACTTAAAGAGATATGACCTATCATACTTGATAAATATCCCGTCTTCTATTCCTTGTTGTAAATCTTCAAGCAGAGCCTTGATAGCAATATTTCCATGAAAATGCCAACAACCAGCTCTAAAACTTTATTTTCCTTCTTCTTATAACTTCCTAGCCTTATTTCTATTACCATCACCACCATGCAAGGTGAAATAAGCATGCAAAAAGATTCAAACTAGAGGTTCGAAAATGAAAAACTACATGTAGAGCTAAAATCTCACAAAAACCAAATGAACAATGAAAAATTGAAAACCATCCTTTCTTCCAACTTCCCCTACTTCCTAGGAATTTTTTACAATTTCCAAGATCCATTAATGTAAACAAGATTGACAGTCCTTCCTTATCTCCCGCCTCTGCCAACTCATGTTTGGCTATTAACAAATTTAAAAATCTATGTAACTAAAACTTTAGTAGAGGTGTCAACTTAACCTCCTACTATCCTTCATGCACTTGCCAAAATTGGTGACAACAAAGAGTTTAAAGCCACATTAAATCCTCATAAATACCTAGAGGTTGGTGCCACCGACATCCCATTATATGTCATCCATGCCATCCCTTTAGGTTATTCCAAGTTTTAGGTTAGGTTCATAACATTAGGTTAGAAACAAACTTAGGTCCTTAGGTTATTTTATTATTTTAGTTTAAGGTTACCCTTTCTAATAAACAAACCTCATTAATAAAAGAACCTAGTCACTTAGGATAAGCTTACAACTTAAAAACTTAGATTTAATTAGGTTCCCATAACAATTATTAAAATTTTCAATTAAATATACCAAAAGAAGAATCAAAATGATGTTCAAGGATCATAGAAGAAGGATGTGAGCAACAAAGGTTATCGATATCCCAAGACAAATTTAGGTTCGAAATCTATATTCTTCCTAGTTCGATCAAGATGACCTCAACATCATGAAATGGAAATCTTTCCTTATATCACTGAAATAGATCCAAGGTATAGCTATTCTACATCGAGATCATGAATATTTGAAACACAAGTTCAAGTACAATAAATACTATGAATGAGTTAAAGATGAATAAGTTTCTTCTATCCACATGTAGTAAATCATTCAAGATAAGAAGGAATGAAATAGTTAATTTTAAATTCAGCATAGACATGGTAGAACTGTATCTATTTCGAAGATAACTTATTATCTACAACAAACATGATTACTTATTTTACAAGAGTACATCGTCTTCAAACAAGAATTACATATCAATGTTTGCAACTCCTAGTACAAAAGTCATCATAGATATCAACCATGTTATAGGCATTAAATACTTTCCTCCTAAAATAATCATCATCTCGATGATTAAGTTAGTCCATATTTAAACAAGAAAATAATCATAATTATAGTTCTTTTATCCATAAGTTCTAAAAAAAACCAAATTTGAGAAATTCAAATTTCCATAATTTATTGCAGCACTAAAATAGTTATTCTAGTACTAATAAAATATTGTACCTACCCAAAAATGGCGAGAATTAAAGATAGCCTAAAAGAAAGTCTTTAATTGTTTTGAAACATCGAAATAATTATGTTCAAATAAATGAGGAAAAGAAATTTTCATGTCCTCAAGGTTTTCCCATGTTTCACTTTCTTCATTAAACTAGTCCCATTAGACCTTGCATTGACTAATTTTATGATTTTGCAAGTGCAACTTGGTGAGTTTCTAGCACTCTTATGGGTTCAACCACAATTATTCCTGGGTCTTGGACCTACAAGGAATCCCAATTTAACACATGTGATAAATATAAAATGTATTTCTTAAGAAAATAAATATGGAAAACATCATGCATTCATGAAAAAGTGGGAGGTAATGCTAAACAATAAGCTACAGGGTTGATTACTTCAACAATCTTGAAAGGTCCCACAAAATGAGATGATAATTTGGCTACCTTACCAAAGGTTATAGAAATATTTTTAGTCTTAACATGTAGAAAGACCTTCTCACCAAGCTCATATTTCTTATCGATCATTTTTCGATCTACATAACGTTTACGACTATCTGTAGTTTCTTTTAATCATTCACGAATCATTTTAACTTGTTCCATTTCAGCAAGGATTTCAGGTCCAATTACCTCTCTATCTTCAATGCTATCCCAAATAACTGGAGTTCTACATTTCCTTTTGTACAATTCTTTGAAAGGTGCCATTTTCAAGAGGCATGATATGTATTATTGTAAGCAAATTCAACTAAAGGAAGTTATTATTCCCATTTATACTATTGATCCATGTAGCACATTCATAACATATCTTCCAAAACCTGATTAACTCTCTTTGTTTGACCATCTATTTTCGGATGGTATGCAGAACTAAAATTTAGTTTTGTTCCTAAGACTCGCATTCAAGTGTTTGCCAAAAATGATATGTCATTGTAGGGTCTCTATCAGATATAATCAATTTAGGTACTCCATGTAATCTAAAATTTCATGCAAAAATATTTTTGCTAAAACATGTGAATCATCCTTAAGATTACCAACAATAAAATTTGCTACTTTTGTCAATTTATCAATAATAACTACAATAACATTAATTTTATTTCTTAACATAGGTAGCCCTTGAAAAAAATCCATGTTAATTACCCTGCCACTTATATTATGGTATGCTATGAGGATATAATAAACCAATCTGGCTGCATATGCTCAGCCTTAACATGCTGACATTCCAAGCAATGTGAAACAAAATTAGTTATGTCTTTCTTCATCCCTTTCCAAAAACATTGTTTTTTTACATCAGCAAGTATTTTTGTAATACCAGGATGTCCTGAGTAAGGTGAATTATGAAATTATATCATTAACTTTTTCCTTTACTCATTTCTTGAAGGTACATATACCCGCTTTTCAAATCTCAAAATTCCTTCATTATTGAAGTTAAAACCTTTGTATCTAACATCATTTGGATCTGTAGAAAGTTTTGTTTTTACCTCGCTAAAAGTAAAAATCGTATCCCTTGATACTTTTACCTCATGCTTAAACTAATTTCTCAAAGTTATAAGTGTAGAAATATATTTCCTACAACTTAGTGTATCTCTTTACTCTATTTTATTTTCCTTTAATGTAACTTATGTCAAAATCATTTTGTGAAAAAAATCTAACCATCTTCATTTTATTGCATTAATATTTGGTGAGTGAAAATATACATCAGCTTAAGATGATCAGCCTTTAATTCAAAAGGCCTCCTAGAAGATAATGTCTCCATACTTGAAGTGCATGAACTATGGCGAGAGAGATCTAGGTCATGGGGAACATAATTCAACTCATGTAACTTGAGTTTTCTGCTCTCATATGCTATAACATGATCATTTTGTAACAAAATACCTCTGAGTCCTTCACCAAAAGCATCTATAACTACTATAGAGTATCCATTTAGATCTAGTACAACCAAAATAGGTGCAAATGTTAATTGATCCTTATGAGTTTTAAGTGTTGATTCACATTTATCACTCCGCACAAACTTCTTGTACTTATTTTGTAATGAAGTTATCAGAGAAGTGAAATTTGAAAAGTCCTTACAAATTTTTCCATAGTAACCAACAAGCCCCATGAAGTTTTTGACTTCATGTACATTTTTATGTGTAGGACATTGAGTGATGGCAAAAATCTTTGATGGATCAACTACTATTCCATCCTTACTTATGACATGCCCTAAATAGTAAACTTATGTTTCATAAAAAGAACATTTGGACAACTTACCATACAATCTTCTCTTGCTTAATATTTCAAGCACTATTTTCAAATACTCTTGATGCTCATCAATGATTTTGAATAGATAAGAATATTTTCCAAGAATAGTAGTATAAAATTGTCTAGGTACTCTTGAAATATATTATTCATTAAATTCATAAAATTTGCAGTGCATTTGTCAAACCGAAAGGTAAAACTATGAATTCATAATGTCCATACCTTGTTTTAAAGGTCATTTTATGAATATATTTGTCTTTGATTCTTAATTGGGGATACCTGAATGAATATCTATCTTAGAATATACTCATACACCACACATCTAATCAAACAAATAATCAATTCTAGGAAGTGGATATCAATTTTTTTTATTGTTTATTTGTTTAACATTGTATAATCAATACAAAGTCTAAGTGTTTGATATTTCTTTTTCATAAAAATTACTTGGTTCTCTGTAAGGTGAGACACTCGGTCTTATCAAATCCTTATAAAATAGTTCTTGTAACTATTCCTTTAGCTTTACTAGTTCAATGGTAGTCATTCGATAAGGTTCCTTGGAGATAGGATCATTTCCTAGTTTGATTTCAATCAAGTCAAACTCTCATTTGAAGCGAGAAGATAGGGTGATTCTTTTGGAAACACATCACTAAAATCTCTTAAGCGGTGGGAATTTTTCCAAGAAATCACTATCCCCTTAAACTATTTTACAAATTTTCTGCATACAAAGTGCACTCTCTTTCAAATTTATTTCCAGCCCTCAAATTAGTTTTTGTCCTCCATAGGACTTATATCCATTGTTAGTGTTCTTTACAAAGTTGTTTCAAATGTCTACAACAGGTTTATTTATTGTTGTTTTCTTATTGTTATCAGCTACAAACTCCTTTTTACCACCAAAATTTTTCCATGCCCCCTTTTGGGTATAAGAGATGAAGAAGAATTAGGAGTTTTCTTACAATTTTCTTCCTTATGGGTAGAAATTGCTTTTAATTTCTATTGCTTCCGAATGGATTTTTCTACAACCCTTTCCATGGTGGTTGGGATATGAACATCTACTTCACCCCAATGATAGGGTTCAATCCCATAATAAACTTAGGTATCCTAAATTTCTCATCAATTTGATATTGAGGTACGTACTTAAGAAGTTTACTTAACCTCTCCCAATACTCTATTATAGTTAATTTTCCTTGAATTAAATTCTGAAATTCAGTCATCTTCTGATCATAGTAGAGTTGTGGTAGCTATAGTTTCCTAAAGTAACTCTTAAACTAATCCCATGTGATGCTTGATTCATCAATTTTCAATTCAGATTTATGGTTGTCCCACCAGGAGAATGCCTCGTGGGAAATCTGATAAGATCCCCATACTACTTTTGTTTCCTTTGATAAGTTCATTATTGCAAAGTACATCTCCATTTTGTTGAGCCAATTCTTAGCTTCATCTCCCAAAGTAGTTCTATCAAACTTTGGTGTACTTATCCTCTTTATGTCATTTGTGAGTTTAGATGCTAATCTTGCCTTTTTATTTTCATTCTAATTGGGTACATTTGCATTTGCATTCATAGTATTAGTATTGGCATTTGCAACATTTTTCTTTAATGCATTATTGTTATTAATGCCCAAATTTCCAACATTGGCATTGTCCTCTGGAGGTGGATGATTTTATTGCGAGAATCATCTTCCTCCTCATTACCCATAAATTTTTGTTCGAGTATAGCTAGATGATCACTTGTGTCCAATAGGAAACAAGAATCTCATCAAGTTTTTGTTCGGTAGATTCCTCTCCACCTAGAGGTGGCTTATATGTAGCACCTACCCTTGTTCTAACCATTTTATGTTAACAAGAAAATTAATTTTTATCATATATGAACTCAATAGGTCCAAGATTTTTAACCTTCATTTTTAATAAAAAGATGTAGCATCCTCATTTTAAGACTTTAGAAACAAGGGAATTTTTTTATCTTGCATAATGTTCTCTATTCTAAATTGATAAAATTTAGAACACACATTCCAATGCAAATCCATCTCATAACAAAAAACCATATGCAACTGTAAATGACCCGTTGAAACACCGATCTCTCATTCCATGACTCGGTATTAACCGATCTCTCATATTAACTTAATAATGTGTATACTATGTATACTTAGTTCTTTTACCCTTTTAGGGGTACCCAAGTGTTCTGTCTAAGAAGCCTATCTGAATATCTATTACCGATATTCATCTGAAATCTTACATCTCATACTAGGTGACATAGGACAATGCAACCAACATCTTGCAATACTTTGGCCAAAGTTTTAAAACATGTTAATCATGTTTACATTCCTATACGGCATACTCGTTGAAATGAACATGTCTGTCACCACACTTTCTCTATTATCTAGAAATGTCTTTCCTAACTTCCTCACAATTTGATCTCGATTCAAGTTTTCACACTAAACAAGGTCGATAATATGCACTAGTGTGGAAGAATACTCATGGTGACTAAGGATACTTAGACATACTCAATCGACTTACGTCGATTGGGATTGTCTAGTTACCTTAAGTCAACATGAGTTGACCTTGACAATATATCATGTTTCAATCCCTATGTAGCGAGGAACTACAATCGAATCATACACTTATGTCAATCGATTTAATCAAACTAAGTAGGGTGTTGAGGCATAGCAGGTTGTATTCTAGTATCCTCGTAATGACCCCTATCATTATAAAGTAACTATCGCAAATGTTATGTTCTAACATCCAACCTGCTTTTTCCTCAACTAAATATCATACTTAAGATTATCAGTTTATCAACCCAATTAATCATTGTCTTAAATATTAATGATAATGACACTTTAAGAGTGAATTAAGCATCTTTTAACCTAAATAGGTTACAAGGTGTAAATTACACGAGAGGTAGGTATGCAGATAAAATATGCTTTCCTAACCATTCCAAATACATGTTTAAGTTTATCTTAAATGTATCATCTTATATCATATAATGACATGCTTGATCTCAATGTTATGAAGGTGTGTTCATTAGTTCTTTTCTTACTTCAGTTTTAGCTTAAAACAAGCTTATTTAAAACTTTTACTTTAGACTCATAATTCTGAAGTCTAAATCCTTTTAGTTCCCTTTTTAAGCATCCATATTTGATTAAAGAAATCTTCCTAAGGAAAAATACAATCAACCATCCTCATAATCTATACTTAACAAGATCTTAAATAAATCTCTTTGATTAATTACAAGGAAAATATCCTTTTTCCTTTATCAAGGACTAATGTCCAATTATGAAAATAGATCACATATGTTTTAATACAACAAAGAATTCATACACATATATATAATTCAATCATATTCCCTTTCTACTATTTTAAGGATCTACTCAAGAGTATCAACTCTTAGTTGTGCTCTTTATATCCAAATAAACCAACTAATATTTCAAATCCTTAATCCAATAGTCTTATATATCATAATAACTATGAAGTTTCTTAATCCCATACCTCATAAATACTTAAATTTCCCCCTTTAAGCATGATATTACTCTATAATACATCAAAATTTATGTCAATGAAAGTATCACAATAAAACAGTAATAAAAAATCATCAAGCCATTCATTTATCAAAAAGGGAGTGATCCACTCACTAAACTTAGGAATATTTCAGGGATTACAAAATGTCATTTCAACAAATATAAAACTAGTTTATTTACATCTTATTTTTCTGAAAAAAGTACATTTCAAATAATTTATCTACATAATCATCATAATAAAGAGACAATTTATTTAGTAAAATAGATGTAACTTCCTATACATCTTTCTCCTTTCATCTTTTATGAAATCCATTTGCAAAATTGTTAGAACGGGTCAATTCATATGATTTGAGCATGATAAGCGCTAGACGATTAAAAATTGTGATTTTATCTAACTATTTAATAAAAGGAACCTTGCTATTTATGAAACGATTCTGAAAAATGAAAAATAAGATTAACATAAATATTTTCCCAAAAAGGATTACAAACCAAGGAGAGAGAAAGATTATAAAATCTATAAGTAAAGTATAAGTAAGAACTAATTAAATCATAAAAATTAATCCTATCTCCACATCCATATGAGCTCATTACAACATGTTAGAACTCAAACAACAGTATCTAAGATGGGAGAGATTCATATTTCCAAACCTAACCTTTTCTTTTTAGTCAAGTTTCCAACTTAATTTCCTCAACTCAACCTATTCTGACTTTCAATAAGAAGAATAAAGATATAAAAGATTACCTTTATGTAAAAAAATTGTTATTCAAAAGTTAATAACCTAAATAGTAAGAATCGAAAAGATCAACCAAAAATCTAAATACATTCCATCAAACAATCTTAACTATATTAGGCTCAACACGAGTCTAAAAATTTAATTTGATCAAGAATAAGTCTCAATGATCCGGGTAAGGAAGGTTTATCCAGCTAAAGATTAAAAACAAGACCAATATAACTCACTTTGTAAAAGTTCCCTGCGAACTTGAATTCATTTCAGAGTTAGGATCTTAAGTGATCAAAACATAACTAATATTCAGGATTCAAAACATCCACATCTATAAAGGTTCCCTAAAGGCTTGAATTCCAACCCAAGTTCAAAACTCAATACTACAATCATAGATAACACTAAGTAGTCCCTTATATGTCATTAACAACATAATTATTATTTCAATGCTAATGTCAAAGACATAACAATCAATTCTGAGATTTATATCTTATCACAGTCTTATCCAAATGATGGAACTCATCTTAATGAAAGGATCCAAATAATGAATGAAACAAAAAATAACAGAAAACACAATACTCCAACCATCCCAAGGGAAGTCATACACCAAATTCAACAATATCACGGTCATGAAGATGACATGATAACTCAAGTTCTAAGACAATATGATCTGCAAATAAGAAATGAATGTCAATATACACCCACATATTTCCAAGTTCTACAAACTCAAAAGTTGGAAACAAATTTTAAAAGAGAATCTCTTAGAGGAACAATACTTCCCTCACGGAAGAAGACATAGTTTATCCAGATCATAACAACACTAAACCCTTTGTTTAAGTTATAATAAAGATCATAAAAAACAACCATCGCTTCCTCCTTTTATAGGGTAACCCTAAAGGATTTGAGTTTCAAGTAAACTCAACAAAAAAGGAAGGATAACCATACTAGACTCGGTTAAAACTAGTTACCAAAATAGCCTACAATCGTTCAAACAAGAAGGGTAGAGAGAGAGCATAATGATAATCTCTTTTCAACAAAATGCTTACACAAGATCAATAATCCTTACTAACTTTCCAAGATCAACAAGATCTACCAAGGAAATAACAAGCCCAGATTGGGTTTACAAAATACGAATTAATGCAAATGAATGTAACCAAAAAAATTTACAGGCATACTTTCTAGTTTAACTATCATCCAGATAAGGTTCTATAAAAGAAACAAGGATTTTATACAATTTCCATTTGGGGAAAGAACCCAAAATAAGTATATCCTAGATGTAAACAAATTGTGTAGTCCTAGAAAATAACAAAATATAGTCACAACACAATCGAATAAAGTAATGGGTCCTCACCGCCATCATTAAGAAAACAGACCCAAACATAGAACACAATATTTTCTTAATTCACAGTGTAAATATGAACTTCCAAATTAAGTATCTATAAAGTTAGTCACCAATCAAAAATAACAATGAGATCACGGAAGCCAAAATATATATAGATTTCAACAAAACCAAGCTACTAATAATTCATATACAATCTTCAAATCGGATATCCATTCAATAGAGAACAAACATAGATCTATTCCAATGCCAAAGAAGGTTATACTATAAATAAGATAATCACAACTGTAAATAATACAACCCATATTTTTTATTCCACACAAAAAGCAAAAACTCATTATGCATCCAAAATAACAAATTCAAAACGCCATTTAAGCAAGGAAAATAAAACACAAAATCTAGAACCATAAGTTTCCAAAAAGAGAAGAATTATTTTAACAAAGACATTTAAATAAAAGTAGAAGACTTAAAGAGATAGGGCATATCATGCCTAATAGAGCTCATGTCTTCTATTGTTTGTTGTAAATCTTCAAGCAGAGCCTCGATAGAAATCTTTCCACGAAAATGCCAACAACCATCTCTGAAAATTTATTTTCCTTATTCTTATAAATTCCTACCATTATTTCTATTACCTTCACCCCATGCAAGGTGAAATAAGCATGCACATAGTCAAATTGGAGTTTTGAAAATGAAAAAATACATGCATAGCTAAAATCGACAAAACCAAATGAATCATGAAAAACCCAAAAATATCATTTCTTCCAACTTCCCTACTTCCTAGGACATTTTTTTACAATTACCAAGATCCATTAACGCAAACAAGACTGAAAATCCTTCCTTATCTCCCACCTCCATCAACTCATGTTTTGATATTACCAAATTTAAAACTCCATGCAACTAAAACTTTAATAGAGGTGCCAACTCACCTCTTACTATCATTCATGTACTTGCCAAAATTGGCTGCAAAGAAAGAGTTTAAAGCCACATTAAATCAACATAAATACATAGAGGTTGGTGTCACCCACATCCCATTATATGTTGTCCATGCCATCCCTTTAGGTTAGTCCAATTCTTAGGTTAGGTTCATAACATTAGGTTAGAAACCAACTTAGGTCCTTAGGTTAGTTTATTAGTTTAGTCTAAGGTTACCCTTTCTAATAAAAAAATGTCATTAATAAAAGAACCTAGTCACTTAGCATAAGCTTACAACTTAAGAACTTATATTTATTTAGATTCCCATAAAAATTATTAAAATTGTCAATTAAATATATCAAAATAAGAATCAAAATGACGTTCAAGGATCACATAAGAAAGACGTGAGTAGTAGAGGTTACCAATGATCCTAAGATAGCCTGGGTTCATAAATCTAATATTCTTCCCAGCTTGGTCAAGATGACCTCAATGTCATGAAATTGAAAGCATGCCTTGGATCAATGAAATAAATATAAGGTATAACTATCCTACTTCATATATCATGAAGACTGAAGCACAAGTTCAAGTGCAATAAATACTATGAACGAGTTTAAGCTGAATCAATTTCTTCTATCCACATGTAGTGAATCATTCAACATAAGAAGGAATGAAATAATTCATTTTAAATTCAACATAGACATGGCAGAATTGTATCGATTTCCAAAGATAACATATTATCCACAAAGCAAACATGGTTACTTAGTTTACAAGAGCACACTTGTCTTTAGACAAGAATCACATATCAACATTTGTAACTCCTAGTACATAAGTCATAAGAGATATCAACCATGTTTGATGCATTACACTGGGTACATATGTTTTATACCACCCTAAGCAGCTACACACGTGAATGGTATGTCCATGCAAAATTGACATAGGAGACCATTAATTGGCAAGAGACGACCTCATGTATGATCCATACTTGTGATTGTTTTTCGACTAAACCTCTAGTCAATGAAGTAATGCAAATTATGAATCACCTCACTTTCTCGAGATAAACGAAAGTTGAGGAAATTTTGTTAGATATGTTTGGAGAGTTGGATTTAGAGGCATGCCATGACCTTGAAGAGATTGAGGAAGAAGAAATGGTTCACGCCTAGGAAGAAAATGAAAATGCTAGACTAGTGCATATAGTAAATGACAAAGATGATGAGGATAATAATTAAGATGTTAACCACACTAAAGGTGTACACGTGAGGTGATAGAAAAATAAGATGAGAAGGAACTCCTATGTCATAAGCCTATGAAAACAAAGAAGGTTAACATTCGTAAAAGATGTAGAACCTAAAGAATACATTATTGGTTATTATTGATCGAGAGCAGAAGTGGCTAAGATTATTGAACTCTTTCGTGACTTTTAGACTTATTTCCATGAGGCTATCACAAATTAAAACTAGTGCATCCTTATTTAGGTGAGATGAAAATTAAACTTTAGGAAGGCACATGCCCGATTAGGAATCATTGATAAGATGTTGAAATATGGAATCATTGAGCCCATTAAGGAATCAGAGAGGGTTAGATCGATGGTAATAAACATAAATAAAAATTGTAGGACAAGGATTTGTGTGGAATATAGAGAGTTGAATGTTGCTTTGTGTCATAGACCCTTTCCTTACACCTTTTACTAAGGAAATATTGGAGGTCATTGTAGAACGTGAGATTTACTCCTTCATTGATGGATTCATTAGGTGCATATCGCTAAAGAAGATTAGGAAAATAAAAATTTCACCACTAAATGTGGAAGTTTTGCATACATAGTTATGCCCTTTGGACTTAAGAATGCACTAGTGGCATTCTTGCACATTGTTGTGCAAGAATTTCATAATTTCATTCATAAGTTTTTATAGGTATATCTAGATGATTGAATGGTTTAGTGTTTGGTTAAAGATCATTATGAAAATTTGAGGCTTATGTTTGAGAGGTGCAAACAATTGAACATCTCTCGTAAATATTAATAAATGTATATTTACAACACCTTTTCCACTTTTCTAGGAAATATTATTTGTAAGGAAGGATTGTTGGTAGATTTAGCCAAGGTCATTGTGATCTTGAGATTGGAAGAACCTAACAATCAAAGTGAAGTACGTGGATTTATTGGTCATATCGGGTATTACAGGAAATTCATTAAGGGATATGCAAATATTTCCACACCCCCTGGAGGAACTACTAAAAGCTAAAGAAAAAGTTTATTGGGATGAAGCGCAATAGAAGGCATTTGAAACAATGAAGGAAAGGTTGACCACTACACCTATTTTACAATTTCCTTCATGGGATAAACCATTTCATGTTCATGTTGATACTTCTGGGATGGAAATTGGTGTCGTGTTAGCACAACCAAGAGAAGGAATTGTAGACCACCCTATTTGTTTTGCAAGTAGGAAGTTGACACCGCATTTGAGTAGAACTATACGATATTAAGTGAAAATATTTCTCCATGATTTATGCACTACACAAGTTTAGAAAATACTTATTGGATACACCATTTATTTTATTTATAGATCATATTACACTTAAGTATTTGGTCAACAAGAATTTTTACAAGGGTGCATTTGCAGTGGATATTATTATTTCAAGAGTTTCAATTTACAGTTATTGTGAAACTAGGAAAAAGCAACTCAAGACTTGATCATTTTTCAAGAATCAATTCTAGTGAGGATGCGCAGAGCATTGAGGACACAATGCCGGATGCACTTCTCTTTAGATTGAATTACGTGCCTAACGAATTGAAATATATTGTAATCTTTTTGTGCATGGGACAGATACATGAGGGAATGAAGATTTTAGAAAAGAAACAAATTGCAATATGTGTGGCACCTTACCAATTGATAGGTGGAGAATTATATAAGCTAGGTCATGATGAATTTTTACATTGGTTTCTACTACAACATGAGCGTGAGGAAATAATGGAAGAAGCTCATGGTGGAAACAGGAGGTCATTATGTAAGAGATTCCACTGCGCACAATATTTTGATGGTTGACCTTTGGTGGGAAACTTTAAATGAGGATATTAAACAATATGTCAATGTATGTGATGATTTTCATTGCCTTTGGAATCCTGGATCCATAGATGAGATGCCTTTCAACCCTATTGCAAGTTTTGAACTATTCAAAAATGGGCAACCGACTTTTTGGGCTGATTTCCCAGCCCACACATAGGACTGGTGTGTGCTATATTATAACTTGTATAGACTATATTACAAGGTGGGAAGAAGAAGAACCTACAAAGGATTACATGATAGCTACAACAATAAGATATCTATTTGAAAACATTATTAGCATGCATGGATGTCTCATGAGCTTCACAAGTTATAGGGGCACTCATTTTCTTAATGAGACCGTGAGAAATCTTTTAGCTAATTTTATGGTGGCACAATATAAGACAACACCCTATCATCCAAAGGAAAATGGAATTGATGAGGATTTGAAAAAATTATTGGGCACACATTGAAAAAAATATGTGATGTTAGAAGGAAAGATTGTGATGATAAGGTATCCACTATACTTTAGGCATACAAAACTACTTACAAACAATTGAAGAAGGACACACACTTTCAATTGGTGTTTTGTGCAGAGGCTATATTTAATATGGAATTCATCTTTCCTCCCTACATATTGTGCATGCAGGAGGATTGGATGATGGAAAAATTGTTTCATAGCACATAGACAAATTGATGTGGTTAGATGAGAGGCATATTATTTCTTGATGGAGCCATAAGATAGAAAAAGAAATGAAGAATGCATGACATGATAGACATATTTGGAATAAGGAATTTAAGGTCATAAATATGGTTCTTCTATATGATTAAAAGTTTTCATGCCACCCTATGAAGTTAAAAGTTCAATGGTTGGGATCCTTTGTTGTAATGAAGATACTTGATTCATGCGCTTTTAAGTTACATGTGTTGGATAGAACTTATTTTCCTAGTTAGTTCAATGGGAGTAGGCTGAATCCCTACTCTAAATAATTTTTCTTGGTGTTTGTAATAAGGCAATATTTCCACTTAGATTAGATTTCCATTTCATGCATTTCATTTATATGTGTTTCCTTTCATCGTTGTTATGCTTTGTCAATTTAGTTCAGTGTTTTTTTATAATAAGCACACTTGTACACCAGGAGATGATTACTATCTATTGGATTCATATGTAGAGGACTGTGTATACTTTTAATGTGGGGTGGATTGGAAAGAATAAGTGATTAGTGCTATAATGCATATTGTTATGTACAAATAAAAATGTGCTACAAACAATGAGAAGGATGGTGATAATAGGGAATGAGGAATATTTCTCATATTTAATACCATGCATTGAAGGATGGTCACATAGTGTAATGTGAGGTCGAAGAAACATAGGAAACTACTTGGAATGAGGAATGATGGTTGATGTTCTTCGGTGAACGGAGGCACGTGTAAGGAAGTCCGTGGCTAAGAAGTACTTGGGCATGTCATAAGGTTACTATTGGGGTGCGGAAAAATAAGTGAAAAGAATGAAAAAAGGTGTAATTAATGTTGAGTATAGTGGTAGGTGGGGAGTAATTAATGTGGATTTTTAAATATATATATATATATATATATATATATAAGTACGACTTGCAATAATAACAGTTTTACCTTTCATGTTGAAGTGTTCGAGTTATAGAGAGAAATACCAAGAGAAATTTGAGTGCAAGAGTGTGTGATTTGCAGAGATAGAACCAAGGTTATCTATGCATGGCTATTGATGCAGCTCAATAAAAATGGTGTTTCAATAAGGAAAAGGCATGTGGAGAGGATATTTTTGAGCTATGGTTCAAGGAAAATCTAGGGCACACAGGATTGAGTTACATTGGTCAAATAGAGTGTAGGAAGTGTTCTAAATTATTGCAATGACACCCAAAAGAGAACATGGAGCAAATACTATAAGTAAGAAGAAAAAGGAGGTGGAAATAGAATTCGATGGCATGCCCAAGATAAAATTTACATAAATGCAATACCTAGAAGGTGTAATAATGGGGTGAGATTAGGAGTATCACATAAGAAGGAGCAATTTGAGTGATTGCAACCACTATACTAGTGAAAACTTAGATGAAATTGAGAAGGAGCTGATAATGAATACATATCGGCACATGGTAAATGATAAGTCGATCTATGACAATGTTGGGAGGAAGACCCTGGAGAAAATTGGGGTTTTTTAAGTTTACGAGCTCCCATATTTTGGAAACATAAAATGAATTTACCAATGGCTAATGTCAAAGGTTCATGAGGAATTATTTTATTTACTTACAAAAGGGTAAGGCTCACCACTTCTTTCATTGAAAGGATCACCATGTCATTCATTTGAAGGCTTACTAGATTAAGGAGATCGGACATAGAGATTTCTAGTGATATGTAAGATAATCCAAACATAAAATCCATTGCTACAGAGTTTAAGTATCATAAGGAAGGGCACATGATGCCCATAGCTAAGGTAAAAACCCTAGTCATTAAGATTATAACACACTTATTGACAATATTTAGTGGTCATGAAATATGGGGCGTAGTGAATAAAAGATGGCTATGCATTGCACAGTGGATGGCGAAGGTATTCTGTATAACTTGACATAATTTATAGCTAAGATTATTATTAAGGAAGTGAAAAAGGGGATAAGATCAGTTGAGGTGTTATCCTTCTATCAATTATATTTGCTGAGATTGGGGTTCCAGATGGCCCAAAGGATAAATTTTGGTATTATCCAGAGGAGAAAAAATCACTTGTACGAGAGGTTTGCCAAGTATATGTGTGATGGGTCCGGTGGGGAATGTATAATAACATGTTAGAGATATGGTAAAAAGGTTTTGTGAGGAGTTTGAGTATGAATGGTGCATCCCCAAGGACCTACCCCGCATAGTTGAGGGGGAGGAAGAGTTTTTCAAGATTTCCAAACTATTGTGTTGGTAGGTTTAGAATGAAGACTAGAGAATGGGGTCCATGGTGCAAACTACCCTATGCCTTCACCACGTGGTACTTCTAGGCCTCTATCAATTGTTTCTCAGATGCACAAAAATTAAGGTTTGATGTCGATAAAGTGGATTGTGAGTACCACACTCTTCGAAAGACTTACATCTATCCAGGTAAGTCTACATACATAGAAACAATGATCTCTGATGATATTGGAATAAACTCTATGAGTTTGGTGAATGGAAAGGTGGCAGTGGCTAAGGTGTATATCTACCTTAAGCCCAAGTTGAAAAAAGGTAAATACATTGAGACTAATTTTAGACTCCCGAACTTCCCAAGGAAAAAAGCAGATGGTTAGAATAAGGTAAGAGCACGTGCCTACCCCTCCTGCATCGAATAATAAGAATAATTTAACATTGGATGATGTTGGCACATTGGATTATGGCTCAAGGAAGTAGCCAACTTTAGGGTAAAATATAACAAATGAGGAAACCCATCCCATAAAGGAAGAAGGTGGAGAAGTGAGAGAGGAAATGGGCATGGTAGAGATGAATATAGGTAAGGGAAATGAAGACTAGTAGTTCAAGAGAGTGTTAAGAAGGACATGGCCACAAATTGCAAGCACAAGTTCCTCATAGACACCTAGGATATCACCCAAATCTTCTCCTATCAATTCTGAATCAGAAAAGAAAAGGCACAAGTATGTGCCCACTAAGGATAATGAGGAGAATTCGGATGAAAAAACACATATCATTAAGGAGAGTTCTATTATTAATGTGGATGCATAAGAGCCTTAATACAAAGAGATGAAACATGATACAAGGGTGTATGAAGAGTGCAAATAGGTAGGTGTCACTACAAGAAAAGAGAAAGAAAAAATAAGGGCATACCATCCAGTGAACCTACTTGGTGAACATGTGGGTGTGTCGAGAAGACCCAAAACTTGATAGTGAAGTACACATTCCAAAGGTTCATCTTGTAGGGATAAATAGGGGTGAATATATGTACAATATTCCTACACTTGAGTATATTAATGCCCCCTCTAAAATCATTCATGCTAGGTTTGAGATACTATGGAGCCCTCGAGAAGCTATAAGGGTGGGATTTAATGGATCCATAGAAAACATGCAAACACGGAAGAAATTATCTTAGAGAATGAAGAATCACATTGATAAACCTATGTTTGATGTGAAGGAGGATGTGTGTATAAGGAGGAAGATGAAGAATAAATCTCAAGCCATGTAATAGATAGTTAGGCCAATAGAATTTACAGACGAACAAGAAAGTAATGCCTTTAATAGGATGACAATTTAAGTGGTGCACACAAATGTGGATAAGGAGGCCACACTTAGGACAATACTAGAAGATAATCAGAGCTTGAAGGAACAAGTAGAGCACTTGATGAAAGGGAGGAGGAAATATAAGGAGAGGAATTAACAAATTTGGTATTTTATAGAAGAAATTGAGGGAGATCACACAATCATATCCAAAATTCGATGCACTTAAGAACCAGGACTACCCCTCCTCTTTACACTTCCTACAACATTGTGTCCACCTTCTCCTTGAAATGAAGTCATGCATGCCAAAGGAAAAAAATAAATAGATGCACAAAAGGAAAAGGATGTTGCAATAGAAAATAAAAGAACAAAGAAACAAATAGGGCACAAGATAGTTGAATATTTTGCCTTCTTTGAAAAAAATTAATGTTTCGCACGGAATGGTTTCACTCAGAGAATAGACTTACTTCTATCCCGTCATTCCTTTGAGAAACATATAAGGGTTAGGGCTAGGAGGAATACCTTGAATGTTGAGATGGTGTGCGCGTAGCGTAGAGAAAGATCGAGATCGATCGAAGAACTCCTTTTGTCTTGGAAGGACTACTGCAAGTAAGAATACAGAGGACCAGCAGATTTTAGTTAGACAATAAATGAGGGAGCTGCCTTAGGCCCAAGAAATATAAAACTTCCTTTCGAAGGTGGTCGAATTAACACAAATGATAACAAAGAAAGCTATTGCAAAATCACGATTTAGGTATCTCGTTACAAAGCAATAGAAGCTAAATTATCAATAATAAAGCGTCACGTTTTTGTTCGATTCTGCCATCGTCATTGATACGCTCGTGTTGAGTTATAGGGATAAACCAGACAGATCCGAGGTCATTAGGTGGTAAATAGGCGAGTAAAAGGTTTCAGGGTATAGGTCACAGTGACCAACGCTGGTCACTGGGTAACCGACCATGGTTAGAGAACTGCTGCTGGTAGGGGATAAATGATACCGATAGGGTCAGCAATCTAATCAAGCTTCTTGATAAAGGTTGGTCAGTAAGGTGATTGTGGGGTTATTAAGATTGGGGATGGCCGAGGGGAATGATGGGAGGATAGGGAAGACTCAGAGTGTGGTAAAATGGCCTTCTGGGAAATATCAGGATGTATGGGTGAAGGTTAAGTGCAGTATGTTGCTGGTAGTAGATCTAGGAATAAACTTATGATTACTATTAATCAACAGGCTCAAGAAAATGGTGCTTAGAAACATATAAAACACTACTTACTCATCCCTGATGCAGATGCAGGTTTCAGGACTGTAATGATGAAGACAGGACCCAAGTTGGATGATCTGACAATCCAAGATGAGTTATCTCCTCTTCTGATGCTCGGATGAGTGTTACTGGGCTCTGGTTATTCAGTTGCAGTCTTGGGCTTGATGTCCTTCTCTGCAAACTCTTCTTGTTTCTTCACTTGTCCCTTGCTCGGCCAAGCAAAATCTGGATCCTTTCAATGATTTCTCCTCCTTTTTCGATCAAATGAAAATCCGATCCTTTGTTTTTGGTTGGAAGTGGTCATTTACGGGGAACCGATGGCGGTTAAGCAACCGACGGCGGTCGAGTAGGAACCGGTATCGGTCAGGTCAAAGCGGGCTATTTTTGGTGAAATAGCCAGCTTTCCCTCCTTTTCTTCCGAGGGATTGGTTGCGGGCTTGGTCAAGTCATTATGAAGTTGGTTTTAGGTGTGGATGAGGAGTAATTAGTCATAGGTGTGAATTGGACCAAGTTATAGGTCTTAATTAGGTTAGTTTAGGGTTAAGACTAGGTCATGATGAGGTGGCGACATGAGGTGGCAGGTATGGCGATGTGGATTTATTAATTATAAGGTAATTAATAAATAATTGTGTAAGGTTTAGGTGATGAGGTTAGGTTGCGAAATGGGATGCGGGGTACAGGGTGTCGTAAGACACAAATTTGGTGTCTACATTAGCCCCTTATTGTCGTGTAGTTTGTTTTGTAAAGCTGCACGGACAATAATAAGAAGTGGTTACCCCTGTTAAGGGTATAGGTAATCCCCCTCAAATCTATCACAGATTGAGGTAGCGTGAAAGCAGGGATAGGGTTGATAAAGGGTAAATGGTGTTGAGATAACGGTAAGAGGGTGGGGTAGGTCCAAGGAAGCAGACGCACGTTGAAATGCAGTAGTGCGACCAGGGTATATGATTTGAAGAGCAAACAAGCAATTCATAGGCAAAGGTCGATAGTTTATCCAAACAAGGGTGATATAATCCTGGTATCCAAGGCATAGGAAGTAGCTCCAGGGTATATAACGGGTAAGGTACAGGAACGTTTGGGCATGTTCGGCAGTACCAAATGGTTGGTTTGGTTGAGATAAACGTCACGGTCTAAGTCTAGGCAAAGTTGGTCGACTGATCAAGTCAAGGACCCTAATCATGCTAAAACACGAACAGGTGAGCTCGATTGAACAAAAAGGTACATGATGGATGGATAAAATAAAATGTTGATTGTGGGTATGGTATTTAATTGGTGCGGCCTTAGGTCGGGCCAAATGGTTAGGTGCGGCCTTGGGTCGGGCCAAATGGGTTGGTTGCGGCCGTGGGTCGAGCCAAATGGTAGGTTACGGCCGTGGGTCGGGCCAAATGGTAGGTTACGGCCTTGGGTCGGGCCAAATGGGTTGGTTGCGGTTTGGTCGGCCAAATGGGTTGGTTGCGGCCTTGGGTCGGGCCAAATAGGTTGGTTGCGGCCGTGGGTCGGGCCAAATGGTAGGTTACGGCCTTGGGTCGGGCCAAATGGGTTGGTTGCGGCCGGGGGTCGGGCCAAATGGTAGGTTACAAGCCGTGGTCGGGCCAAATGGTAGGTTATGGCCTTGGTCGGGCCAAATGGGTTGGTTGGCAGGGTCGGGCCAAATGGGTTGGTTGCGCCTGGGTCGGGCCAAATAGGTTGGTCATGCCGGGGTCAAAGCAAATGGTAGGTTACGGCCAAAACCAAATGGGTTGGTTGGGCCTTGGGTCGGGTGAAATGGTAGGTTATGGTTTGGGTTGGGCCAAATGGGTTGGTCATGGCCTTGGGTCGGGCCAAATGGTAGGTTACTGACCTTGGGTCGGGCCAAAAGAATTGTTTCGCGGCCTTGGTCGGGCCAAATGGGTTGGTTGCGGCTGGGTCGGGCCAAATGGTAGGTGACGGCCTTGGGTCGGGCCAATGAAGTTAACAAAGGGTTGTCAACGAAGGTGGATATAGGCGATGTTGGTAGAAAGGGCTATTAGTAAATAAGGGCCGAAATTGGGGTAGAGGTGAGATTAAACCGATATCGATTGTGTATGACCGATATCGGTTAGATGACCGATACCGGTTCCTTAGGGCACAATAAAACCGATATCGGTTATAGGTCAAAAACCTATAAAAAGAAAAATACGGCCGGTCATTGTCACATTGTCAATTTGAAAACCAATTGGAGTTGTCTGAGGTGGATTGTTGAGATTGGAGCATTTGTTGGTTGAGGTGGCGCTATTTGAGTGGAGAATTGAGTGTTTAGTGGACCCTAGTGAGTAGGAGGCAGCAGTTGATTGGTGGAGGACCCAGCAGAGGAGAGTTTATAGCCATGGCACAGCCAGGAGGAGCAGGAGGTGCTGGACCAGCTGGACCACCACCACCCATCCCACCACGACGACGTGTCGTCGTACCGGTAGGTTCGAAACCCCTCATTGTGTGGATTTGAGTATATTATGTTGTATTTGGGTTTTGGGTAGGAATGTTAGATTTTGATAAAATAATTAATAAATGGAAATGATTTAAAAAAGGAGAGGGTAGATAGGTTAAATAGGCCAAGGCGGCTGGGTGGGTAGGTTTTTAGGGTGTTTGGGTGGGTATAGAGGGAAAAATAGGAAAAAATGGATTTGGGGGCCGCAAGCGGGTTCGGCCTGAATTTTCTAATGACCGATGCCGTCACCGCTAAGCACCGCATCGGTCATGAAATTTTTGGTGGACGGAGTTTTGTGAGTGACCGGTGTCGGTCGTATAATGACCATGTCAAGTGGGTCGGGCATAAGTGACTTAGTCGGTCCTTAGTTATTTTTATTTTTGTTTTGGTTTGACCGTTGAATTTTTGGTTGTGAATTTGGGTGTTTTGATTATTTTTTTTTGGTTGTTTTTTGGGTTGTTTTGGTTTATTTTTGGTTTGTTTGGTGGTTGGTTTGGTTTTTGGTTTTTAATTTTTTAGGGTGTTTTTGTTTGTTGTTTGGGTGTTTGGTATGGTTTTGGGTGTTGTGGTGGGGGGTGTTTTGGTATGGTTTGGGTTGGTGTTTTGGTATGGTTTAGTTTCTGTTGGTTTAGGTGTTGTTTGGGGTGTGAAGAGGGAGGGGGATATCGTAGAGGTTTTTAGGGTAAGATAGGTGGGTGTAGAGGGTATAAGTAGATGTTGTGATAAAGAGTAGGGCTAATGTAGTGAGTTGGTTTTGCAGGCACACGCAAAGAATGACGATGCGGGACAGATGCCCCCACTTGCTGAGATGGATGCGCCACACGTGTCCGCAACACAATGGGGTATCATGCGCGAGGTGGGACTCGGTGAGTCCAGCCATATACAGAGCGATCGACAGGGATCACAGTTTGATGGTCGCCCTCATCGAGAGATGGGATCCGCGACCAATGTGTTCCATCTCCCGACCGAGAGATGACCATCACATTGGAGGATGTGTATCGCATCCTTCGATTACCGATTGATGGAGAGGCGGTCTTTCAGGTTGACGCTGAGACAGCCATGGACAACATCCTACACGTATTCGGGGATGCAGCTGCGCTACTGACATATCACAGCGCATGAGTATCACGTATGGGGATATGTACCGAGCCCACCGCCATGAGACACGGCTTGCCGTGCTGATGATGATCGGGATCACCTGCTTCGCCTCCCCTGACTCGGGAGGGAGGCCGATTTCCACGGGCGCTTATGGGTGTGCTACATGAGATGGTGGAGGAGCACACATGTTATGCTTGGGCACCAAGATACCCGGTGCAGCTTATACCGAGAGTCAGGGGCTATCGCCGGATGAGGCGATTCGGGATTTGCTCGACGTTTTTACTACACTGTTGGGCATATGAGCATATCATATGCATTAGACCAGTAGGGCTGCCCCAGTAGCCAGGGCCACAGGTCATCTATAGATACGGCTTTCAGAGGTGGTTGGGGGTCGTGGGCCAGCCACGAGCAGTGCTTGCAGGGCGAGACGTCACTTATTACAGACATATGTTAGAGGGCTTGACAGCTGTTAGATATTGTATGGAGACCTTATAGAGGTCATCACCCGCACGGAGGAGCCCGAGCACAGTTGCAGTGGATCCAGTATACATTCTGGATAGCGGGACGGAGGCCGGGAGAGTACGAGCGGATACCCCTGGAGAGGGTACGACGACAGCTTGGGCTACGACAGGATGAGCCACCTCCCTTCCCTCAGTATCGGAGGGATGATGTAGAGGCTCCATTGCCTGCACCACATCCTATGGACCCAGATTGGGTTGCTGAGAGGCCGGCAGATGATACCGTAGATGATGCCGGCTGCACAGGAGCATTTTTGGTTTGGTGGGCCGGAGAGAGAGCTGCGAGGAGAGCACAGCCCGCACAGCCAGACTTGACTTATGGCCAGTTAGAGCAGAGGGATCAGCTCGGGGGCCGTGTATAGCTTATTACAGGGGCTTCCTTGCACACAGGCACAGCACGATAGGTGTCTTACAGGGGCAGCTAGCCCAGCTCGTGCAGTAGTGTAGAAGCACAGTGCACCACCAAGTGGCAGTACAGTACCAAAGCAGCACCACACCAGTGGCACCATCATAGCACAGTACAAGTACACCACCACCACACCACAGCACCACCAAATGGCACCAAAGAGCACACAGGGGGGGCACTGGTATTAGGTGTCAGGGGACCAGCCCCAGCACCTACGGTGGCTCGAGATCGTTATATGGAGGCTAGAGCGGAGGCCCGGTACTATCAGGATATTCTTGATGGTACCGGGGCTGATTATCAGCCTTATGCGGCACATAGAGCAGAGACCTCTCGGAGCCAGAGATCTCAGGGAGGTGCAGCCACAGCCGGTGGGTCTGTGATGTGGAGAGAGAGAGGCAAAGACAGTGGACCAAAGAGCAGAGACAGCAGAGGGCGGTGGAGAGAGCTGAGGGGTCCCTGCATATTTTTGTATTGGTTCATTGGATATGGGCACCGGTCTGCGAACCGGCTATGTTTATAGAGGCCTGCGTGCCTAGATATTATGTATTCATTTATTCATTCATTCATTTATTGTATATACCGGCCTGCGAGCCGAGTACGGGTTGTACAGTTGATACCGGCCTGCGAGCCGAGTATGTTTTTGATATGAGAGACCGGCCTGCGAGCCGAGTCGAGATTATTGACAGTTATTGCGGCCTGCGTGCCGGCTTTGTTGTATTATGAGATCACAGAGGCCCCGATGCAGGGCACATTGTATATTTGAAACTTTGTATATATATAGATATGATGATTTGACCCACATGTTGTGCGTAAAAATGTGTTAAGTGTTTTGAAAATGGTTTGTGATATTTAATGTATGATGAGTTTGATTTACATGGTTTATATTATGATGTTGATGTCTTTTGTTGATGGGATGTATGTATGTATATAGATGATGAGTTTAATTGACATGTTGTGTTATGAAATGTTGTATGTTTTGTCGCTGGTTTGTGAATATTGAATGTTTGTAGCTGTTGATTTGGATTCAAATGGTGTATAGATTGATGGTTTTTGATATCGTTTGTTGATGGCTTGGTTGTTTTTGTAAGATAGATAGATGATGTTGATGAAATTGTGATGAGATATGGATTTAATGAAAAATATGGATAATGGTGTTGTTCATGCAGGAAAAAGGGGCGGGCGCCACAAAAATTTGCAAAAATGGAAAAAAAGGCTTAGGTTTAAGCAACAGGGGGACATGACCGATATCGGTTATGTAACCGATGTCGGTAGCTATATGACCGATATCGGTCATGTAACCGATATCGGTTATGAAAGAATTATTTTCCTAAAAATAGAACTGCTGGGTTGGCAACTTAAGTTCTTATTTTTAGCATTCTTATTTTTAGAGTCATGCAACAAGTTAAATATGCGAATGCGACGCTATTTGACAACTGCTACAGGTAATTGCATGAAAGAATTTGAGTGATAAGGAGGAAAGAGACAGGTGAAGTGAGCGTGGGCTGAGATTCAGAAGGCAGAAAGACAAGTTATATTTGAAGAGGGTGGTGAACATGGCTGAACGAGGAGAAGCATCCAGCAGGCAGGGACGAGGGGGAAGACATGTTCCGCCCCAAGCTGCTGCATCCCGAGAGGTAAACTGTTTGGTTGTAATTTGATTCTTGCATGTGTTGTAAATAGGATGAAAGAAGTGTAAGTGGGTAAAGATGAGAAAAAAGGTGATAGGCAAGGGTTGGGGATGGTATGAGTGCTACGGGGTAGGTAAACAGGGTGGGCATGTATGTTTTTAGGTATAAATAGGAGTAAACGGGAAAATAATTATCGTAGGTGTATGCTTTAAGCAGGGTAGGTATACTTTGACAGTGACCGGTATCGTTTATAAGTAACCGGTATCGGTTATCAAACCGGTATCGGTTATGCATAACCGCTATCGGTCACTGTAAGGGTTTCCAGATTTTGAGAAAAAACCCGTAGAGATTTGTTCTTTTGAATAATTATGTGTCGTTTTGATGTATGCAGGCAGAAGCAAGGTTAAGGATGAATGATATTGTGCCAGCGTTGTTGTCACGAATCCGAGCGGATGTAACACCAACTGAATGGGCATTGATAAATCGGTTGGGGTTAAGTGGAATCTACTATTATTCAAGAATCGCGCGTAACCATGCTATGTTGCAGGCGTTGATTGAGAGATGGAATCCAGAAAAGAATACCTTCTATCTACCAACAGGGGAGATGACAGTGACTTTGGAAGATGTGTTCCGTATTTTGAGACTCCCAATGATAGGAAAAACAGTGTATCAGGCGTTGCCCAAATACAAGGGGGCAGCGATAACAAAGCAGATTTGGGTCAGCTGCACGAGATTTGACACAGCGAGGTTTATCATTTACGTATGGTACAATGTATGCAACACACCCTGAGGAAACAAGGTTGGCCGTGCTATTAATGATAGCGGTGGGGTATTATGCATTGCCGAGGGCGGAAGGTGGAAGATTTCCCAAAGCATTGATGAGTGTTATTTGGGAAATGATAGAAATGAGCGTGACATTCGCATGGGCACCCGCATATCTGGCAGAGTTATATAGGGGTTTATGGGCATGCAAGTGAAAACACAGGATGACACTGGATTGTTCATACTTATTACATTGTTGGGCCTATGAGCATATTGTTTGTGTGTGTCCAATAGGCCGACCCATTGAGTCGGGAGAGGCAGGAGTGCAAAGGTTGGGATTCGGATTTATGGGTCCGATGAAACAAGAAGCGAGATCCCGTGCCGTGATAGATGACATCGAGTATTATAGACAGGTATGGAGATGGTGATGATTACGGATATTTGTTGGAGGCCGTACGGGAACTATATGGTGACAGAGCACATAGCTGAGGAGTTGAGGGGTGTAGAGCGATTGAGGTGGATCGCAGGGCATAGGCCGGTGAGTACGAGAGGATTCCTCTAGATCGCGTGCGGCGACAATTTGGGTTCATTCAGGATATTCCTATGACATATAGACCATACATGAGGATCGACACCGAGGCAGCATTCTCACCTCCCCGGCCTACACCTCCAGAAGGGCCAGAAGAGATAGCAGCCGATCGTAGGGTTATGGATGCGGGAACGACAGAGGCCTATAGAGTATGGTGGGTAGCAGAGCTGCGAGGTGCACGTGAGTGCCCCGACATAGCTGTGATTACAGCGAGAGAGATCGTCTGCAGGATTTGGCTCGCCAGCTTCAAACACAGGTGAATGAGACAATGGGATTGTTAGAGGCTTCACAGTTACGAGTGGAGAGACTGGAGGCAAGATTCCTCCACGCGAGAGGACGTATTCGTATGTTACAGGAGATGTCATGATCAATGGGAGGAACCAATGGCAAGGCACCTTTGAGGATGGAGAGGCCAGCTGAGGGGCATCGACGATCACGATCACCACCTGATTCGGGAGGAGGTGCAAGGGTCTGAGTGAACTTTATAGGAATATAAGAATAAATAAGGATGCCGGCCTACGAGTCGATGATAGAGAAGATGTATTTGTTTAACATCTAAAATAAAACTAAATATGTATGTTCTTTTGAGTGATGATAAGAATAAGAATGGTTGTGTTTTAAATGTTGTTTTTGTTTGTTTTGAAAAAGGATAAAGATGAACGTTGGCGAATAGAAATACACGAAAAATATTTATATTGACAACACATGATAAGGTATGGTAGGGGATGGTCGAGCTAACCTTGGGAGACTCCATGTCTCCTAAGTGCTACCTACATAGCCCATTGCACAAAGCAAGGAAGGGCCTCAGACCGATGTAGTTCTCCCTTAGGATCAGGGAGAGGTGAATTCAGGCAATTTGGTTGTGGTTAGGCAATTTGTTGGTTGGTAAAAATTTGATGGTGGTAGGGTAATGTTGTTGGCGTTGGTAGGGTAAAGCGAAAGTTAGCATACCCAAGTAGTGGGGAATCGTGTCCTGATTAAGGTCAACACACAATCCTAGAGCCGAGCAAAAGAGGCAAGAGTGTCCCATAGTTGAGGAGAGCTAAACAAACCACATATTAATGTAGGATGAGCTTGAATCCCTAGGTACCTTGCATAGGCGAGAAGTCGATAGGTGAAAAGAGTGGTATAATCACAATATATCGGATATACGTCACGTCCCTTGAGTTTTGTTGCTTTGACAAATGGTGAGGTGAGGTGGTTGATGTGGGCGAGGGTGCAGAGAACTTATTATAAGATGATTATTCTGATAAAAGAGAACCAAACCTAAATAGACAAGTCCATGACTCAAAAGTGTTTTGAAATACTGCTTTTATTTTTATTTTATTTTGCTGGATATAGACTGATCGATGTGGGAAGTCTACATGGGATATGTATTTTGTTGTTCTTGAGGTCTTCACGAAGCTGATCAATGCGAGAAGCTTCTGATAAAGGCTGACTGTGTATAGTTGTCCTTCAAGGGAGCAGTCTATTTATAGTAGCAGATGCGGTGTTTATGTATAGCTGTCCTTCGGGGGAGCAGTCTATATATAATAGTAGCAATAGTTTGGCATATAGCTGTCCTTCAAGGGAGCAGTCTATTGTATAATTTAGAGGTCTAGATGTCCGTTGGGCATAAAGCATCTAGTTTTTGTAAGAAGTTTGACTCAAGAAAATCCCATAAGTGTTTTAATTAAGAATGTGTCATTTTGATACTTTGAAGTCATGGACTAGACTAAAAGGGGAAGGCATCTTTTAAGGGGAGGTGATAATCAAACCATGTGAGCTGGATTTGATTCTGAGATGGAAGAAACAAAGTGTATGCGGTGGTAAATGAGCTCAAGGGACGAGCGTAAGGTAGAGAAGAAGTGATATAACACTAATTTCAACAGTAGAATGGTCGAAGATGCAAGGCATTAAGGGGCTCAGGCTCAGGTTTACCATTAAGCTGAAGCTAAATGATAAGTGCCCGATCCATAAGTGTGAGTGATAATGTAAGGCCCAATCCAATTAGGAGCAAATTTTCCACGTTTGCTCTTTTCTAGTTTGGTTACATGTTGATTCTCTTTGAGGACAAGATCACCAACCTTAAAAGTACGCTCATGAAGTCGTTTATCATAAGCACGCTTGATGCGTTTTTGGTAGATTTGAAGGTGATCAAGAGCCGTAAGACGACGCTCGTCAAGAAGCTCTAATTGGGCTAACCGCTCTTGGCGGAAATCATCATTGGTGAGAATATCCTGAAGAGATATTCTGAGGGAGGGTATTTGTATTTCGAGAGGCAAGACAACCTCGGTACCATATACCAAAGAAAATGGTGTGGCATTAGTGGAGGTATGAATGCTAGTACGATAAGCCCAAAGGGCAAAGGGAATGTGATCATGCCAATTTCTTCCGGACTCATTGACAACTTTCATGAGGATTTTGGTTAGGGTTTTATTAGAAGATTCAGCTTGACCATTGGCCTCATGGATAGTAAGGTGATGAGAAACTAAGTTTGATACCAAAGTTGTCACAAAGGTCTTGTAACAACTTATTTTTAAAGATTTACCATTATCTGTTATTAGGCGATGAGGAATACCAAAACGACAGATAATGTGATGGTTAACGAATTCGACAATTTTTTCTTTTTTGATTGAAATGAGTGGAATGGCCTCCACCCATTTTGTGTAATATTCGGTTGCTGTGATTATCCAACGGTGACGTTGTGAAGAAGGTGGGTGAATCTCACCAATAAGGTCTAAACCCCATTGTGAGAAAGGCCAAAGATCTCGTGCGACCTGTAGCGGATGGCTAGGAGTATGTTGAAGGTTGGCATGTTGTTGACACATAACACAACGCTTAACATATTCATAGCAGTCGTTATTAAGAGTAGGCCAATAATAACCTAGGCGAAGGATTCATTTGGCCACGGCAAGGCCACTAAAATGTCCACCACAAATGCCATCATGGACTTGTTGGATGGTATAGGTGACCTCCGCGCCGGTTAGACATCGAAGGAGGATGCCATCAAAGCCACGTTTATAGAGGAGTCCCCCCATGACAACATAACGAGAAACACTTTTAAGAAAAGCACGTTTTCCGTTACTAGTAAGGTCAGGTGGGAGAACAGAGGTTGTAAGGTAGTCGTGAAATTGGTGGTACCAGGTATCCTGCGAATTAGCAGACACATTATTTATCATACAAACAACCGGGGCTGAGTAGGATGGGGCAAAAAGTTGTTGGACCAAGACGAATATGTCAGAGTCAGTTGGTGAGGTAGGAATTTGCGAGGCTAAGCAAGCCATAGTATCCACAAATTTGTTAGTGGAGCGGGGAATGGTCTGGATAGAATAACGAGTAAATGAGGTCAAAAGTGAATCCACGTAATGTTTGTACTTTTGAAGTTCCTCATTCTTACATTGGTAGATGCCCATAACTTGATTGACTACCAATTGAGAGTCACCAAAAATATTAATAGATTTGACACCTAAGTGTAACGCAACCTGGAGACCCAAAACAAGGGCCTCGTATTCCGTTGTATTATTAGTGCAGGGGAAATCAAGCCGGAATGAAAGAGGCATAGGTTCAGCGTCAAGAGGGATGAGAACAACGCCGGCTCCTCCGCCGCGCTGGCATTTGGATCCATCGAAGAAGAGGGTCATTTGATATGACTCTTCCCTGAGTGAAAGAGTGGCGATGAGTTCGTCGGGAAATTAAAATTGGTGAATTGTTCCCCAGGTAAAGGGGCCTCCGCAAGTTGGTCCGCAATAGTTTGTCCTTTGATTGACTTCTGTTGTACAAACTCAAGGTCGAGGTCAGCGAGGAGCATAAGCCATCGGGCGATGCGTTGGTTTAGATGTGGTTTGGCATACATATAATGAATGGGGTCCGTGTTGGTGATGACAAAAGTTTTGTGATTCAGGAGGTAATGTCGAGTTTGGTGGCTACGAATGATAGGGCTAGGCACAATTTTTCTACATGTGTATACCTAGTCTCGTAATCCACGAGAGTATGACTTATATAATAAACGGCTTGTTCTCGACGTGTCGAGTCCCGATGTGCGAGCATGGCTCCTATAGCATGGTCAGTGGCAGAAAGGTAAAGGTAGAAAGGGTGATCATCCTGAGGTGGAATAAGCACGGGTGGCTACAAGAGATAGGATTTGAGAGCTTCAAAGGCTTGGTGACACTCTTCACTCCATTGAAAGGCAATGTCCTTTTTAAGAAGGTGATGGAAAGGTTGACATCGATCCGAGAGTTGGGAGATGAAACGCCGGATGGATTGAAGTTTACCCTGCAAACTACGCAATTGTTTGAGGTTTTTGGGTGGGGGCATTTCTAGGATAGCTTTTACTTTAGATGGATCGACCTCAATGCCACGCAAAGAGATGATAAAGCCAAGAAGTTTTCCCGAAAGAACACCAAAGACACATTTCTTTGGTTGAAGCCGACTGAATATTGTAACAGTGATCGAAAATAATGGTTAAAACATCGAGATGTTCACTGCGATGTTTAGATTTGCCAAGAAGATCATCGACATAATCCTCAAGGATAGTGTGCATAATGTCATGAAAAATGTAAGTCATAGCCCACCCGATAGGTCGCACCAAAGATTCTTAAGGCCAAATGGCATGACACGATAACAAAGGTTCCCCAAGGAGTTATGAAGGTAGTTTTATGTTGATCGGTCAGGCTACCAAAATTTGATTGTATCCCGAAAAGCCATCCATGAGAGAAAGCATTTCATGGCCCACAGTGAGATCAACAAGTTGATCAATACTTGGGAGGGGGAAGTCATCCTTGGGGCAAGCGAGGTTAAGGTCTCGGAAATCCGTGCATATCCGAAGTCCCCCATCGCTTTAGTGACAGGTACGATGTTAGAAATCCATTGAGGATAGTCAATAGGCAAGATGAAGGAAACAGAAAGAAGTCGTTGAAGCTCTTCTTTGACCAAGAGGGCAATGCGTGGATGCATTTTTCTCAGTTTTTGTTTGACTGGTTTGGAATCGGGGTTTAGGGTGATGTTATGGACGCAATGGTAGGATCAATTCCTGGCATGTCAGCGTAGGACCAAGCGAAAGCTTGGTTGCGGGTACGGAGAAAGGTAGTAAAGGCGGCTTGTTCTGATGTGTTAAGGGATTGTCCGATCTTCACAATGTGAGGATCCTCCTCTGTGTGGATGTTGATTTCTATAGTCGACTCATTCAACATGGTTTGAGTTTCAGACGGTAAGGCGCGTTGAATATAGGAGTCGTCCGCCCCAAGGTAAGTGAGGATGGAGTCGTCATCCTGGCACTCAACAACATTAATCGAAGGTGAATCCTCTTCGATCATGTCTGGATACAGAAGGGGAAGAGAAGATGGGTCCTCATTATCGCGTTGATAAGTGAGAGGACCTATGAAGATAGCATTTATGAAAAAAAAAAAAGTTAGGAGGGATAGATTCAGGGTCTATCGACTCTGTGGGTGATGATGGCAAAGTGGGTGATGATGGTTTGGTAGGGGTGACGTCATCATCTTCCAGGATACAACTGACACGAGGTTTCTCCGGTGTAGGTGTTTCAGGAAAACCGAGACCACTGCGATCATTGTGTTTGCGTGTAGTCACGGGAATGAGTGTATGTCGGCCTTGTTCATAAAGACCAAAACCAAAGCCTTTCCAAGCACAACGAGTCAAGAAGGTGAGGGAAAAACGACGATTTGTCAAGTATTGAAAATCGGATTGGAAGGGAACCACACCAAGAGGAGGTTCAGGGGTAACGGAGGATGCGTCAACACCCCCATACGTTAGGTTGGTGCGGCAATGGGGTGGTCCGTAAGAGATTACCTCCCCCACGCGACGGTCGTAGGTGGGATGTGCATGTAATTGTCCGTACTCCTGCGGGGTATGGAAAGAGCTAACGTTATATAGGCGGTACTCCCCCAGCGTAAGGCGTTGAAAAACATCTACTAAGGGGTCGAGAGGTTGGGATGTTATCTGCGGAAAGGAAGTAATATTTGTAACGGTGGTTTCATTGGTTGAAGGTGTAGGTGCGTTGGAAGTGGATGGTAGTTGGATGAACGGGTGTCTTGACTGGTACAAGCACATCATTAGGGCGATACAACATATTACAAGTTTTGAAGGGGGGAGGATCAGCTTTTATGGTGTAGGACTTCCCCTCGTACTCAAATTTTATGCATCTATGTAAAGTGGAGGGAACGCATCCCATAGCCCGGATCCAAGGGCGGCCTAACAACATATTGTATTGGAACTCTCCCTCAAGGACGTAGAAGAGTTCGGGTAGAGTACGTGGTCCTACACGAATGTTAAGGATCACGGTGCCTAAAGTAGAAGTAATAGCATCATTGAATGATCGCAACATGATGGGGTTGGCACACATGCAACTAGAAGGGATATTCATTTGTTGGAAGGCTTTTGAAGAGATGATGTTTAGGCTAGCGCCCCCGTCAATCATAACACGACGTACCCGAATATCCCAAACGTACGCTGAGATGAAAAGAGCAGGGTCAGGATCTTCAGCACCAAAGTCGATAATTTCATCTTCGGAGAAACTGACAGCAGCGGCTTGCTGTACAGAGACAGAAGTGGTTGGGGAGATAGATTGTTTGGTGAGCGAAGCAACGTGATTGGGTGTTAGAATAGAGGTAACAGGCAAGGTTTCATTAGGTAAAACCTCTATCCCTTGAAGGATTTCAACGAGAGCTTGTCGATGAGATTCAGAAGTCTGAATGAGATCATACAATGTCATTTTTACAGGCGATTGGTGAAGCTGTTTGATCATAGTTCGGTGGGCAATGCCATTAGAGACGGGATAGGCGGGTCCGCGAATAACCACTTTAGGTGGTGGTGCAATCGGGATGGTGGACGGAGAAAGAGATGCCGTAGGTGTGTTTTCTTTCACTTTCCCATTGTTTTTCTACCCTCGAGTAGCAACACTAATCATATTGATCTCGTGAATACGAGAGGAGGAAGATGGTAGGGATAGGTCATGGTTTTCGAGAGGTGGGGCTGTAATAATGATAGATCTTGGTGAGGCGGGGACAGGTGGTATAGGAGAGGGAATTGAAGCTAAAGGTCTCTCTCTTTGTAAGTTGTCTTTCTTAACTTTTCTATCTAGAGAGAGAGGTGACGAAAGTATGGCTTTCAACGCTTTGCATCCCTCTACGTCATGTCCTGGTGTGCGGTGGTAAGCGCAGATTTTAGACTCATCGTAACCTATTGGTCGAGGTTTAGATGGATCATAAGGTCTAAGTGGGGGTAGGGAAATGGTCGCATTCTCTACCAACATAGCAAGGATTTTGGCGTAAGACCCTTTGAGTGGGTCAAAGTCAGAGGAAGAGGAGGCTATTGACTGGGTCGATTCTGGTGATGACGTGGTATGGTTGGTTTGTATGGGTGGTGGTTTAGCCAAGGAGTTTTGATAATGGGTTTTAACTAAACGTGGCTTCTTTGACGCAGAAGCTAGGTTGGATGATGAGGCCACAGATGATGTGGTATTAGAAAACAACCACGGAGAAATAGGAGTGACAGAAAACAAATCTTTTGATAATGGAATTTGTTTAGGGTTGATAGGTGGACAGGATACGCGGGGTGACGGTGTTGCTATACCCTTGGATTTCTGTATGGGTGCAGAAGGCGTAGGTCGCTTTAAAGAAAATGCAGGAGGTATGATATATTGATGTAAGGTAGAGGGATGGGGTCCCAATATGGAAGGTAGGTGTGATGACGAGGGTTTTAGTTGTGTTAACGGCATAGATTGAGGAGATTGAGTCTGTCTCCTAATGGGATGGATGGCTTTATTTTTAGATAAATCAAGCCGCTTAGGTGGATGTGTTAGACTAGGTATGGGTGAGGTCCCAAGCGTAGGGGAAGATTTGGTTAGGTTAATAGAAGTGGATGAGGTATTTGGTAGAGATGAGGGGGGTGAAGATGAGGACATAGGCATTTTAAGCTTCTGTAAACACTTCGGGTATATGGTAGAGGCATCAGGATCGGTCATTTGCATTTGAGTAGAATATGGCGTACTCAAACGTTCCCATAGGACCTGTCTATCTTCTGGGAATGACAGTCCTCACGTGTGAATAGGAACTTTTGTATGGAAGAAAGGTGGGTTGTGATTCCGGTCCACTGTGGGTGTGATACAAGGGGTATATGAGGCACTGTATCAATGGGCATTAAGAGGTCAACCGGTTGCTGAAAAGATTTAGGTGATGAAGGACTAATAGGTAGGAGGGCGTGTTTGAGAGGATCTGTCATGTTTAAAGAATGTGGTGATGTTGGTTCAAGAGGTTTCTCGTCTAAGGATGACAAAAGAAGTGGTGAGCCTTCCTCTTGTACAGCAAGAATGGTAGAAGGAGACGTTTGGGAAATAGATAAATTAGATAACATCCGCTCACAGTCTTGCAAGGATGTGGTGTAAGAAGGCTCATTTGTGAGAAGGGAACTCTGGGTGGTTAATTCCTTGATGGGTAAAGGAACAGCAAGGATTTCAGTTTGTCTTGATGATGAGGAAGGGGGTTCGGTTTCCTGCATTAGTGAAGAGGTTTGATTCAGAATTTGTTCGATAGAGGTCTTTGGCTGGGAATCGAAGACTATGGATCTCATGAACACTCTCCTCGCTAAGATATCTTGGTTTAGATTACTATTAGAAGAATGATTCGGGAATGGTTTGTTGAATATTTTCAAATTTCGGTTAGCAGGGGCGTTAGGATTATCGAGGGCTATATCCCCCGCATCAACCATTTCCTGCACTATGTTTTTCAACATCTTGCAGTTCTCATGACTGTGTCCCTTCACGCGGTGGAAGTTACAGAAGTCATTTTCTTTGTACCAAGAAGGTATGGCGCGAGTGGAATCAAACCCGGAATGAGGTTTAACAGGAGGTAAGGTAATGGCTCCTGCTTTGAGCAATTTTTCCAATATCACACCATATGTTTCTCCCAAGGGAGTGTAGTTGATGGGCTCTGCTTTATACTTATAGGTGGTTTTTGGTGGGGTATTAGATGGTGGTTGGGATTTGACCATCACCGCGTGCACGGCCCCTTTTGATTTCGAAGCAGTCGATGGGTGAGGATTGGTGGTGTTAGGTTTGTTGGTGGAATCTTGGGTTCGAAAGTGGGGTTTTTGTTGCGCAACCGCAATTTCTCTTCCTCTAAGGCTCGAATCTCTAGTTTTCGAGCCATAGTAAAGGCCTCATCAAATGTACGGAAAGTTTGAATTTGGAGGGTAGGAGAGATGTGCTTAGCGCAGGCCCACGTAAACAGTTCGATAAGTTTGGTCTGAGGCAAGGCATACGTAAGTTGGTTGATAAGGCCCCACCATCGTCCAACGAAATCTGCGATAGATTCATCTTCAAATTGTTGGATGGCATAGAGGTCGGTGATAGATACTTTCTTGGCAATGTTAATGGAGAAATGATCCAAGAAAGATTGGGCTAGCTGGTTAAAAGAGAAGATTGAGTGCTGGGTTAAAGCACTGTACCACTCCAAGGTGGGTCCTGATAAGGACATGGGAAAGGTGCGGAGTAGTAAAGCGTCGTCGTGAGCAATCAGATAGCAGGCATGTCTAAATGATCACAAGTGTTGTTGAGGGTCCTCCTTACTGTTAAAATGGGTAAACTTTGGTAATTCCCATTGAGGAGGATATGAATGAAGGGGGACTGAAGGGTGGATAGGCTCCCGACAAACTTGCTCGTATGTCAAGGCGCTACGACTTCCTGAAACAGAAGCCTCCAGGTTTTGCATTTTGTCCATCATTTGTTTAATTAAATCAGTAGTTGGATGAGATGATGGTGTGGTTGTGGTAAACGGAGGCAAATTGGGCCAAGGGCCACCGCTAGACAATGGTGGGGTTAAATGTTGATAAGGTATGGAGGACGAATGTGTTGAGGCAACCGAATAGGGATGTCCTATATAAGCTGTTGAGGTTACTGGATATGTGTGTGGAAATGAAAAGGTGGGCGGAGCTTGAGAAGGAAAGCTCGTGTGGATAGGTGGCAGAGAGCAAGTCATGAATGGAACAGTCTGCAAAGAGAGACGAGGTAGGAGCAGTTGGCGGTAATGACATGTTGGGCCCAAGATTAACCAAAGGAAAGCCAATCTGTGCCGTATGGACCCCTGAAGCTGCTGAGGTAGGTGACGGGACTAAGGATGCGGAAGGCAAAATGGAGTTATCAGGCGGAGAAGGGGCTAAATGAGCAGCTATACTGATAGGCATGCCAACAAGGAGTTGACCATCGGGTGTACGGTCAAGGGCATGAGACAAATAGTATTGTACAGCGCTAGGATTAGCATCCAGAAATTTGGCAAATTCTTTGTCTCCCACAGGAATTTTAGGAACCTCACTGGTGTCCGTAGGATTCCCCACAGAATGTGAAGGGGGTGATTCAGAAAAGGCACAGAGCAAGCATGTGAAACCATGGCGGCGGCTTGCTTTTGAGTGATAACAACCATGGACAGGAGTACACAGTAGGGTTTCAATCTATCAGGAACAGAAACGGACTCAGAATAGTGAAATTGGTAGGTTGCTGGTTTGTCAGGAACTGTAAAAGATAGTAACCGATATCGGTCTGATAACCGATGTTGGTTAGACTATAGCCGACATCGGTCAGTTAACCGATGTCGGTGTAAGAAGACTGGTATAAGAAAATATAAGAAGCTGCTGATTTGATTGTTAACAACGCTTAGTACATTTATCAAATTGTTCTAAGGTGATCACAGAAGATAGTGTATAATAGAGAAAACAGAACTGAAAACAAGCAAGATGCACACGCAAATCCAGAGACTAACCCTAGGGTTAATTTTAATTATTGTGGGCTTATGCCTTTAGATGTGGAATGCTGTCCATCCTAAACAAAAGACTTAGGGGGAATGTCAAGTTTGTTTTGGCTTATAAGGTTACCTCAATCGGGCGGAGGAATACCGCGGAAAAGGGGGGATGTTTTGAGCTGTTGTGTTAATTATGAAGTGATTCGGTATGTGTTGTGCAGTGAAAGTAAGATTAATTTCCTGTCAATACCGTGGAAATCACCCCCACGTGTACGACCTGTTACTTAGTCTATGTTCACTAGAATTGAAAACAACAAGCAAGAATGTAATGCACGTGTTTTAAACCCAAATCGAAAATGATATTCGATGAAGCAAATAAGATGACTTTCACTAATGCGAAACTAGGAAAGCAAGACAAATTCTTTACTAAATATAACAAAAACAACAATAGCAAGTATGCTTCCTAAAACAAAAGAAAGCAAGAGAAACAGAAACCCGAAATGGGTCCCATCGGTGTGCCAAAATGTTTCACACGGAATGGTTTCGGCTCTGCAGAATAGACTTGCTTCTATCCTATCATTCCTTTGAGAAACAGATAAGGGTTAGGGCTAGGAGGAATACCTGTTGAATGTTGAGATGGTGTGCGCGTACCGTAGAGAAAGATCAGATCGACTGCGAAGAACTCCTTTTTGTCTTGGAAGGACTACCTGCAAGTAAGAATACAGGACCACCAGATTTTAATTAGACAATAAATGAGGGAGCTGCCTTAGGCCCAGGAAATATAAAACTTCCTTTCGAAGGTGGTCAATTCCCCTTTTAATATGAATTAACACAAATGATAACAAAGAAAGCTATTGCAAAATCACGATTTAGGTATCTCGTTACAAAGCAATAGAAGCTAAATTATCAATAATAAAGCGTCACGTTGTTTGTTCAGTTACTGGTCGTTGATACATTCAGGTTGAGTTATAGGGATAAACCAGACAGGATCTGAGGTTTTAGGTGGCAAATATGCGAGAAAAAGGTTTTGGGGTATAAGTCACAGTGACCGATGCCGATCACTGGGTAACCGACCACGGTTAGAGAACCGCTGCCGGTAGGGGATAAACGATACCGGTAGGGTCAGCAATCTAAGTGCTTCTGGATAGAGGTTGGTTGCAAGGTGATTGTGGGGTTATTAAGATTGGGGGATGGCTGAGGGGAATGATGGGAGGATAGGGAAGACTCAGAGTGTGGTAAAATGGCCTTCTGGGCAATATCAGGATGTATGGGTGAAGGTTAAGTGCAGTATGTTGCTGGTAGTAGATCTGGGCATAAACTTATGATTACTATTAATCAACAGGCTCAAGAAAATGGTGCTTAGAAACATATAAAACACTACTTACTCATCCCTGATGCAGATGCAGGTTTCAGGACTGTAATGATGAAGACAGGACCCAAGTTGGATGATCTGACAATCCAAGATGAGTTATCTCCTCTTCTGATGCTCGGATGAGTGTTACTGGGCTCTGGTTATTCAGTTGCAGTCTTGGGCTTGATGTCCTTCTCTGCAAACTCTTCCTGTTTCTTCACTTGTCCCTACTCGGCCAAGCAAAATCTGGATCCTTTCAATGATTTCTCCTCCTTTTTTTCGATCAAATGAAAATCTGATCCTTTGTTTTTGGTTGGAAGTGGTCATTTACGGGGAACCGATGGCGGTTAAGCAACCGACGGCGGTCGAGTAGGAACCGGTATCGGTCAGGTCAAAGCGGGCTATTTTTGGTGAAATAGCCAGCTTTCCCTCCTTTTCTTCCGAGGGATTGGTTGCGGGCTTGGTCAAGTCATTATGAAGTTGGTTTTAGGTGCGGATGAGGAGTAATTAGTCATAGGTGTAGAATTGGACCAAGTTATAGGTATTAATTAGGTTAGTTTAGGGTTAAGACTAGGTCATGATGAGGTGGCGACATGAGTTGGCGGTATGGCGATGTGGATTTATTAATTACAAGGTAAGTAATAAATAATTATGTAAGGTTTAGGTGATGAGGTTAGGTTGCGAAATGGGATGCGAGGTACGGGGTGTTGTAAGACACAAATTTGGTGTCTACAATTAAGGAAGAATTGAAGAAGGCATACATGATGCTCAATTTATGTGCAGATCCGAGAGATGATCATTAAAGAAAGGACATTAGTGGAATAGAATGAAGTCCTTTTTGGTAATAAGAATGATATTTTTGGACGTGAGGAGAGGCTGCCACTACTAGAAGAGAAGCACGATGCGCTCATAGCAGCTTAAGATCCTCAAAATGAGAAACCAGAAAGAACTTGAGAAACTGATAGCATAGAGAATGTACATGATGGAGGGTATGAATTCAGGTGTGTAAGATGTTCTTATAGTGCTAAAGAAGTAGTAAAAAGACATGGCAATGGTTGAAATGTAAGTTGTGTTTGGGGAGATACCAGAAAAGATGAAGAAGGGAATCAATGATTTGAATAATTTAGAAGTAGACACTAAGAATAAGTACCCTAAATTATTACTACCATAAGTAGAAGAGAGTGTTTTGTGATGAATTTTTTTCATTCTTTCATTCATTGATTTTGTTAAGTATTTTTAATTCTTTAATTCTTTGGAGAGATAAATTCTGAGTACTTATTGCTAAGGGAAGAAATAAAATTAGTGTGGGGTGATGTTAACTGGATAAATTACTATCCAAGTATCAAAGGATCATGAGAATAGGGCACATGGGAAGGGGACGTGTGGGTACACATGGAATTTTGGTGTAACAAAGGCGCACCTAGGTAATAAAATGTTTGGGACTTATCCATTTTTTATGTTACCGACTAAGGATAGGATGGAGCACATAACATGCATTGGATAAATAAATGAAGACTTCAAGAATATGTGAAGTTTATTTTTGGAAGAAGAGGAAGATCCAAAGTCATGCGAGTTTGAGATAATAATAGGACTAGATCTAGAGTTAATTATAGATAATCTATTATTAGGAAAATATTGTATGCTTCTTTAGTTATCTTTATAGTGGCACATGGTTATTTTGAGCATGTAACCTATTTTTAGACTTCATGGGTTGTGAAGGGAAATTCCCCACCATATATATATGTGTGTGTGTGTGTGTGTGTGTGTGTGTGTATTAATTTGCATGGTTTTTAGAGATTAAGACTGAGATTTGGATTATTCTGAGTTATGTTGCTGGTATGATTTTTCTCATAACTTTGTGATGGTATTTATGATGTGTTCAACTACTAGTTTTTCATGAATTAATATAATGGATCATTATGGATGGATATTGATTTTTATGTCTTTACTGATGGTTATTGTATGGTGAATCTGGTATTAATCCTTATGTGATCTATATGTTTTCTTTATTATGTGTGTTTCCAAATTGAGATCTGGTTATTATGATGAGATATGTACTTTGAATATGGTTATTATGAACATGCATGCTAGCACCCTAGTAAGACAGTAACAAAGAGGGACCTGTACCTTTTTGTAATTTAGATGAGTGCTCGGATCTATGAGTGAAGTGTCAATGTGCCTAGGGTTTTGAGTGGGAAAATAAGACTACGATTGGTAACATTAAGTAGATAGAGATGCGTGCACTGATGTCCATGAAGATTGTAGTAAAAACGTTACGAAGGACTAGGCAAAGCATGGAATGACAAAAATATTATGGAGCATGGAAACTTAATATGGAAAGTGAAATTTTTTTATGAGAGTGAACCTAGGGTGGAAATGTGTTTGTAGTTGTTGATGTGTGTGATGCACCTGTTATCTCGAAAAAGTATCACCATGTGATTTTTGGTTATGGATCCCTACCTTTTTCTAACATGGGACCATATCTCAAGTCATGTGACTTACAGGATTGAGATGAACCTCCAAAGAAGTTCGGATTCCTCTTCCTAATCCTAATGCTAAATAATACTCCTAATGTAAGAAAAAACTTAACTAGACCTATCCTAAAACTTCCAAGGAAATAGGGAAAGAGAGAGTGCATGAAAGGGAAATACTACACTAGACTGGTGATAGTGCCAAGAGAAGGGGGTGTTAGACAACTTTTCTATCTTGCAAAATGTAGAATGAATTAACTTAGAGAAGATGGTCATGCACCACGGACCATATTACAAACAAACACACTTCCCAAATAAGTACAAAAACCCAAACCCTACAATGAGACATGAATATGCACATATCTTGTAAGCACAATGAGAAGCAAGAAAAAATAACATAAGTGATGCAAATGATAGACACACGAATCACAAAACACCATTTTTATTATTCCATTAATATGCACAATTCACCATTTTAGCAAGAAAATGAAATCTTTGGCATTACGAATGTCTAGGAGTAAGGCTTGAAGCCTCAAAATTCACAATAGCCTAGATGAAGGAAGGAAGAGAGAAACCTTACAAACTTATCCAACCTTCCTAAACAATGGGCTCTCTTTTACAATATATTGGAAGAATTAGTGAGAGAGAAGGGGGGAAAGTTCTAACTTTAAACATAAACCACATGTGTTGACAATTTGCAAAAGTTATGGAGACCCTGTAAAACCCATCCCTCAGTATCCTTTAGGACCTACAAGATTAAATGTGGCTCCATGTTATCATTTAATGCTATTTCAGCTACTTAGAAATCATTGTTTTAAATTGGTATAATTTTCTACACTTTTCACCACCAAAATTCCTTCAAATCTTAAATTTCTTGATTTCTAAGTGTAAAGGTTGAGCCATGATTCCAACGAGTCCATTTTTGTGTGATTTGTCTAGAAACATGAAAGTTACGATCATTTGAGTGCAATCAGCTTTTTATGTAGACACCTAAAATTAGCATTACTAATTCTAGTGTCGGCGTCCACCAAGAACCATTCACCATCACATTACTCCCGTAATTTTTATTAAATATTGACAAAATTTCCATACTTACATAAGTCTACATCCATCATTAATTAAATCAAACCCTCCATTTATTGATTAAACACTTCTACCCCTTAATTGATTTAACAATTATGTCACCACATCCCTATCCCTAAAATAAATTAATTGAATTAAATTAATTATATCCTCACACCTCATCCTCACACTTCACTATGCTAACTGGGACACCTCACTAACCACCTAACCTCCTCTAAAACTACCTTCTAAAAATCATGATGACTCATCCTAACCAACTAACTAATTTACTAACCTTCCAAAAATATTAAAATCCTAACCAAATTATCCCCATAACCACCTCTAAACATCCCACTCAACCTCTCTAACTAATTTAGATATGATTCCCCTAAATATTCAACCAACTAAGATAAAAATAAAATCAATTTTAACCTCCATATCTTAACCAAACTCGAACCGTCTGTTATTGCCAGTGGTTGTCCAAATCTGCCGATGATCCTCTCCTATTTTACACTATAAATATGGGCTCTAGGCCTCCATTTGAGATTGAATGGTAGGTGGATGTGACTCTAGGACTTCATTCTTCTTGCATCATAGACTTCTCATAGAGCCAGAGATCATCCAACAACATCCAAATCTTCTTCAAATGCCATTCCTATGCCCAATATCACATCTGCAGTCTTCTTGCATCCACAACCTTTCTCTCTTGGGTAATATCACCTCTTTTTATTATTTTCTCAAATTATGCAAGTCAAGTGGTTTCCCTTTCTTCCTTATATAATTTTTCATCATTTATAAGCTTATCCACCTTTATAACATTTATTTCAAGTCTCGTTTTTGTCTATTTTTGTGGGTTATAATTTTTCACAAAAATCGCTACCGATTTCCAAAATCTCCAAATATTGGCCAAATCTCTAGAGATTAAAAAAATCACCGTAAATTCTCTAGACAAATCAAAAGGTCTTGAAATCATATTTCCAATGTATCTTTTGGTTTGCAAAATGGAGTTAAGTTTCTCAAGTTATGGTCAAACATCGAGGGTGGTTTTTTATAAGATGCCAAGCTTCACCATCAAAAAAATCACCATCTTTCAACACTTACCTCTCCGATAATCTCATTATTTTTCCAGAATTTATTATCTCCCTCAATCAAGTAAACATATTCATTTATATATCATTTTCTTTCTCTTTTATCAATCAATCATTTATGTCAAGCTAACTAATTTGTTTATCAATTTGTGCACATTCACGGGAATCGCCGGTGATTAGCCTTATCACCAAAGTGATTCCTGTCTATTAGACCTTCTTTCAATTCTAATTTCCTTTCTAATATCCAGAGCTTAGACCTAACTATTATTCTTCCTTTGCAAGCATCCATCACTCCCATCCATCTCCTTTGAGCCATCTACAACATTTTATCATTTAACCGAATCAAATATATTATACTCGCTTGCCTTTGTGAGTGCATATCCATCCACACCTTTTCTCCTTTGAGCCATATTGTGATTCCTTGAATCCCTTTAAATCAGGAACCACCATCAAACCAACATATAACCTTGGACCTCTTTTTTTTTCCTTTTCCTTTGCATTTTTCAATTACTATCGATTCAATTTATCGATGAATTTTCTTGAACACGGATTGAAACCCTTGCGAGGAAGTCCATGGATTTTTGCAACTAGCCTTTTCCAAGAAATCCACAATATATTTTACTAACTCCATCTTATATAATTTTTTTTTAATTTTTAGGATTTCTTGTAGGAAATAAAACTTTTCATTTTATTCATGGAGTGCAATATCACACAATCTACATCATGGGTATAATAGAAACCCCGTCATATCGAGGTTTGGAAGGTCATATCATCTTGCTTGCAAACATAGGTTGAAGACTGGTAATATTTATCCTTAAAATTTTTGCACGACTAGTGGGACCCCTTGTCCCTTGTTTCTTTGCTTCATTTCATCAATAAAATAACATTTTTTTCTACTTCTCTGTGTAAAAATCATCTTTGATTGGCTAAATTATATGCGATTGGGAAAATCACCTACGATTTTCCTATGTGATTTTCAAAAATGAAAATCTTCTTTTTGCCTCCTATTTTTGATTTTTTCTTTCTGTTTTCCCTAACTTGTTTGTAGGGTACTATTTCTAGAAAGATCACCTACTAGATTATTGGAATTACTTTCTTTGTAAATTGCTAAAATAAAAAAAGGGAGTGTTATTAGAGGTGAGTCCTAATCCTTCTTTTTGTTTTCTATACTAAATTTTTGTTTGTTTGTACTCATCGAAAGTAATCTTTCATTTTGGGCTTAAAATGAACAAACACATTCTTCTTGATCACGTAGTCTTAATTAGGAAGGTAAAATCATTGCATTCACTTATTCTCCCTCACACACAACCAAATCACATTAAAAAAATCATTCAAACATCCCTACCCAGGTGGATACCTACTTGGATTTTATCACCAAGAGGAGAATCCAACTTGGTGTTTTGGCCAAGTATAATCTCCTTTTTGTCAGTATATATTTTGGCTCAACACTCAACTCCCTTATCGCAGCGAGACAATGAAGTGAGGGGGTAGGCCCCAATATCATGCCTATATCGATGATAGTATAGAGTTGTGCCTCACATACCTTTGGGTATATTGAGGACACTACCCATAAACATTCTTGAAAGTAACCATAAATGGCCATTTCCTAGGACCTTCGTTATCCATCTTGCACATTTCACCTTTTCTTAATTAATTTAAGATAATTAAAACATTCTTTTGTTTGGCTTGTCTATTAAATTTATAGATCTCTTAGGGCTTTTCTTGTTTTATTCTCATATCATTACCATGGATCAAAATCACTCGCTATCATATCCTTATAGTCTTAATACATCATATTTATAATCGGCCTCACATCCTTCAACATCCTTTTATCCTAATAATTTTCAAAATATTCCTTAGCTAGGATCTATTTTTTATCAAACTTATCAACCTATCACACCCTACTCAACCTCATTTAGATCTAGCATATCCCCACAACTATCTACAACATATTCTGCCCCTTATGAACCATCTACATGTCAACATCATAAACAATATTACATGACAACATCATAAACAATATTACATGTGATCTTCCATATAAGAAGACTCATTCATCACCGACACTTCCTCTTGAAAAATCAGAATCAATGGATCCTCTCTTTGATGATCCTTACACATTGATATCACCTGTGTCTATTGTCCAGCCATCCATTACCTCTGCACAACCCTTAGATTCCACTTTGGAAGTCGTTACTAAATAATCCTTTGTAATTGAAGATCTCAATATCCAATCACTTATTAAATTAATCAACAAACTAGAAAAATCATGTAATCCACCTCAATCATGTCTAGAAATAACACCTCCCTTGTCTAAATCAAACCCAATCATATCCCTAGATACTCACTTACCTTCTAGCTTGGAACATTTCCCTGAATCAAACACTACATAGTCAAATACCATCACACTCATGGCCTCACGTTTATCATTTGACACCAATACCTCTTCTCTATCTAACAAAAAAAAACATTATGAAATCAAAACTAATCACATTCTCTGCCTCATCCTCATCATCTATCATAAAACACCCTCCTTTACCTAAAATCAATACTACAAAATTTAAGCACACATCATATGAGGTCTCACCTTTACCATCAATTTTGGAACCTCATCCTTTATCACAAAATAAGTCTATCAAATCTCTGGGTCCACCCTTACCATCAATTTTGGGACCCCATCCCTTAGCTCAATACCATAACACACAATCATATATTGTCACATATATCAACCATCCCTCCTCCTTTATTTTAGGACCTCATCCATCATCCGATATTATCAATCACACATGCTATCCCTTTCTTGGGTCATATTCTTTGTCTTATCAACCTCACAATGTCCCTATGATGTACCAACACCGTACAACATTCATGAATCCCCCTCCATCCAAAAATAATTCATGTCCTCCTAAGTGCTCTCATAAATCAAAATCAAAAAAAATCCATTAATCCAAATCCCCAAAAGGGACTTACATTGATATCCTTGATAAACTCATGTAGGCCTCTCTTATCACATTACCACCAATCAAAACACCTCATCCACATACTCAAAAATTATTTGGTATGATCAAGACAAAACTTGTGCCTACCATAAATGCTTAGGGAATAACATAGAGAGTTGTAAAACACTTAAATCCATAATCCAATAACTCTTTCTTATCAATGATCTTCCCCCAAAAGAGGACCATCCTAATACATCATCGATATCATCACCCTCATCAATGTCCTCACTGAAATCTATAGGAAAAGGAAGAAATCATTATTTTATCATCAACAAGCCTTCGTAAGAGATCTCATTAAAACCTTCATTTTAAGGTCCATTAATCTCATTAGCACCTTCCATTGAAGGACCGTTATCCTCGTTAGCACCTTATTCTGAAGGTTAATCAATCTTGTCAGGACACCTTCCTTTGAAGGACCATTATCCTCATTAGCACCTTCCTTTGAAGGTCCATCAATCTTATCAACACCTTCCTTTGAAGGACCATTATCCTTGTTATCACCTTCCTTTGAAGGTCCAAAACCCTCCTTTGAAGGACCATTATCCTCATTAGCACCTTCTTTTGAAGTTCCATCAATCTCATCAACACCTTCCTTTGAAGGACCATTATCCTCGTTAGTACCTTCCTTTGAAGGTCCATCAATATTTTCAGTTCCATCCAATAAAGGTCCCTTAATCTCATCAACACCTTATATTGAAGGTCTCTCAACCTCATCAATGTCCACACCTTCCCTTGAAGGTTTTTCAACCTCATCAACATCTATGCCCAAGCCACTGACAATGTCTTCACCGAAATGTATAGAACCAAGGGGTCACCCTCAACTAAATCTTGACAAACCTTCCTCATGCGTTTTCCCATCACCTTCTAGAGAAGGTCCCTTATCTCAAACTAGTATAATTCACCCACCTATACGAACCCAAAATCAACATACACGAAGAAAATTAAAAAACCAAGTCTTTTTCTGCCTCTTTATCAATTTTCCTCTCATACCCTATACAATTTTCCCGTAGCTCCTCTCACAAGGGATCCTTTATTTACCATACAATTAATTAATCAAGACCAAAACAATTTTATTCCTCAAAACACTATTCCTTTTAAGGAATTCCATTTCTATCCACAATATTATGTTGGGAAGGGTCCTATCTACTATGACTTCAAAAGTCTTACTTTACATACCTTCCCTTTTACACATCCTCACCAACCTATCCTATCAATCTAATCAAAATGTCATTACTTGAAGTAAATGTAGGAAGATCTCCCTTAATTGGATCAGTCCATATAGCATGGGGAAAAAATTTAATGTCTTGCACTTGCAAAATTTATACTATTAACACATAAAACATCATGATAGTACTCACATTAAAGGTCTTATTCCATCATCAACTAACCATTTTATCATCGTAATGATTTGAAAGAATATGTTTTTCCATCAGCATCCTAAATATACCTTAAATATGAGCACCATGGATTTGTTCATCACATATTTCACATGGAAAAGTTCCTCTTTAGTAGGAACCCTCACAATCATTACATCCATCCACCTTTTCTACCAACTAAAGACATGTCATGGGGTACACATGTGTAGTGTGTGTACACATTTATTCTCCCCTCCTTGAAATAACCTATTAGGGTCTTGCTCTCAGCTCAAAATAAAGTCAAAAATATCTATGGATGCTTCCTATCAAATTCAAAAGCAATAGACTAATCCCTTGAAGGATAACTACTAGTCAAAATCATATACCGATATCTTGAAGGATGGCCATATCATCAAAAAAAAAAAAATGTAGACCATACCCTCAAAAGATGGCTACCCACATAAAAGGATTCCCGCATCGATCATCCTTCAAAAATCCAAAAGTCAAAGCATCCTATGAAATATTTCCGCATCGATCAATTTTCCCATCATAGCAAACTTCTCCCATTGATCAATTTGCACCAAAATAAAAAATGTAAAGCTAGAGCATTTGAATATGAAACCCTTTAAAGGAGAACCTATTCTCATGTAAAATATACATATGTCGTCCCTTCTCATATCCTAAGATGGTACATATTTTCACTTCATCTATATGTCCAATATTCTAAGTGTGAATACCCAGTGTGTTAGTCATGTGTTAATGTCTATTATAAGGCCAAAAGTGCAAGCGCCTTCACTTTGTTGTTTCCCATCATATATGTATCAAATCCAATACAAAGAAATCAATCCATGTTTCATCCTTGACCATGGTTTTGACAAAACATTAAATCACTTTAACATCAATATCAAATACACATCATACCTAAAAGCATAACTTTAACAATTGTCAACACTTCCACATCAACATTTATCAAAATATCTACCAAAATCTATCACAATATCAACACAACCTTGAGCACATCTCAGCATCACATCACTATGTTTAAAACATCACATTTACTCATTAAAGTTGACACTTTTCAATCAAATGTTTCCTCCAGCATTATGCCCCTGATTACTATCAGGACCCCCATCTAGTCCTTGAAAGTCTACCATTATAGCAACATCAATTTCTGGTCCTTTGACCTCATCAAATCATCATATCATCTTTTTCACCATTAAGTCATATGTCTAGTAGGACATAAACCCTTTGGTTCCCCTATCACTTGACTTCCTTTCCTCGTAATCCCACCTTTGTGGAAACACCAATTTTTGGTCATTTGACTTCATCAAAACATCTTTTAAGTCGTTAAGTCATATTTCTATAGGACACAAACCATTTGGTTCCCCTATCACTTGACTTATTGGCATTGTAAGCCCATCTTTGTGGAACCACAATTAGTTTTCCTTTGACCTCATTAAAAATCCTAGCTATCGTTAAGCAATATGTCTATAGGACATAAACCCTTTGGTTCCCCTATCACTTGACTGCTTGGCCTTGTAAGCCCAAATTTATGTCAACATCAATTCTTGGTCCTTTGACCTTGTCAAATAATCCTTTCCATCATCAAAATCATATTTCTATAGGACATGAACCCTTTTGTTCCCCTATCACTTGATTTTATGGTGACACCCATCTTTTTTTCACCTCATCCTAGGGCATCACTTTATCATCTTCATATCCTTGCATCTTTCCATCTACCTCTTTCAAGCTTGTGATCAATTCCATTTTCCATAAATCCCCAGTTTGAGGGGAAGCACCTCATCATGTAATTCTACAACATTTATCTATCACATCTCATTTTTGTCTCATGGCTTGTCTTAAAACCACTCAACAAAAAGGGGAAAATGTAGACACCTAAAATTAGCACCACTAATTCTAATGTCGAGTCCATCAGGTACCCTTCACCATCACATTACACCCCTCATATTTATTAAATATTAACATCATCACCATACTTGCATAAGTCCACATCCATCATTAATTAAATCAAACCCTCCATTTATTGATTAAACAACACTCCATGACCTAGGTCACCCACTTCTACCCCTTAATTAATTTAATAATTATGTCACCACATCCCTATCCCTAAAATAAATAAATAAAATAAAATTAATTATATCCTCACACCTCATCCTCAGACTTCACTATGCTAACTTGGACGCCTTGCTAACCACCTAACCTCCTCTAAAACTACCTTCTAAAAATCATGATGACTCATCCTAACCAATTAACTCATTTATTAACCTTCCAAAACTATTAAAATCCTAACCAAATTATCCCCATAACCACCTCTAACCTCTTCTAAACCTCCCACTCAACCTCTCTAACTAATTTAGATATGATTCCCCTAAATATTCAACCAACTAAGATCAAAAAATAAATTTTAACCTCCATATCTTAACCAAACTCGAACCACCTATAATCAAGAGCGATTGCCCAAATCGTTGGCAATTCTCTCCTATTTACACTATAAATATGGGCTTTAGGCCTCCATTTGAGATTGAATGATAGGTGGATGTGACTCTAGGAATTCATTCTTCTTACATCATAGACTTCTCACAGAGCTAGAGATCATCCAATAACATCCAAAGCTTCTTCAAGCATCATTCATACGCCTAAAATCACGTATGTAGTCTTCTTGCATCCATAACCTTTCTCTCTCAGGTAATATCACCTCTTGTTCTTCTTTTCTCAAATTATACAAGGTAAGTGGTTTCCTTTGCTTCCTTACATAATTTTTCATCATTTATAAGCTTAATCCACCTTTCTAACATTTATTTCAAGTCCCATTTTCATTTACTTTTGCATAATGTATTTTTTCACAACAATTGTTGGCGATTTCCAAAATTCCAAATACTTGACACAATCACTAGAGATTCAAATACAATCATCAGAAATTATCTAAAAAAATGAAAATATATTGAAATCAGATTTTCAACGCATCTTTTGGTTTGCAAAATGGAGCTATGGTTCTCAAGTTATGGTCAAAACATTAGAGGGTGGTTTTTTATCAGATCCAGAGCTTCACCATCAACAAAATCATCATCTTTCAACCTTCACCTCTCTAGGTAATCTCATCCTTTTTCCAGCATTGATTATCTACCTCAATCAGGTAAACATATTTATTTATATATCATTTTCTATCTCTTTTATCAATCAATCATTTATGTCAAGCTAACTCATTTGTTTATCAATTTGTGCACATTCACAGGAATCACCAGTGATTCCTTCAATCATCACTTGATTATCCAAATCACCAATGATTCCTATCTATTAGAAATCCTTTTAATTCAAGTTTTCTTTTTTATATTCAAAGGTCATATCTCGACTATTTTTTTCCTTTGCAAGCATCCATCGCTCCCATCCGGATCTTCTCGATCCATCTGCAACATTTTATCATTTAACCGAATCAAATATATTATACCACTTGCCTTTGTGAGTGCATATCCATCCACACCTTTTCTCCTTTGAGCCATATTGTGATTCCTCGACTCCCTTTGGATCAAGAACCACCATCAAACCAACATATAACCTTGGACCTCACTGTCCCTTTTCCTTTGAATTTTATCATTTACTATCGTTTAATTTATCAGATTAATTTTCTTGAACATGGATTGACACCCTTGTAAGGAATTCCATTGATTTTTGGGGACTAGCCTTTGCCAGAAAATCCACCATATATTTTACCAACTCCATCTTGTGTAAGTTTTTTTGATTTTTAGGATTTCTTGTAGGAAAGAATCCTTGTTCACTTTATTCATGGAGCATAATATCACACAATCCACATCATGGGTATCACAAAAACCCCACCATATTGAGGTTTGGAAGGTCTTATTATCTTGTTTACAAACATAAGTTAAAGACTAGTAAGATTTATCTAGGTTTATATTCTCCTTTACGAGACTTTACATTAAAATTCTAGATAGAGCAATGATTTTAACATTATCCCATTTTCATAATGTCTTTACATATTTTTAATAACCTAGGGAGTATTTAAAAAATTGTGGGGGCCACCATTTTAACACTTTGAAGTTGGGGAGGTTGATTTCTTTAAATTTTAGATTTAAGGGATAGCTCGGTAAGCCCACTAGGCGGCTTGACAAGCTAACACCCCTTTAAATTCTTGAGCCCTCTTTTCTTTATATCGGACTATCACTTACATGCAATGGAAGACTATCTTTCCTTCCACCTCAGCATTCCCATGGTTCCTTATCCCTTTGACTCGAAAGGGTCTTTATTTTCAGCTCATCTTCACCTTGAAACTATCCCCTAGCATTATGTGGGTATCCAACTCATGCAAGGAACCTTTTTCTCTTTGACCCATTCCTCCTATCCCCTTTGGGCCTGCAACTTCGTGTCAGCCATAACACATTCCTCTTCCCCCTTGTTCGCCGACCTTCACTCTCCTCACCTGTGTTAGATCCACACTCATTCCTTGGGTACCCGTCTAGCCAGTAATATTTCACATGGCCAACTAGGACCCATACCTTGCTTATGGAATTTTCTCACGGAATGCAAAATTGGTCCTTCCCACAATATATATCTTGTGGAAAAAGAAAAAAATGAAGCACATAAGGCCCAAGTTCATGCGGACCATCTACGCCTTGATTCTCCAATGTGACCGACATACCCCCACAAGCTCAATCAATTAGCTCACCGAGTTAGCTCAGCTAGCAACCTTCAAACCTTCACCTTATTTTGCTAAGTCTTCAAGCTATACCTTGTAGTTTTTCCAAATGGTGACTTCCTCGTAATGCTCAAACATTATTCCAAATAAGTTATCCCCGACCCTTTCCTTCCCGCTCATCATGACTCAATCTCCATTTGCCTTTCCCAACATCGAGCTCCCATATCATTGTCACTAAAGCCATTTTCATGTATGGCTAAGCTCGGGAGATTGGACCTAACTTGTTCTTATTATAGAGAACCCCTAACATTGTTGAGTTTAAAGGGAATTTTTTAGACTAAGGAATCATGAGCTCCCGGTTTGGCTCGCTATGATGATTTTTTGAGTTCAAAGGGAATTTTTTAGACCAAGGGAATCATGAAGACAAAAATGAGATAAAAAGGGGATATTTTTTCCAATTTTTCCATTTTTTTCCATCTTGGTTACATGTGGGCCTGCCAAATATTTCTCCTCTTTTATAATTGATCTCTTGAGCTTGAAAATACAGAAGAGGGAAAAATGATCTTATGACCTCAACACCCCCAAAAATAGTGAAATTTCTCCTGAAATGATAGGAACTATCTGCAACGTAGGTGAATGTATTTTTGTCTTGACAAGTACTCCAACTTATACCTCCTAGTTTTCCATTTCACCTTAGGGTGTGAAAATGGATAACATTACCTACATCGTTAGTATGGTGTGTGCTACCTCAATGATGTTTTTTTTTCCCCATTTTTGTAGTTATTGTTGATTGTTTATTTCTCATACGCATGACTTGGAACGATAAAATGATCAAGTAGTCAAATAAGAATGTATATATGTGTAAAAACAAAATGTAGAAGACACATGTATATGACTTTAAAAAGAATTTGAATTTAAAATACACAAATGAAAAATGCAAATGGAGCATGTTCACCTGATCCATGTCAAGAAAGAGAGTGTAGAATGATAGCTTGTTGTTGACTAGAAAAATTTGTACCTAAGTATCAAGAGCACATTTGATAGTGGCATGAAGGAAGGAGGCGTGGAAGTCTAACAGAGTTGCACCCTATAGATTTTTTCCCGTAAAGATAGAATTTGAGACATAACCATTTTTACATATTATGATAAAAATAGACATGGAGTGATGAACACACATTAGATAAATATAGAAGACTTAGAGGCTACAAAAATCTATTTTGGGGACAAGAAGAAGTGCAAGAGTCATGCATAATTTGAGCTAATAATAGGATGCAAATTTAGTGTTATTAATAGATAGTCTATAATTAGGTGAAGCTTGCATGCTTCTTTAGTTATTGTTGTAATGATGCATGGCTATTTTGAGCATGTAACCTATTTTGAGAGAGTGCATGGGTGGTGAAGGGCAAGTCCCCACCCCATATATATATATGTATTGATTTGTATGATTTTAGGAGGTGAGTGAGATCATGGGTGAATGTATGTAACAGAGTTATGTTGGTATGATTCTCGCATGCACGAATTTTTTATGGTAGTTATGATGTTCTCATATATGGGTTTTGTTATGAATTAATATAATGGATATTTGTGGATGGATATTGATTTTTGATGTTACTTCTCATGACTATTGTATGGTGAATTTGATCTTGATCCTTGTTTGATTTATTATGCACTATGGTTGTGAGTTGAATCTTGTTATGATTTACCTTTAATTACTTATGGTTATGGAATATATGAATGATCATGCTAACATCTTGACAAAGATGGTATAAAAGAGGGACATGGTACCTTTGCACACTTTGGGTGAGTACTCGATATATTTTTGAGTGATGTGTAAGTCTGTCTAGGGTTTGAGTAAGAAATAAAGACTATATTATTGTTCCATTCTCAGGACCTCATTTCAAGTTGTTGCAAGGATTTTGCATGAAAAAGACATATCGGTTTATTTTGGAAAAAATTGAGAGTTTGGTTATGGACTTAGAAGACCATTTTTCTCATAGATATAATAATAGACCTAATTTTAATGCTCACGCATGGGTTGAAGAACATTTGTATCATGAACTCTATGAGATGTTATTTTTTTGTTTTCTTATAGAGTTGTATGAGTGGCTGGTAGCATATGAATCAAATTAGGATGAGAGATATAGAATAATTATTCAGACACAAGAAGATTACCAAACTCGTATAATTCTAGTGAAACTTGGACATGCACTGTAGATCATTGGTGGAGTGGTTTTATGGATAGTTACACATTAGATTACAATGTTTCTACTTATTCCTATCTATGAGTTGCTTAGTTTCAGTTCTTTTGTGAGCCTAGAGGACCTTATTTTTGCACTATCCCTTTATAAATTAAAATCTTGTTGGTGAATTTGGATTTGGAAGAATGATCTATGGCTAGATAAAAATCCATCACATGTGGGGGAAGGATAAAGTGTGTGGAAATTTGGTGGACCTTATAGAATAAAAAGAAAGAGAGGAAAGCAGGCTTAAGTATAATGAAGTGTGAGAGAGTGAATTAGAAAATAAGTACAACGTTGAGGTGTCTATGGAGTTGTGGTGATAGGTGATAGATGAAGGATTAAAGGTTCACACAAAGGACATGGAACCTGAGCATCCGGTACTCCCCCATGTAGGTGATTGCAGAAGAGAATCCCATTCATATTCAGATGAGAGTGAGTTAGAATAAGGACCACAGGGAATGCCTCTAATCCCACATGGAGATCTTTCCCTTGTGCTTGGTGTTCTAGTTCCTGAAATAGTTATTGAGAAACAAACTAGTGTTGGTGATAGAGTAGCAATAAGTAGCTTTCATTTTCTATTGAATACAAAATTTCTTCGAGACAAACAATTTATCTATTACCGCACAAACATTTTTTTGATGATTTGATTGGTGGTATATTTTTGGCATGTCATCAAGACATAGCATGGGTGTGCATAACATTAGAAATACATCTAGAAGTAGCACAACTTTATAGACTATGGGAGTTCAATTTAGTACAACATTTGGAACATAGAGTAGCTCATCCTATGGTCTACTACTTACTATAAGAGGTGGATCAGGAGGTTTAATATCTAGTGGATCTAGTAGCTTTAGAGGTGGAGGGAATACTGGAGGTAATATAGGTTCTAAATTTGGTGGACATAATTTGCACCAGCCATAACAAATCTATTATGATATGTCTCTTCACCTACCATAGTATAGAGGCATTGAGGATACAACGGATCATGTGCACATGTGTGAGATACTATGGAATGCTAAGGGAATCATAACTCTTGAGCATAAGGAAAGTTAGTTTGCTACTACTTTACAAGGGCATGCACATAGTTTTTATAATAATTATGATCCAAACTATACTGTTGTAGATTGCATGGGCTATGTGATGCTTTCTTGGTTGAGTTTCATATACCTGAGTTTGAATAGAAAAGCATCAACATGCTGAAGGAGATTAAGTAGGGCATGGATGAGAGCGTAAGGGAGTATGATGCACAATTTAAAACTTTTCTATCAAAATTTTCTTATGATATTCACCCTATCCAACATGCACATTTTTAAAAAAGTTTGATAACACTTTTAATAAGGGATCTCTCTCGAAGACGTTTATAAATCCACATGAGGATTTTGAGGTATCTCTATGCATTGAGGCGGTTGGGAGAGTAGAAAATGGATTTATCCTGTTCTTGGAGGCATAAATTACATCTATGGTGAAACATTTTGAGAAATTATTTGCCATTTTGGCTCATAAAACACATAGTAGAATGTAGTGTACAAATTGTGAGGTTGAAAGACATACTAAGGATATATTCCCTCGTAAATTGGTGTGTGTCATGTTGCTAGATTGTGAGATCTGTCACTTAGATCATGATTCAAGTACATTCCCACCATATAGTGTACAATCCGGAAGAATGTATCTTGTTATTGTAAGATTTGTAATTCTTACACTCATGATAAAGAAAACTATAGATTGATTAATCAAAATCATGAAGTTATTCAAACCGGTGTGTGCTAGATTAGTGTTGCGAATAATTCAAAGGAGCAAGAAAGACAACATCAAAAGGGAACTCTGATGGAGGTGGTAGAGGTAGAGGTTACCATGGCGGATATAGAGGCTATGTTCATGGTAGAGGAGGAAATGACTTACCTCAAATAACTTGTTATAAATGAGGATCCCCTAATCATTATAGGTGTGAATGACCTCATAACGTAGTTTTCTCATGGTGAGGGAAACAACAAAAATTTGAAGAATGTCCTGAGTTATATGAACACATGAGTAAGAACTATAAGAATAATTATAAGGGTGCGAGAATGACTAAAGTGTAGTACATCTTAAAAGACTAGTGGATGCCCAAGATTGTGCTTGATCCTGAGATTTTTCCTATGTAATGACTACATGTGTTAAGGTTGTGTGTGCTTGTGAGATCTTGAAGCACAAAAATATTATTATAAAGTAAGAGGTGATTAATGTAAAATATCTAGATCCCGCCCATCGAAGGAAAATTATCAAGAGACTATGGAGGTTATTAGAAACTTGCAAGGTGAGATACAGTGCTTGAAGGATAAGTTGTGGAAGATGGATCGGCCAAGATAGTTGAGATTCCTCATAAATATGTTGATAACTTGAAGGAGGTTTGTAATATGTTGTGCTAGGATAATATCATTCCATTTTAGGGGAATGATTGAGGGATAATATACCACACGTTGGATCTGAGTGAAAGAGATAGATATTTCATGTGAACTTACCCCCTCATAGTATTGATTATGATAAATAGATCACTTTGAATGTGTTTTTTAATGGGTGGCTGTTAAGTAACATACTAATTGATATAGGTGTATAAGTTAATGTACTCATTTTGTATGCATGGAATCGATGGAGAGACCACCGTTATAACCCTATTTGAATGTGTTGTATATGAAAAACAATACTAGAGCCATGCTGATTGGAGTATTGAAGGATTCCACTATTAGTATACAAGGGGGCAAGTTTACTGGGGACTTTGAGGTCTTGGTACTTGTAGAAGTAGATATTTTACTAGAATTTCTTGGGGGCCCTTTGTGTTACGTGAATAATTTTGATCTACACTTTAATAAAGGTTATATTAGTTTTGAGAACAAAGAGGAGTGCTTAATTTTTCCTTTGACATGAGAAAGCTACACCTTATGTAGAACCCTTGAGTGAAGAGGATTTGAATAGAATATATGTGTGGATAGTTAGCGATCCTATATTTCTTAAGCCATCTAAAGAAGGTGTTATACAATGGGATGATGCTCAATCTATGAGTGATACAACTAGTGTTTCCTATGATAATTGGGATATGAAATGGTTGGACGAGAGATCAAGAATACAATTATTTGCATCATTAGGATGCACATTATTCATGTTTGATTCATAATCGGTACTTCGAACACTAGTGAAGGAAACCCTGATGTCTTTCTATGTGCCATGGAATCCTAGTGGAAAGATGAGGGTGACATAAGAAATATGAGAGTTTGTACCATGTGTGGGATAACAACGCATTAGTGGAATATACATTGAGATAACCTTTTGGAATGATGATAGGTGAGAATTTCATTCTCTACTAGGTTTTGAAGGAACAATGTACCTTCATAGATATGGGAATTCCATGAGAAGGATTTTTCTTGGCACCATGTTCGAAGTGTGAGAGACTCTAGAAGTATGGGAAGGAGGATTTTCTACCAAAACTTTGGGTACATAAGTTCTACGCCACTATATGAGGTTGCACATACACATGGTATGTTCATGTAGAGCTAACAAGAGAAATAGTTGATTGGCAGAATATGACCTTAGGTATGATTTAGACCTTTGAATACTTTTCTACTAAACCTCTTGTGAATTAATCATTACAGATTATGAAGCATATTATGATGGGGGATAGTGAAAATTATGAGGAACTCTTATTAGACATGTTTGGAGAGTTAGATTTGAAGGCACGTTTTGACCAAAAATATATAAATGAGGAGAAGCTTGGGCATGCAAGGCTAGAAAAAGACAAGGATAAGTGTGTTTACATGATTGATGATGAAGAAGTAGAGAATCTAGATGTTGATCACACTATAGGTAGATACATGGTCTTAAATAGTGCTAATGAGAAGGCACATGCTTACCATGTGCCTATGAAAACAAATAAGGTCAACATTAGGAAAAATACAAAACCTAAGGAATCTATTATCGGTGACTATTGGTCTGAAAAGAGGTGGTAAAGACTATTGAGCTATTACGTGACTTCCAAGACTTGTTTCCACAAGGTTTTCATTAGATTAATGGATTGCATCCCTCTTTAGGTGAGATGAGGATCAAGTTAAAGGAAGGTGCGTCTTTGGGTTAGGAAGAGGCCTTACAGAATGAATCCTAATCTCTGCATCAAAGTCAAGGAAGAGATTGATAAGATGTTGAAATATGGAATCATTGAGCCCATTGAGGATTCAAATTGGGTTATCCCAATGGAGATAAGCATAAATAAAGATAGTAGGATAAGGATCTGTGTGGACTATAGAGAGTTAAATGCTACTTATGTCATAGACCCTTTTCCCACACCTTTTACTGAGGATATCTTAGAGGGTATTGTAGGGCGCGAGATATACTCATTTACTGATGGATTCTCTGGTTATCATTAGATGCGATTGCTAAAGAATACAATGAAAAGAAAACTTTCACCATTGATTAGGGAAGTTTTACATATACAATTATGCCCTTTGGGTTGAAGAATGCACCTATAGTCTTTTCATGCATTGTTGTACAAGCATTTGAGGAATTTATACACAAGTTTTTATAAGTTTATTTGGATGATTGGACTATATATGGGTTGGTAAAATATCATTGTGACAATTTGAGACTTATGTTTGAGAGGTGCTGATAGTTGAGCATCTCTCTCAACATTAAGAAGTGTATCTTTGTAACACCCTTTGGGAATTTGTTGGGACATATTATATGCAAATAAGGTTTATTGGTAGATCCTGCTAAGATTATGGTTATTTTGGGCTTAGAGGAGCCTACCAATCAAAGCAAGGTGTGCGGGTTCTTAGGACATACAAGTTACTATAGGAATTTCATTAAGGGATATGCTAATATTTTTGTGCCCTTGGAAGAATTGTTGAAAAGTAAAGGAAAGTTCCATTGGAATGAGGTGCAACAACTAGCGTTTGAGACATTGAAGGAAAGACTTACTTTTGCACCCATTTTGTGCTTTCCTTCTTGGGACAAACTATTTCATGTACATGTTGATGCCTCTAACATGGCCATTGGCATAGTGTTAGCACAACCTGGTGATGGGATTTTTGATCATCCTATTTGTTTTGTGAGCAGGAATTTGACACCAGCTAAGAAAAATTACACAACTACAAAGCATGAAGCATTGTCCATGATTTACGTGCTACATAAGTTTAGACAATACTTTTGAAACTCCTTTATATTTTATACATATCACATGGAACTTAAGTACTTGGTTAATAATCCTATTTTGTAGGGGTGCATATGCCGGTGGATTCTCTTATTTCAGAATTTGACTTTACAATGGTGGTAAAGCTGGGAAAGAGAAATTTTGGACTAGATCATTTATAAAGAATTAACTCAAGTGAGGATGTGTAAAGCACCGAGGACATAATGTAAAACTCCCATCGCCCAGGTTGAACCACATGACCTTTGATTTACAAGATATTGAAGTATTTTTGCATACTTGTATGGCACCTAAAGGGATGAAGAGATTATAGAAGAGACAAATTATCACATGCACCACACTTTACATGTTAATCAATGGATATATATACAAGTTATGCCATGATGGGATTTTTATTCGGTGTGTACTTGAACATGAACACAAAGCTATCATGGAGGAATCCCATGGTGCAATTATAGGAGGAAATTATGCAGAAATACTACCACGCACAATATTTTGTTGGTTGGCCTTTCATGGGAAACACTATATAAGGATTGTAAAGATTATGTTAGGTCATGTGGTCATTATTAGTGCCTTGGGAAGCCTGAGCATAGGGATGAAATTCCTTTGAGACCAATAGTGAGTGTAGAACCTTTTGAGAAATGGGCAATAGAATTTTTGGGTCCTATTTCCCCATGCACAAGTAGGACTTGATCGTGTAACATTATTACATTTACATATTATCAAGCTAGGTGGGTAGATGAAACACCTATAAATAATTGTACATAAGCTACGTAAGAAAGGTTCTTATGGGAGAACATTATCAACATGTATGGATGTTTGTTGAGCTTAACAAGTGATAGGGGAATTTTTGAATGAGACTATCAAAATATTATTGGTTGAGTTTATGGTGGCACATCATAAGACAACACCCTATCACCCAAAAGCCAATGGGACTGTTGAGGATTTCAACAAGATATTGCAACACACATTGAATTTTTTTTTGTTTGAAGGAAATACTGGGATGATAAAGTTTATGTGATACTTAGGGCATACAAGAAAACTTGCAAAATATTGAAAAAAACCACACTATTTCAGTTGGTGTTTAAAACATAGGGTATTTTACCGGTGGAATTTATGTTACCTATTATCACAAATTTACATCACCCTTGAATGGCCTGATTTATGGATGGGGCATTTGGCGTAACATTGGGTCATCTCTCAAGTTGTGGGACTTGCAGTGTGAGATAACCCTCTAGAGAATTTTTTTCTTGCTCCTAAACTACCTACCACTAACTACTCCTAATGTAATAAAGACTATCTTATCCTAATATAGCTTTCCAAGAGATCAAGGAGAGAGAATACATTAAAACAAATCCTACACTAACAACGGTGATACACCAGAAAAGGAGGGTCTCGAGAATAACTTCTCAATGTGTAAAAATAGGAGTGAAGTGAGGGTTAAAGGGGTGATAACAGTTCTCCACCATCTAACAACAACATTCACATCACCATTTCTATGTATACACAATAGTAATGAATCTTGCAAGAGCATAGAATAGACACAATACACCTACACTAAGATTTAAGAGGCAAGAAGAATGCAAACAAACACAGGAAGGGAAAGTACATCCATAAACTTGCATCTATAGCTTCATGATATGCACAGTTCAAAAATTTACAAATGAAATTCTTGAATCACCATGCAATAAATTCACTATAAGGGCTTGTAGCACATTGGCCTCATAAAACAAAAATGGAAGAGGTTTCTACTCCAAATTATTCCCTTTACAATGAGCCCAACACTTTAATTTATAGAGTTTTGAGAAGAGAGAGAGAGAGAGATGCAATTCCTGAAATCTACATTTCACCAATTCTAAGTTATAATAAACGAGGGAGGTTATTGATTTTGGACTTGAACAATAAATCTCAAGGTGTCCCATAACTTGCAGCAGTGAAATAATTATTTCACATGCTCATTAGATGTTTTTCCAACCACTTTTCAACAACTACATACAGAATCGGGCTCATTTTTCTTAAAACTCACCATCAAATATTCATTAATTTTTACATTTCTTGGTTTTTTTTTCCACAATATTCAATCCGCAATTCCAACGAGACTAACTTTTTGAAAAACTATTGAAAATTGCAAAATTTATGTCCCTTTGAGTGTGAGCATCTATTTTGAGTTTTCCAGGGATTTCTTGCATTTTACAGGACTGAGCATTTAATATTTTGGAGATGAAGATGTTTATTTTCTTTTTACCCACCTAACCTCATTAAAAATAAGAAATCTAGTTTTTGTGGTGTAGTGGATGTCGAATCCTTTCCTAAAATTCCGCTTTGTCAAAATCAGAGCTCTTGATCAAAATTTATGCCTATTTTAAGATCAGGGTAATCGGGCGTTCCATGTGAGGTCTTATAATCCGCATTAAACCACTTTCCCTTTGCATTGTAGGTATTGCGAGACTTTTGGGAACTCATGACATGGGGTTACAAGGGATGCTTGGGCCGCCGAGACCCAATTCACCCATAATGCACTCGCCTCCTTGAGTGAGGAAATTTTGCCTCCATAGGGAACTCATGTCCCTGTTATACTTGTTCTACTTAGGCCCATCAAACCCGTAATTTATTTCCCACCCAAAAATACCAAAACTTATGCTACCATTGTTTTTCAAAAATTTTGGGTTCATGGAGAACTCACATCCCTACAAAGACTTGGACCACTCGGTGTCCCGAGCTTCTGCCTTTTCCGTAATACATTGGATTCACAAATAATTTTTTCCTTAGCATTTCGCACCCAATTTAAAGATGATGAACCCTAGTTCAATCCACAACCATTCCACCCAAAGCCCCTAGACCCACAATACATAAAAATAGGTTCCTTTTCAATTTTTTCAAATTTTTAGAAAATTCTCACTAACTCCTTCAATTTTTCTTGAAAAGGGGAGTTATAGAAAATCAAAGGTGTGCCCCCAAAATCTAGATTTCTTGTTTTCACCATTTCCATCTGTCCAAGTCTAAATAAATTATAAAAGTTATTGAAATCACCCTGGGGTAAATTTCAAATAACAATTTGGTGACTCAATGGGGCCATTTTCCTGGTAAATGGAGTTCAACCAACTACCAAGCTATTTATTGGGCAAGGAGTCTCGTATATTTATCACAAGCTGATCTAAACTCTAAAACTTTACCCCTGGTTATTTTAAATGTCATTGCTTTCTTTTGGAGCTATCTTCTTCTTTCTGAATTCTCAACTTTCATAAGATAATATTGAAATCAATATTTGTGAGAGTAGAGAATGTTTTAAAGCCCAAGTTCCACTCTCTCCCAACAACCGCAATTGTAAGGCTGATTGATGAACATCTGTTAGTTTAGACATCATAGAACTCTATTAATTTTCTCTTTCTTTCTTCTTCTAAATGTTTCATTCCTTTTGACATGCCGCGTTGACCAAATTTGATCTCGGTATACTATTGTAGGCTGCAAGGATGGTTATCAAGCCTTGGAGATATGCATAGTGGATTTTACTCGTTGTTTCTACACTTACTAAAGGAGGAGTGAACATTGAGGACTGTCATATACCATGATTATCAAATCTTCCCCTCACTATGATCCCTTGATTTTAGGAACTCATTTGCTGATTTTAGTTGCTCTTCATTTGTTTGAATTTGAAATTTTTAACTGTTGCAAACAACTATGAGCTTCCCATCAGTAAGCAATTTCTCTTTCCTAAAGCGTGATGAACTATATACAAAGAATACACTATAAGAAATAGAACATGTGCTCAAGACACTTATGGAAATTAAAACCTATTCTAACCACAAAAGCAATGTGCACAAGCACTTAGAGGAATTAAAAAACCTAGACTAGTATGTACAAGGGTGAAGGGTGAGAAATTCTTCTTTCTAGTAACAATGTTTGAGGTAGATTCCATTGATTGGAATATACAATTCTTCACCATCCAACTTAGCCAGCTAGAAGGCATTGATACCTTTTCTTTCAGTGATCATATATGGACCACTCTATATGGCATCGAACTTGGAATGATTGTCCGGCTTTGCACGATAAACATCCCACTTCAAAGATTACAAGTATCTTGATTAGAATGTCCTAGCTTTAGCTTTCTTGTCAAGGATTCTCTTGATTAATACTTGATCATTTTCCATGGTATGCACTACATATTCTCTTGTTTCTTATAATTCTTCCAGCTTTCGAATACTTGATTTCCATGGGCTTAAACTCATCTAGTTCCAATGGTTTCATGAGTTTAAATGTCGAAAATCAAGTGATATAGGTAACACTTCTTCCTTTCCATATAAATATTATATGGAGAGATTCATGTAGACCTCTTAGGTGTGATTATATCATCCCATATAGATAATTTGAGTTTTGTATGCCAATTTCTCATATTCTCATGAATAGTTGTAATAATCCTCAACAAGTTCTTATTTGTGGACTCTGCTTGACCATTACCCCGAGGGTAATAATTCAAAAGTGTTGAGATAAATTTTTTTCTAACATCCCATTATGTGATTTTTGTGCCAAGAAATTCCAATTCATTATTCGATATGATGGTGGCAAGGAATCCAAACCTTGTGACTATCCCTTCATAGAAATCTAAGATGTTGGATTCATTTGCCTCTTTGAGTGCCACCACTTCAGTCCACTTGGTGAAATAGTCTGTTGTCATTAGTATCCACTTGTGGCCTTGAATTGAATTTGGATTGATAACTCTGATGAAGTCTAATCCCCATTGCATGAATGGATGATCCACTAAAATTGAATGAAGAGGTAAGGCTACTAAAATTTCCTTCCCTGTGAAGAATACACATTTTTTGCATTTCTTGATCCATGAGTAGCAATAACTAAACACAATAGGCCAATAGTAACAAGCCTTCATGATTTTGAGAGTTGTTATTCATGGAGCAAAGTGGCCTCCCACTTCCCCATCATATAACTCATGTAATATCTTCTCAACTTGACTTTTTAGGTTGCACCTCAATAACACCTCGTTCACATCCTTCTTGAATAGGATGTCATCAATGAGCACATACGGAATGGATTGCAATCTGAAATATAATCTCTTAACTTTGTTCCATCCTCGGAGGGAAACAACCTATTTGGAGATAATGGACCACGCCTCTTGAGTCCAACATGGAATGTGTGCATCATTAGCTAGTTGTTCTTGATCATTCTGTAGCACTAGGATTTCCTCCTCATCACCTTCTAACTCAACATGTTGTTTGGAAGCTAGTTATTCAAAAAAACTTTTTCCATGAACCGATTGGTCACTTTTATTTCAATATTGAAAGGAACGATAACCAGATCGTACCAAGCCAAGAACACAAATGTTAATCAAACACCACGATCAATAAGATGAAATCAATTCACTAGAATAGCTTTACATAAGACCTTTGCAAATAAATGAGCAACAATATCATATATTATTATGGAACTCAATGCAATACATTGAGAATAGGCCTTGCTTAAATAGGCAAGGAATAACAATATAATAACCAGTCAAGGTCATAGATCAAGCCATAAATCAAGGAAATAACTAGTCATCAAATAACTAGTGAAGACCCTAGATTTAGGAGAGAACTAGACATCAAGGATGTAGTCAATACCATAGATCAAGGAAAGAACTATACCTAACAACTAGATAATATATTCTAATATCTAAATAAAGTAAAAGAAATATCCACACACATAAGTGGGTGAGGATAAATAAAATAAAGGTAAATAAAGTACCTAGGTGAACATGAGCTAATGTAAATACCTACTCTAACAAATATCATATTCTATTACCCAAGTGATCCAACCTTCCCTCTTCTTGTTTAGATATTTTTTTAGGAGAAAGTCTTTGACACCATCATGAGACACTTGTAGTTGAATCTTATTATTTGATACCAAGTGTCTGAACTTCTTCAAACTCCTAATGAAAGAAAGAACATGATTTTTAATAAAATAATACCTTACTTTGTAATCTTCCATGATTTTATGAAGAATGTTATCGGTTGTTTTAAACCTTCTTTATTCAGATGTACCAAGATATCTCGAGATTATGTCTGATCCTCCAAAAGCATACAACATGAATTCCTTTGAAAATTTTGGGTTGATAAGATTTGGAGCTTGTGATATTGCATGCTTGATAGCCTCAAAACTCTCTTTGCCTCTCGTTGTCCATTTTAATGAAAGATTATTCTTCAACCTCATTTTTAATGGCTTCACAAGAGTGGTAAAATCGGGCACAAATTTGTGGACAAAGTTGATTCTTCCTAAGAAGCTTTGGAGATATTTCTTGTGGTGTGGAAATGGAAGTGTTTAGATGGCTTCAACTCTTTAGAGATCAATTATTAATGCTTCCTTTGAAATAATGTGGCCCAACAATTTCCCTTCGTGTTCCAGGAATAAACACTTTTTCAAATTCAAAGACACTTTGAATCTTCTACACCTTTGAAATAATTTCTTGATGTGAAAGAGGTGGTATGATGCATTCTTTGAGAAGATGGTGATATCATCTATATATACAAGCACTATCTTATTGATTAGTCCTTTGAGCATCATATCCATAGCTTGTATAAATTTTTGTCCAGAATTCGAGAGTCGAATGACATCTTTTTATAAGCATATGTGCCCTATTTGGTAGTGAAGGTTATCTTCAAATAATATTTTTCCTTCACCATTATTTTACTATAGCTTGAGTATCCGTCTAAGAATGAAAACCTTTCCAAACCAGGATACTAATTGAGGGATTTGTTCCGTTGAAGGAGGTGGAGAATGATATTTGAGTGAAGCTCTTTAGATCATAGAATTCTACACATAGTCTGATCTATCCATCTGACTTCCTTATTGGCACCAAATTTGTAACCCAACTTGAATGTTTGATAGGAAAGATGATGCTAGCTTCAATTATTTTGTTCAACTCTTTTCTCATGAGAGGTTCAATGTGAGGATTCACTATCCTTTGCTTCTATCTCGATAGGCTTGGATTATGGACCTAGCTCAATATTATATTTTGCTAGCTTTGGATTGAAACATCTCAAATCCTTATAGGTCCATGCAAAGAAATCTAAGAATTCTTCACAGTTTAAAAATTCATATTTCTCTTGTTGAGTACTTACTTTTCCAATTTGCAATGTCTTTCCTTCACCTACTAAAATGGGATCTAAATTTTCACCTTTTACTTGAATGTTTTCTTTTTCCTTACAGAACTTGTCATTTGGGTTAAAGATTGAATCCATGGTCACAAGACCCTTCGAAACTTTTTAGTTCTCGGTTGCACCACTTGGTCACGATATTGTTACTTCATTTTATCTTGGTTTCTAGCGGAGAACTCAACTTCCTCTTATAGAAGATTAACGATTTACTGATCATTATCAAAGACTTTCCAACTTGTGTTGTTATTTTTCACAACTGGTATTATAACCAATTTGATATGAGGCTGATTTTTCACACTTTTGATACTTACGACAATATCAAATGTCACCCCCATTGCTGAAAGTTTGTCATTTGCTTAATTTTTTTCTTGGGATGAAATTAATGCTAAAATATTTGAAATCTTCAATGACATTCCACACCTGATTTTTTAGTTCTTCAATAGATCATTCTTGGCATAATTTTTCCTTTTACTTGGTTCACAATTAGCTCACTACCTCCAAAGACTTACAAGTTCTTTATACCTCTCTTTCTTGCCCAATGCAATCTATGAATCAAGGCTTCATACTCAGCCATGTTGTTTGAGCAAGAAAACTAAAAATGGAAAGATGAGTAATTTTTTTTACCTTGTGTTGAAACAATCATACCTCCTCCTTTGGAAGATTGCCTACTCCTTGAGCCATCAAAGGAAATCTTCCATATCTCATTATAATCTTTAGCATCTAGCTTAGTGATAGTAGGAGGTGGTGAATTTTCTTCGTGTAAACAATAGACCCCTAATTAAGCTTCTTTCATTTCCTTGTGAGGGTCGAATGCATGTCTCTTATTGGACCAATTGTCAAGAGTTAATTCAAGTCGGTTCCAAATTTTTAATCTATTTCATAAGTTCCTGGACAATCTTCCTCATCAAAAGCCGAATAATTTTTATAGATTGGAATCGGTGTATGAGGATCAATATGAAAGTTTGCAATAGGATCATATATGATTGTATCATTATCTCCATACCTCATTCTAAATGACATGTGTGACCAATCAACAGATAAATAGCCTCCAATTTTAGTGGTGAAGTCTCTTGACAAACATAATACAAAGAGTGGTGGAAAGTCTATGACTGATACATCTTGTAAGATAGTCACATTAGGACATGCATGTAATGTAAGGCTTGAATATTTGATTACTCAAACTATTGTTACTTTTGTCCCATCCAATTGCACTACACCCTTAGAAATGAATTCATATTAGAGGCCCAACTGATCAGCTATTTGTTTTGGCATGACAAAGCTACTTGCTCCCGAATCAATCATGCAATTTTGGACAAGATTATTTCCAATAATTAGAGATATATAAAATAGAGGGGGCTTCATGTTTTTACCTTGTTGGCCTTCTTCATTTCTTCCCTGTTGGGATTTATTGGTAAGAATTTTATCTTGTTCTTTGGATGGTTGATTTGATGTGGACCAATTTACAATGGCATCTTAAAAGAGATCTTTTTTTCCTAGGATAGCTAATGACTCCTACATTGAGATGTTTAAATTTGTCTTCTTTATCTACTCAATGATATTGAATTGGGATGAGATATCCTTTTATAGCCCTTTTCCTTGTACGTCTTTCTCTTACATGTGGGATGTTGTAATCGCTAATTGAGCTAATTTGGGAGGTGGCTTGGGTTGATTACCAATACCTTGTTGAGTGATAGAGGGGTATGAATAATTTGAATTAGATGATTATCCCTCTCCAATATTTCTCTTCTTGGACCATGTATTGGCTGTTACACTTTGAGAAGGGGCTTGATTTATTCTGCATAAATTTTTAACTTTCCATTTGACAAGTTTGGTCTCATCTATTGATTTCCTTTGAGGCATGTCTCTTGTTCCACACCTATTGTTGTCACCATAAGAGCTTGATTCAAAGAACCATTGAAACACATTGAATGGTTTCGAGGTTGATTACATGGGAAGCACCATTCATATTCTTGAGCTATGTTATTTTTCATTGGTACCAAAGCTCTAGATGTGGATGCAACATTAGGATTATAAGGATAAAATGGCCTATTCGTAGGAGGTTTCACTTGGTTATGTTTTGTAGCTTGAGTAGGTGATCTATTAGGATGATATAGAGGCCTATTGGGTTGGGTTTAAGGATGATATGACCTAAAATTTTGATTTTGTTACCTATTAATTTTCACCAACTCATTTCCTAAGTTTTGAAACTACTTCATGACTTCTTGGAGCTCATTTGAGATACTAAAAGATGAGGTAGAAGCTTCAATGGAGCTATGATTTTTTGGGTAGGAATGGGAGCTAATGTAGGTGCTTGACTAGTGCTTGGACTTCCTAATTCTAGATAAAGAGGCATGGGTGGCCTTGTAGACACCAAATTTGGGTCATACGATGCCCTTTACCCCGTATCTCGTCCCGCAACCTAACCCTACCTCACCACCTAAAACCTTACACACCTAATGATTTATTAATTACCTTATAATTAATAAATCCACATCTTCAAACCCGCCACCTCATCTCACCACCTCACCATGACCTAGCCCTAACCCTAAACCAACCTAATTAAGACCTATGACTTGGTCCAGACCCACACCCATGACTCATCACCCCTCACCCGCATCAAAACAAACCTAATAATAACTTGACCAAGCCCACAACTGATCCCTCGAGAGAAAAGGAGGGAAAGATGGCTGTTTTACTAAAAATAGCCACTTTGACCTAACCAACATCGGTTCCTACTTGACCACCATCGGTTACGTAACCGCCATCGGTTCCCTGTTAATGACCTCCCCCAACCAAAAAGAAAGGATCCGGAATTCATTTGGGCAAGAAAGAGAAGTGAAACAAGTAGAAGAGGTTGCAGAGAAGAGCATCGAGTCGAAGACTGCAACTAAGCAACTGGATCACTATCACCCTCATTCAAGCATTGGAAAAGACTGAGGATAGCTTCATCAGCTCACTTTCTAATACTGGATCATCCGGACTAAGCTTTACTGTCACCATGACATTCCTTGGACCTGTATCTTCATCAGGAACCAGTAAGTATTATCTTGTAGTTCTTTGTTATCATTTTGCTTTAATTCATATTAAATGGGAACCACCACCTTTGAAAGGAAGTCTAATATTTCCTAGGCCTAAGGCAGTTCCTCACTTGTTGCCTAATTAAAATCTAGTGGTCTTGCGTTCTTATTTATAGGTAGTCCTTCCCAGACAAAAAGGAGTTCTTCACAATCGATCTGATCTCTCTATGGTACGCACACACCTTCCTAACATTCAATAGGTATTCCTCCTATCCCTAACCCTTATCTATTTCTCAAGATAATGAAAGGATAGAAGCAACTCTATTCCGGGAAAATTCTGTGTGAAACATTTTAGCACACCCGGTGGGACCCATTTCGGGTTTCTTTCTTTCTTACTTGCTTTCATATAGGGAGCATACTTGCTGTTTATTTTTGCTAAATATTCACAAAATATTTTTTCATTTTGGTAAAATAATTTTTCTTTCTTTGGAATCTTTGAACTAGTGAAAGTCATCTTCCTTGCTTCATCGAATATCATTTTTGATTTGGGTTTAAAACACGTGCATCACATTCTTGCTTGTTGTTTTTAATTCTAGTGAATATAGATTAAGTAACAAGTCGTACACGTGGGGGTGATATCCACGGTATTGATGAGAAATTAATCTTACTCTCACTGCACAACACATACCAAATCACATCATAATCAATACAACAGCTCAAACCTCCCCCCTTTCTGCGGTATTCCTCCGCCCGATTAAGGTAGCCTTATGAGCCACAACAAACTTGACATCTCCCTTAGGTCTTTCATTTAGGATTGACATCATCTGGAGTCTAAGGCATAAGCCCAAAGTGATTAAAAATAATCCTAGGGTTAGTCTATTGGTTTGTGTGTGCATCTTGCTTGTTTTTAGTTCTGTTTCTCTGTCATACACTGTTTCAGTGATCACTTCAAGACAGTTTGGTAGGTATATTAAGCATTGTTATCCCCAAACCAGTAGCTTCTTACATCCTCTCTTTGCTTTCACAGTGACCGACACTGGTCCCATACTACCGACATCGGTTAACTGACCGACACCGGTTACATTCTGACCGACATCGGTTATTCGAACGATATCGCCATCATGTGTTTAATAGCTTGACACACCGTAAACCTATCAATTCCAACATTTTATTGTTGTTTTTGTTCCGAATTGATTAAATCCCTGCTGTGTCCTCTTTTCCATGGTTGTTATCACCCGGAAACAAGTAGCAACCATGGTTTCACATGCCTATTCTGTGCCTTTTCCTAAGTCACCTTCTTCGCATCCTATGGGGAATCCTATGGATACCAGCAATTTTCCCAAGATCCCTGTAGGAGATAAGGAATTTGTCGATTTTTGGATGTTAATCCTAGCGCCAGCATAATATTATTTGTCTCATACCCCGATCGTGCACCTGACGGTCAGCTCCTCATTGGTATGCCTATTAGTATCGCCGCTCACTTAGCCCCTTCCCCATCTAATAACTCCACCTCACCATCTTCATCCTTAGCCCCGTCTCCCAGCTCAGTAGCTTCGGTGGTTCATACTACACCAATTGGTTTTCCTCTAGTTAACTGGGACCCAACATACCACTACCGTCCATTGCCCCTACCTCATCTCTCTCGCAGGTTGCCTCTTTCATCACTTGCTCTCTGCTACCTATACACACGAGTTTTCCCTCACAAGCTCCGCCCACCTTTTCATTTCCACAAATTCATTCGGTGGTCTCAACCTCTTAGATAGGACACCCTTATTCGGCTTTCCCAACACATTCATCGCCATTATCTTATCAACATTCAATCCCATCATTGTCTAGTAGCGGCTCTTGGACCAATCCTCCTCTATTTACAATGACAGCACCATCATCTAACCCAACCAATGATTTAATCAAACAGATGATGGACAAGATGCAAAATCTTGAGGCTTCTATTTCAGGAAGTCGTAACACCCTGACATATGAGCAAGTTTGTTGGGATCCTATTCACCCTTCTATCCCCCTTCATACATATCCTCCTCAATGGGAATTACCGAAATTTACTCGCTTTAATAGTAAGGAGGACCCTCAACAACACTTGTGATCGTTCAGACATGCCTGCTATCTGATTGCTCATGACGATGCCTTACTACTCCGTACCTTTCCCATGTCCTTATCAGGACCTGCCTTGGAGTGGTACAATGCTTTAACCCAACATTCAATCTTCTCCTTTAACCAGTTAGCCCAATCTTTCTTGGATCACTTCTCCATCAATATTTCCAAGAAAGTATCCATTACCGACCTCTATGCCATTCGACAATTTGAAGACGAGTCTATCGCAGATTTCGTTGGACGATGGCGGGGCCTCATCAACCAACTTACTTATGCCTTACCTCAGGCTGAGCTCATCAAACTTTTTATGCAGTCCTATGCTAAATAAATTTCTCCCACCCTCCAAATTCAAACTTTCCGCACCTTTGATGAGGCCTTTACTATGGCTCGAAACTAGAGATTCGAGCCTTAGAGAAGAGAAATTGAGGTTACGCAACAAAAGCTCAAATTTCTGGACCCAAGACTCTACCACCAAACCCAACACCACCAATTCTCACACATCGGCTACTTCAAAATCAAAGGGGTCCGTACACGTTGTGATGGTCAAATCTCAATCATTGCCTAATACCCAATACCCAAAAGCCACCTATAAGTATAAAGCCGAGCCCATCAACTATACTCCTTGGGAGAAAACTATGGTGTGATCTTAGACAAATTGCTTAAAGCAGAGCTATCACCTTGCCTCCTATTAAACCTCACTCCAGGTTTGATTCCACCTGCGTTATTCCTTCTTGGTATAAAGAAAATGAATTCTCAGAATTCTATCGTGTGAAGGGACACAACATTTAAAAATGCAAGATGTTGAAAAACATAGTGCAGGAAATGGTTGATGCAGGGGATATAACTCTCGATAATCCTAATGCCCCCGCTAATCAAAATTTAAAAATTTTCAACAAACCATTTCCTAACCATGCATCTAACAGTAACACAAATCAAGACACCTCAGCCGAGGAGAAGAGTGTTCATGAAATCCATGCAGTTTTCAACTCCCAACCAAAAGCTTCTATCGAGGAAATTCTGAATCAGGCCTCTTCACTAACGCAGGGATCCGCACCCCCTACACCACCATCAAGACAAGATGATAACCTTGCCATTCCTTTACCCATAAAGGAATTAACCACCCAGAGTTCTCTTCTCACAAATGAGTCTTCTTACACCACATCCCTGCAAGATTGTGAGCGGATGTTATCTAACTTATCTATTTCCCAAACATCTCCTTCCACCACTCTTGTTGCAACAGAAGAAGGCTTGCCACTTTTTCTGTCACCCTTAGAGGAGAAACCCCTTGAGCCTACATCACCAAACTCCTCAATCATAATGGATCCCCTCGAACATGCCCTCCTACCTATTAGTTCTTCATCACCTAAATCTTTCCAGCGACTAGTTGACCTCTTCGTACCCATTGATACAACGCCTCCTTTACCCCCTGTATCACACCCACAATGGACCGGGATCACAACCCATCTCTCTTCCATACCAAGGTTCCTGTTCACACGTGAAGAGTGTCATCCCTCAGAAGATAGATGAGTCCTATGGGAGCGTTTGAGTACACCATGCTCTACTCAAATGCAGATGACCGATCCAGACACCTCTACCATATACCCGAGGTGTTTACAAAAGCTCAAAATGCCTATGTCCTCATCTTCACCCCCCTCATCTCTACCAAATACCTCATCCACCTCTATTAACCTAACCAAACCTTCCCCTACGCTTGGGACTTCACCAATACCTAGCCTAACACACCCACCTAAATGATTAGATTTATCCAAAATAAAGCCATCCATCCACCTAGAGACAGACTCCAATCTCCTCAAGTCCAATCTATGCCTCTGTCACAAATAAAACCCTCACCATCACACCTACCTTCTATATTGGGACCTCACCCCTCCACCTTGCCTCAATACATCATACCTCCTGCGTTTTCTTTAAAACGACCTACACCTTCTGCACCCATACAGAGATCCACAGGTGTATCAACATCGTCACCCCAAATATCTTGTCCACCTACCAACCCTAAACAAACTCCATCATCAAAGGATTTGTTTGCTTGTCACTCCTCTTTCCCCGTGGTTGTTTCCTGCCACCACGTCATCTGTGGCCTCATCATCTAACTAGCTAAACATGACTTCTGCGTGAAGAAGCCATGTTTAGTTAAATCCAATTATCAAAACCCCTTGTCTAAACCACCACCCGTACGAACCAACCATACCCAACCATTACCAAAACCCACCCAATCAATAGCCTCATCTTCCTCTGACTTTGACCCACTCAAAGGATCTTACGCCAAGATCCTTGATATGTTGGTGGAGAATGCGACCATTTCCCTACCCCCACTCAGACCCTATGATCCATCTAAACCTCGACCTATAGGTTATGATGAGTCTAAAATCTATGCTTACCACCGCACACTAGGACATGATGTGGAGGGATGTAAAGCTTTGAAAGCCATCCTTCATCAGTCACCTATCTCGATAGAAAGGTTAAGAAAGACAACTTATGAAGGGAGAAACCTTTAGCTTCAATCACCTCTCCTGTACCACCTGTCCCCACCTCACCAAGATCTATCATTATTGCAACCCCACCTCTCGAAGACAATAACTTATCCCTACCATCTTCCTCCTCTCATGTTCACGAGATCAATATGATTAGTATTGCTACTCGAGGGTAGAAAAACAATGGGAAAGCTAAAGAAAGCACACCTGTGGCCTCTCTTTCTCTATCCGCCATCCCGATTGCACCACCACCTAAAGTGGTTATTCATGGACCTACCTACCCCATCTCTGATGGAGTTTCCCATCGTACCATGATCAAACAAATTCACCAATCACCTATAAAAATGACACTATATGATCTCATTCAAACATCTGAATCTCATTGACAAGCTTTAATTGAGATCCTTCAAGGGATAGAGGTCTTACATAATGAAACCTTTCCCACCGCTTCCATTTTAACACCTTACCATGTCACCTTTCTCACCAAACAACCTACCTCCACAACCACTTCGTCCCTCGTACAAGCCAAGCCGTTCTTTATCGCCGCTTTTCTAAAGAAGGAATTGTTGTCTTTGGTACGAGAAGATCCTGACCCTGCTCTTTTCATCTCGACTTATGTCCAGGACATCCGAGTACGTCGTGTTATGATTAACAGGGGTGCTAGCCTAAACATCATCTCTTCTAAAGCCTTCCAACAAATGAATATCCCTTCTAGCTACATGTGTGCCAACCCCACCATGTTGCATTCATTCAATGATGCTATTACTTCTACTTTAGGCACCGTAGAGACACGTACCTTACCCGAACTCTTCTATGTCCTTGAGGGTTAATTCCAATACAACATGTTGTTAGGCCACCCTTGGATCCGGGCTATGGGATGCGTTCCCTCCACCTTACATAGATGCATAAAATTCAAGTATGAGGGGAAGTCATACACCGTAAAAGCTGATGCTCCCCCCTTCAAAACCTGCAATATGTTATATCGCCCTAATGATGTGCTTGTACCAGTCAAGGCACCCATTCATCCAACCCAACCATCTACTTCGCCCACACCTCAACCATCCACCTTAGCCGCACCTACACCTTCAACCAATGAAACCACCGCCGCAAATACCACTTCCTTCCCCATGGACAACATCCCAACCTCAGATCCCTTGGTAGATGTTTTTCAACGCCTTACGCTGGGGAGTATCGCCTATATAACGTTAGCACTTTCCATACCCCACAGGAGTATGGACAGTTACATGCGCATCCTACCTACGACCGTCGTGTGGGGGAGGTGATCTCCTATGGACCGCCTAATTGCCACACCAACCTAACGTATGGGGGTGTCGACACATCCTCCATTACCCCTGAACCTCCCCTTGGTGTGGTTCCCTTCCAATCTGATTTTGAATATTGAACAAATCGTCCGCTTTCGCCTCACCTTCTTGACTTGCTTGCTTGGAAAGGTTTTGGTTTCGGTCTCTATGAACAAATCCGACATATAATCATTCCCGTGACTACACGTAAACAAAAATATCGTAGTGGTCTTAGATTTTTGAAACACTTACACCAAAGAAACCTCGTGTTAGTTGATCTCGGGAAGACAACGACATTACCTCTTCCGAACCATCATCACCTATTTTTCCATCTTCACCACGAGTTGATAGATCCGGAATCTATCCCTCTAACTTTTTTTTTGAAATGCTATCTTCCCGGGTCCTCTCACTTATCAATGCGATAATGAAGACCCATATTCTCTTCCCCTTCTCGTATCCGGACATGATCGAAGAAGACTCACCTTTAATTAATTTTGTTGAGTGCCGGATGACGACTCCATCCTCACCTTGGCGCGGATGACTCTTATATTCACCGCGCCTTACCATCTAAAACTCAAACCATGTTGAATGAATCGACTATAGAAATCAACATCCACATGGAGGATGATCCTCACATTGTAAAGATCAGACAATCTCTTGATGCATTAGAACAAACTACCTTCACTACCTTCCTCCGTGCCCACAACCAAGCTTTCGCTTGGTCCTACGCTGACATGTCAGGAATCGATCCTGACATTGCTGTCCATAACATTACTCTGAAACCCGACTCCAAACCGATTAAATGTAACTGAGAAAATGCATCCATGAATTGCCCTCTTGGTCAAAGAAGAGCTTCAACGACTCCTTTCTGTTTCCTTCATCTTACCTATTGACTATCCTCAATGGATTTCTAACATCATACCTGTCACTAAAGTGACAGGGGGACTTTGATATGTATGGATTTCTCGGGACCTTAACCTCACTTGCCCAAAGGATGACTTCCCCCTACCTAGTATTGATCAACTTGTTGATCTCACTACAGGCCATGAGATGCTTTCTCTCATGGATGGCTTCTCGGGATACAATCAAATTTTGGTAGCCCCGGCCGATCAACATAAAACCGCCTTCATTACTCCTTGGGGAACCTTCTGCTATCGTGTCATGCCATTTGGCCTTAAGAATGCTAGTGCGACCTATCAGCGAGCTATGAATTACATTTTTCATGACATTATGCACACTATCCTTGAGGATTATGTTGATGATCTTCTTGGCAAATCTAAACATCGTAGTGAACATCTCGATGTTTTAACCATTATTTTTGATCGCCTGTTACAATACTGTGTTCGTCTTCAACCAAAGAAATGTGTCTTTGGTGTCATTTCAAGAAAAATCCTTGGTTTTATCATCTCTTTGCGTGGCATTGAGGTTGATCCGAAAATTCAAATCTATCCTAGAAATGCCCCCACCCACTAACCTCAAACAATTGTGTAGTTTGCAGGGAAAACTCCAATCTATCTAGCGTTTCATTTCACAACTTTCAGACCGATGTCAACCTTTCCATCATCTCCTTAAAAAGACATTGTCTTTCAATGGAGCGAGGAATGCCACCAAGCCTTTGAGGCTCTTAAAGCTTATCTCTTGTAGCCACCCATGCTTATCCCACCTCAGGATGATCACCCTTTCTACCTTTACCTTTTTCCACAAAACATTCTCAGGAGCCATTCTCGCACATCGTGACTCGAGCACCAAGAACAAGTAGTTTATTACATAAGTCGTACTCTTATGGATTACGAGACTAGGTATACACACGTATAAAAGTTGTGCCTAGCCCTATCATTTGTGGCCACCAAACTCCGACATTACTTACTGAATCACAAAACTTTTGTCATCACCAACGCTGACCCCATACATTATATGTACGCCAAACCTTATCTAAACCAACGCATTGCCCGATGGCTTATGCTACTCACCGACCTCAACCTTGAGTTTGTACACCAAAAATCAGTCAAAGGACAAACTATCGCAGACCAACTCGCTGGAAGCCCCTTTACCTAGGGAACAATTTACCAATTTTACTTTCCCTGATGAGCTCATCGTAACTCTTTCACTCAGTGATGTGTCATATCCAATGACCCTCTTCTTCGATGGATCTAAATGCTAGCACGGTGGAGGGGTAGGTGTTGTTCTCATTCCTCTTGAAGGTGAACCTATGCCTCTTTCATTCAGGCTTGATTTCCCCTGCACTAACAACATGGCGGAATACGAGGCCCTTGTTTTAGGTCTCCATGTTGCATTACACTTAGGTGTGAAGTGTAATAAAATTTTTGGCGACTCTCAATTGGTATTCAATCAAGTTACGGAATCTACCAATGTAAAAATGAGGAACTTCAAAAGTACAAACATTACGTGGATTCACTTTTGACCTTATTTACTCATTATTCTATCCAAACCATTCCCCGCTCAACTAATAAATTTGTGGATACTATGGCTTGCTTGGCCTCGCAAATTCCTGCCTCACCAACTGACTCTGACATATTTGTCTTGGTCCAACAACTCTTTGCCCCATCTTACTCAGTCCCGGATGTTTGTATGGTAAATAATGTATCTACTGATTCACAGGATACTTGGTATCACCAATTTCACAACTACCTTACAACCTCTGTTCTACCACCTGACCTTACTAGTAATGGAAAACATGCTTTTCTTAAAAGTGTTTCTCGTTATGTCATCATGGGGGGACTCCTCTATAAACGTGGCTTCGATGGTATCCTCCTTTGCTGTCTAACCGGTGCTGAAGTCGCTCATACCACCCAACAAATCCATGATGGACTTTGTGGCGGGCACTTTAGTGGCCTCGCCATGGCCAAGTGGATCCTTTGTCTAGGATATTATTGGTCTACTCTCAATAAATACTGCTGTAAATATTTTAAGCGTTGTGTTATGTGTCAACAACATGCCAACCTTCAACATACTCCTAGCCACCCAATATAGGTCGCACGAGATCTTTGGCCTTTCTCACAATGGGGTTTAGACCTTATTGGTGAGATTCACCTGCCTTCTTCGAAACGTCACCATTGGATAATCACAAAGAACCGAATATTACACTAAATAGGTGGAGGCCATTCCACTCATTTCAACCAAAAAATAAAAAATCATAGAGTTCATCAACCATCACATTATCTCGTTGTTTTGGTGTTCCTCATCGCCTGATAACAGATAATGGAAAATCTTTCAAAAATAAGTTGTTACAAGACCCTCAGTGACAACTTTGGTATCAAACTTAGCTTCTCATCACCTTACTATCCACAAGCAAATGGTCAAGCCGAATCTTCTAAGAAAACCCTAACCAAAATTATCATGAAATTCGTTAACGATTATGGAAATAATTGGCTTGATCACATCCCCTTTGCCCTTTGGACTTATCGTACAAAGCATTCGTACCTCCACTAATGCCACACCATCCTCTTTGGTATTTGATACCGAGGTTGTCTTTCCTCTCAAAATACAAATCCCTCCCTAAGAATATCTCTCCGTGATATTCTCACCAATGATGATTTCTCGCTAAGAGCGGTTAGCCCAATTAGAGCTTCTTGACGAGCGTCGTCTTACAGCTCTTGACCACCTTCAAATCTATCAAAAGCACATCAAGCGTGCTTATGATAAGTGAATTCATGAGCGTACCTTTCAGATTGGTGATCTTGTCCTCAAAGAGAATCAACATGTGACCAAACTAGAAAAGAGAAAACGTGGAAAATTTGCTCCTAATTGGATTGGGCCTTACATTATCACTCACACTTACGGATCAGAACTTACCGTTTAGCTTCGCTTAATGGTAAACCTGAGCCTGAACCCCTTAATGCCTTGCATCTCTCGACCATTCTACTATTGAATTTAGTGTTACATCACTTCTTATCTACCTTGCGCTTGTCCCTTGAGCTCATTTACCACCTCATACACCTTTTTTTTGTCATGCATCTCAAAGTAAAATCCAACCCATGTAGTTTGATCATCACCTCCTCTTAAATATGCCTTCTCCTATTTAGTCTGGTCCATGACTTAAAAGTATCAAAGTAACAAGTTCTCAATTATAAAATTCTCGGGATATTCTTGAGTCAAACTTCTTGCAAAACTAGATGCTTCATGTCAAACCGACATCTAGACCTCTAAGCTATAAACTAGATTGTTCCTCAAGGACAAATATGTGCAAAGCTACATCTCGCTCTTATAAACTAGATTGTTCCCTCGAAGGACAGCTATGTGTAAATCCGCATCTGCTATTATAAGTAGACTGCTCCTCAAAGGACAAATATACAAATTCGTGCTCTATCGAAGCTTCTTGCATTGATCGCTTCGTGAAGACCTCAAGAACAAAAAAATGTATATCCTATATAGACTTCCCGCACCGATCAGCTTTATATCCTGAAAAATAAAAGCGATTCAAAAGTAATTTTGAGTCATGGACTTATCTATTTTGGTTTGGTTCTCTTCCGTCGAATAATCACCTTATAACAAGTTCTTTGCGCTCCACCATACCATCCACCTCACCTCACCATTCTTCACAATAAAAAAAAAACTCAAGGGACATGCGTATATCTCGATATATTGTGATTATACAACTCTTTTCACCTATCGACTTCTACTTTATGCAAGGTACCTAGGGATTCAAGCTCATCCTATGATAATACGTGATTTGTTCAGCTCTTTTCAACTATAGGACATTTTTTGCCTCTTTTACCCGAATTTGGGATTATATGTTGACCTTAATCAGGACACGGTTCCCTTATGCTTGGGTAAGCTAACCCTCGCTTCACCTATACCTTACCAACTCCAACAACATTACCCTACCAACATCAAACTTTTACCAACCAACAAATTACCTAAACACAACCAAATTACCTAAAATCATCTCTCCCTGGTCCTAAGGGAGAACTACATCTATCTGAGGCCCCTCCTTGCTTTGTGCAATGGGCTATGTAGGCAACACTTAGGAGACATGGGGTCTCCCAAGGTTAGCTCGACCATCCCCTATCATAACCTATCATGTGTTGTGTTTTTGCTTAAAAATATAAATGATTTTGTATATTTATATTGATAACACTCACCTTTGTCCTTTATCAATTCAAAACATTCAAAACACAAACATTTCTTATTATTATCATAAACTCAAAATCACCATACATATTTAGTTTTATTTAGATGTTAAACACATACATCTTCTATATCATCGACACGCAGGTCGGCATCCTTATTTATTCTTCTACCCCTATAAAATTCATGTAACATCCTCATTTTATAACTTAGAACAAGCGAAAAAAAAAAAATTTATAATTGCATCCTGGTTCTAAATACATAATTTAGAACTCACAAATCAAATAACCATTCTTATATCGATAACCATATGCAACAGAATGACTCTGAATACCTCCGATCTATTCATTCCATGACTCAAGAACCTCACCGATCTATTCATGAGTAATAAGAGTTGGCATTTTATTTAATGCTTCACTCTCGCGGTTCTCTTCCCTATTCTGGGAATTCAGAATGCTCTGTCCAAGGAACCTAACTGAATAATTGTTACCATCATTCATCGGCATCTCATCCCTTAGACTAGGTGAATTAGGACAATGCAAATAAGAAATGACTTGCGATACTTTGGCCAAAGATTTGAAACATACTGTTTATGTCTCGTATTCCTTAACGGCATACTCATCAATCTGGAATACGCCCTTCACCCCATTCTTATGTTATATAGAATGTCTTATACCGACTCCTGTCAGTCCTTCCTCTCACAACTTAATCACTCGGAGACAGATTAACAAGGTGATAATGTTATATGGATGCCCACGAGGATTAGGGATATGGTGACATACTGGTTCAACCCTGCAGTTAAACTAGTGTGTCATGATACCCCGAATCTCCTAGGCAGCCTTATAACATGGCCACATTCCTAATTGGTCCCAGAGTAACTCGTCCGAGATCAAAGTGTAAATCTTAGCGATCAATGCAAAGGGTGTCGTCATAAGTCACCTGCATTGTTGCAACTTCGAGAAGATCCTAATCTTCTCGGAGGTACAACCCCACAGTTGACTTGTGCCGTCATCCTTTAAATCCGCCTCGAAAATATCTACTAAAGAATATGCGTTACGCACGTTGAGTTTTTAATTACATCAAAGACTTTCCCCTAAGGTTAGCCTTTCCCGTTCCCTGGATTCTTTGTCTTAAGATAACCTTCCTCAATAAAGCCCATTGCATGGTGGAGATATTGAGGTTAAGGTCTCATCAAGGAGTTATTAGAATATACATGATTCTAAAACAACAGAATTGGTCAATATCTCATAACCTTCGTATGAGATTGCCATCTGAACCCCATTAGATTTATTTCAGTTCTCTTAACTGAATTTATATCATACTTATTAGTATAAAGATATAAATGGTTAAGAATCCCATTTAATGTTGTCCTGTCATACTGAGACTAGGGATTAGTAATTTACCTCAGCTTGATTAGTGTTCTGCTTAGGTTCATTTTAACCCTATCTTTTAAAAAGACAATGATTTAAACTTTAATTTAGCTTTCGATAGAACAAATGAGAACTACTAAACACTCATAAGAATTCAATCACATTTTCTTTAAGCTTTTATTGAAAATCACAAAAGCATCCAAATTACACAAAGATAACATTGCCACTCTGGTATATAAACCGAAGAAGGTCAACTATCAGAATTAAGAATACAACACATAAGTATCAAATACTTATTTCCATTCCTTCGTAACTATAAAAATACATTTTAGGAATTCAACATACTTGATACAATGCTCAACGGAAAAGGAACATCTTTCCTCATTTAGTACATTAGAAAATCAAGTCAGAATTCATTATAAATCAATTAAACAAGCTCGATCATCTGTCGATCTGCATTGCTTTTAACACTTACGGCAACCATCTCGCAAAATAGTCAATATGAGTCGCCGATGAACTGAGCATGATAAGCACTAACTTTTAAAACAATTGCAATCCGTCAATTGTTTTCATTAAACGCCCTGTTTAAATGAGATCAATTAACCCAACAAGTAAACACATTCAGACTATGCCTTCGTATTACAAAAATGACTACAAATGTGTAACTCTATCATTGTTACAGAATAGTCCTAAACTTTTCTCAAATATTTCATCAAATATTAAGAATCAAAGAACGAAAGTATCCTAAACAACCATTTGAAGTCAATATCAGCAACATTGGACAGATCGTTCCATTCATCTGAAAAAGAAATAGCATAACAACTCTTGAGTACATCAATATGTTAAAAACAGCTCCTACTATTACAGATATCAACATGTATTAAAAATAATAGAAGAGAAAGAAACAAATCATTCACGCTTCCTTTCACACAAGTTCACTACTGTACCGTCTCCACATATGGAAAGCATTCACCCGGTAAGCATACGAACAAGTCTCGACAAGCCACAAGAAGAATCCTCGCTTAAAATAAAAAATAAAACACAACAAATAAATTAGTCGAGTCCGTCAACAAAGACATCGTATTGTTAAAACTTACAATTAAGCAACTACAAACAGGTAGCCCCCATGCCAAACAATGATGTCTATCTACCGTAGACTCGGAGTGACCTTTCACAAAAAGCGACAGAAGAAGATAACACACCGTTACTTGCTTTAGTGCATGCATAACAACTCCAAATTCAAACATACACAAGAATGGATAACAATGCGAAGAAAACGTATCACGTCTTCAATCCCAATAACAACCTACAGCCCGTTCAAGCCTTTCTTACTGTGTAGGGTTTTTAGACCCAAGGTAGAGTTCAAAAGGGGTCTCCTTTATTGTCGCAGTCGACAAGAGACTTGAAAACGTTAAGCCATGACATTTCCCTATGGCTAAGCAAGAGATTTTTAAACGAAAACCACGCACCATGAACAGTCACATTAAACGGGTGTGCAACCTGAAGAAAATATAACATGAGACATCGTAGTCACTTCGAACGCAATCAAAACTGAAAGTATGTTGTTCACAACCTACTTTATAGAAGCCATAATTCATGATGTCAAGCTATTAAAGAAAGCCAACAAATCCAAGAACATTACCTGTTCATACTCGGGCTTCTACAGGCAACAGTGACATATATTACCATTCGAGGATTTAAAACTAAGTCCATAACCAGTGTTCACAGTTTAGCTTCCCAAAAGCCGACATACAAGATAACTTTCCATACTCACGGTACTCAACGGCGTCAAACAATAGTAAACCAACAGGCTTAAATTGAGACAATAACACTGTTTAATTATCAAGTTCCACTGAGTTTAAACAATAGTAAACAAAATAATAAAATATGATGAATCCATCCGTGCCATCAATGGCAACATTTAAATTCAGGCAGAACAAATCAGAATACTGAATTTCCAAAACAAGGAATCCAACGGTACCCTTACCAATATTTTTCGCACAAGATTGCATAGAATGGAGACGTAAAAATACACCCAAAGAATCTGTACCACAAGATCCTTGCGACACGACTGTATTCTTACAAAATAACAGAGGACGAAATACATGTTATTCCCTTAAGTCGTTGGCACATCAAATTCCAATATTCAATTATATTCAACTTGAACAGTGGTTCAAATACATATAAACCATTCAATTGACTCCACAGAGTCGTTCAGATTATAACAATATAAATCTATATATATATATATATTGCATACTGTTAACGGGTTTATACCCATAACCACAAAGCGAGGGAAAAACATCTCCGCCAGGTCATAAAGACTACAGTAACACAGTAAGTTACCTCTTCCCAACAATTTAAAAGACAAAACGAAACCCAACGAGTATCAATAGCCACTATCACCAATAACCACGACAGAGCTTACAAAGGTTCAATATAACTGAACAATCATACGATATCCATCAGTATCCCTTCTAACAATTTCCACAACAAGTATTAACAAAATATTATATACATTTATATATATCAACATGCATCAATAGCCTGTACCCATCGGGAGGACAATTCGTGGACTCACACAGAGCAGGCCTAGCACAAAATCTTGCTATATTTTTGCATATAAAAGCCAGAATGCAAACACCAAGAAATATAGCAACCGTTCGAATATAACAACACCCATCAAGGTGTAAACAAAAAAATCGAACCAGAAGAGATACAGTACCAAAAATCACACAAGACCACCAAGGAAAAATCATCTATTTCCATAAATCATTTGAACAGAGTTGTTCTAATGAAATCACTTGAAAGACAGCAAGATTTTTAAAGGTTAGGGCCTAACATGCCTGGATTTTTACTCAAAATTCCGAAGCAGACCACTGGAAGAGCTCGACTTCCTTTTCCTTTTCCAAGTTAGAGCGACCAACAAAATTTTGCTATCTCCAAGACATATATATTCCCCTTGCTAGAGAAAAGAGCTAGATACGCTCATACTGCGCCATGCAACACCAAGAAGATCGGTGTGAAGAACCAAGCAATGTAGAAGGAAAACTGAAATTCACGATAAGCCAAACAAACCAACAAATTCCCGGTTTGTATGCCTTCCTATGAGTTCTCGAGCTCGACTACCGAGCACATTGAATGCATTTACACCAACTTTCCCAATCAAACTCCACTGCCACCAACCGCCAAAATTGGCGACAGTCAAATAAAATCCCCAGACCATTTTCAGTTTTGGCGACCTGCCACGTCGGCTTAGGTTAGTTGTTCCTAAAACCTCCGCCAAGACCTGTCCTTCATACTTATCCAATGCATTAAATAACATAGAAAAAGCCACCCATGGTTCGCACCCCTCCATAGGTCCCCTTATTCCCTGCTCAACAGTTAGGTTAGTATCTTAGGTTAGAATTTAGGATAACACCCAATCTAACTTCTATAAGCATAGATACTAACTTAGGACATTAGTTCTTAGCCTAGGTCTAGGTTAGATTATCACTAATCTAACCCCTAGGTTAGGTTTAGTTTTAGGTTACTAATCAATAATAATTCCAGTTAGGTCTACATTCTATACGCTCAGAAAAAGACTTACAATCATTCATTCTCGAACAGGGTTAGCTTCTGTTCCGCCTTAGGCTACAGAATTATATGAAACCGAATTATTACCGGGTCCATGATCGAGACCTTCCAGATATACTTCCATATCGGGAACCAATCCATTTCACATGATCAACCTGAGTCATACTCCTGACTAGCTTATTCAATGCTTCTAGACCTTGCAACCTGTTCAAGGTCTGTAATTTTAATTCATCACGAACAAACTTAGAGCAATACTTGGATCAATTCCACTGATCCAATGCCAAGTGAGAGTGATCCTTTCTTCTGAGTTCCGCCTCATGGAGAACGTCAATGTAAATATCCTCAATTTGAGGGACATGGATCGGATCGAGCTTCACTTTTGGCAGGCAGCTTCTTGGGTCGAAGGTAGGCCTGGCTGGGAAGTCATGCTTCAAGTTGAGTAGCTCCAGCTCTACGAACATTTCCTTTGCCTTATGGTGGGTGGAGCATGTGTATCGGCCCACTTTGAGGGGGAAAGGAGTTCCACCCTTCTTTCTTTTGAGGCACTTCTCATGGTATGTGACCAGCTGCCTTGACAGTTCTAGTAGAATCAGCTTAGGCCCAACATACCTTGGTAGCCTGGTTGGCTCTCCCAAAAAGTCAAAGCAGCCCTCAGATAGGTGAACGTGGGAAATTGGGTGAACAGGGCCCCCCATTTCTCTGTGACTGCCACTATGTTTTTGGTCATCCGGCTATGAGTCATGTTTGGCCTCAGTAGGCAGATGACATGATAGAAGAATGCATCGTTAACTTTTGTGAAATGTTGGATGCTATTCTCCAGCCTCAGCTCTGGGTAGTAATCAAATATCTTGGCCTGAGGCCATACTCCACTTCGGTTCAGCCCCGGATAATCCCTTGCCGACGCTGCAGCGTAGACTACATAGGAGTTCATATGGAACACTCCTGTTGTGGCGAACTGTTGTAGCTGCTCAGAGATGGTGCTGCTTATTATTTCACCCCAGCAAAAGCGCTGATCGGGTAAATTTTTATTCATTGTCTCCAAGTACCGCAGCATCCACTTATGGAAATAGTGGGCATCTGAAAGCCCGAAGACTCTGCTCAGGAAGGTGATAGTATCGCTGAGCTCCTCTGAGAAATCACTTCGGTGGATAGTCTGTGGCCACCGGGTCACCGCCTTCTTGTTCTTTAGGTAGACCTCATTCATCAACTGCATGCACTGGTCTTCGTTGTCTTCCCAGGCCTTGATGCATTCTCGTTGGCTAACAGCCACGAAGTTCCGGTGGTGAGGGATGCCGAGCATTATTTCAAAATGACGGGCAGTGAGGTTTATGACTACCTCGCCCTTGCTATTTTCGACACATCTTGTGTCTTTGTTGTAACATTGGGCAATCACCATCATGAATTCGTTGTTGACAGTACTCGGGGATTCCTCCGGTGAAGTGCAGGGCACTGCCTATTAACTTGTCCATCCATGGACTTCTTGTAACTTTCTGAGTCCTAACCCAGAATTCCTCCATGTCAATGTGACCCAATTCTGAGTCTCTGACATCCATACTGCACTCAGCCTGTGATTCGGGCATCCTGACCCTCTGATATTTGTATTTCATCTCTTCTTCTGTCAGCTTAGCCTTTCCTCTTGGTTTGGTGGGTTTCTTGCTTGACGTAGACATGTGTTCTTTCGAACTCAGTTGCTGATCTGCATGAAGAAGAAGTGAGACCCAATCCACAAAAGTTGAATTAGTCATTTGATCTTCCATTGGAATGCTAGCAGAAGAAAGAGTTAGAGATTTTAAGGCTTAGGGTGCAGGGCGCATGAAAATTGCATGTTGCAGGCCAAATGGATAAGGCGCACAGAAAAAGAGTGTTGCAGAGGTTATACTGGCGCCAAAGGCGCATGGCGCACGGATGTAGCAGATTGCATTTTATAGCAGGGCGCATGAAAATTGTGTGTTACATTGGGATTCGGTGCGCCCTTTGGCACATGGATGGATCATGTAACATGGACTTTTCGTGCGCCAAAAGGGTTTACAAAACATCATGTTACTGCAATCGGGGGTGTGCCCGCGCCTTTATAGCTTTATACTTGCGCGAATAAGGCTTGTGTTGCATGGAAGCTAGGTGCACCCTTTGGCGCATGGAAACGGGATGTAACATGGATAAATGGTGCGCCAAAGGCTTTTAAGGGGGGCGCAGATGGACACTTGTAGCATGCGAGAAAGGCGCGCCTTGAGGGCGCATGAGTTCTAGATGCAGCATGACAAATGGGTGCGCCATTGGCGCGGGTTTAGATCATGTAACAGGGCGGGTAGATGCGTCAAAGGGGCGCAACTATTTTTAGTGTAACAAGGTGTGCCAGTGCACCACAGAACTAAACTCATAGCTCAAACCCTTTCTTTCTTTCCTCCATTTCAAAGGTTGCTTGGACATATAAGGTTTCATAAAAATATTTTCAGACCAAGCCTTTTCAAAACAACACTCTTTACCAGCAGATCTAGAAAGAGGGAGGGAAGGGGGGAGAAGAAGAAAATGAGACAGGACAGCACAGGGGAGGAGCTAGCTTAATCATAATCTCATTTTAAAACCGGCCAGCAAGCCAAAACACAGACCAAGAACACTCAAAGAACCAAAAGCACAAAATGGAGAAGAGGGAGAACCTCTCACCTTGGATATATAGCAAAATTTTGGAGAGCGGGTCCACAGGGCGATGAAAACGACGGAGCAGAGGCTGACAAGTCCAAAATGATCACGTGCTTTACAAAAGAATGAAAATGATGTTGGGCGTGCACGTATATTTATAGAAAAACTGGTCATCAATGCGCCAACCACTTTTGAAATGGTGCATGAAAGTTGTTGTCGGCGATAGGAAAGCGTGCGCCCTTTGGTGCACCATATGCATTGTCGACATGAAGTTATGTGCGCCCTTTGGCGCACCAAAACTTTGTGTTGCAGTGATATTATGTACGCCCTTTGCGCACCGAAAAGTAGAGCAACAAAAGCAATGTCAACAACAAGGCGCATGCGCCTTGGCGCACGCAAAAGAGACTCAACATCCTTTGGTGCACCGAAAGACGTGCTAACATGGAAAACCATGCGCCAAAGGCTTTTAAGTGGGCGCACTAAAACTTTGTGTTGCAAGGGCAAATCCATGCGCCCGTAGCCAAAAAAGGCTCAAAAAGACTAAGTTCGAAAACTAGATTTCCCGGGAAGGGATTTTACAACGTTTCGAACGCGAAGGATCCCTAACGAGGGATCGAAACAAAATTTTCGGTATGGTTATCGGTAAAATTTCCCTTGTCAATTTTACGGGATAACAACTGGCTCTTTCTGGGGACTATCCCCGAGCAAACTCGAGGGTAGAGAATCCCAGATTTCATGTGCCTATCCATTGGGTACGGAGTCAAAAACAAGGGGGACCGGAGGGAAGACAAAGGAAACACACAACCAACCGAAAGCAAACACACGACGAAAGAAAACACACAACTAAAAAAATAAACTGTACAAAGAAGAGAGCAAGCTCTACTTCCTGAAGATCTTGAGATGTTGCCCGCTATAGGGAAGCGGGAGTTCAGCTCCATCCAGATATGAGAGATAGAAACTATTCTCTCCATTGAGTTGCTTGATTTTGAAGGGCCCTCTCCACAGGGAATCAAATTTTCCGTGCATGCCCTTTGGCTCTCTTCGCTTGTCCCACAAGAGGACAAGGTCTCCCACTTGAAAATTTCTCTGCTTGGCTTTCTTATCAAAAAGCCTCTTTACTTGATTCTGATGTTCAGTGATCCTGTCGACCACTCTTACTCTCTTTTCTTCAAGTTCCGCAAGATACATGATTCTCTTTTCTAGAGAATTCTGGAAATTTTCATCTTCGATTACTCATGCCAAGCGTAGAGCAGGAAGTTTAGCAGAAATGGGAAGTTCGACATCGCTTGCCATATAACACTTGAAAAGGTGACATGCCGAGAGATCTCTTGGGAGTAATGCGGTCCGCCCACAAAGCGTCGTACAAAGACTTGTGCCACATCCGTTCGTTCTCATCTACTAATTTCCGTATGATGGTCACCAAGTTCTTATTACTGGATTCCGCCCGACCATTTCCCTGAGGGTAATAATCCGAGGCATGCGCTAAAGTTATCCCATATTCATAACAAAAACTAATAACTTCCCGTGAGGAGAAGTTAGAAGCATTATCAACAACAATTTTGTTTGGAACGCCAAACCTGACAATGATATTTTCTTTGATAAAACTGCAAACCACCTCAGAAGTGGCATGCTTGACAGGTATGGCTTCCACCCACTTAGTGAAGTAATCTGTCATTGTATAAGGACATAGCTATGTCCGGCACTCGATTGAGGATTGAGTGCGCCAATAAAATCAATTCCCCATTGCCTGAATGGTTCATTGATAATGACCGGCCTTAGGGGAAGGGCAGCCAACTTGGGCTTGCCGACGAATTGCTGACAGGGTTCACACTTTGCCACCCAGGTAGCCGCATCTTGAAAGAGCGTCGGCCAATAGTACCTGGCTCGAATGATCTTGTGTGCTGTCACGGAAGAAGAAAAATGGCCTCCACAGGCTGAATTGTGAAAACTTTCCAGCAGTTTTACTTGCTGGGGCTTGTCAACACATCGCAGGAAGACACCGTCTATCCCGCGCTTATATAAACCGTCATCCCAGATGACATATTTAGCTGCCCTGAGCTTTATAGTGTGCTTCTCCTTTGCAGTTAGGTGCATTGGGCATTCACCGTAGGTAAGGAAGAAAGTGATGTCGGAGTACCACTCATCACTAGTTGCAATAAATAAAACTAGAGGCAGAGAATCAGGTTCCTCTGAGGGCTTTGCTCTTCGTCGATGCACAAAATCCTCTTTTCCTTTAGGTTTTCTCGAATCTTTGTTTTCAGCCATTAGCCGACACATGTGCCCTTGCCCTTACCAGCTTGGTTGGTTTAATATCCAGGTCATATTCCTGGACCTTTGCGATCCAATTCCTCTCAAACTTCCTAACTCCTGCTAAGTTAGAATTGATTTCACCACCGTGTCAGGGACCAGCACCACCGTATGCGAGTTTAGAATGTAATACCTGAAATTCTTCACTGCTTTGACAACGGCAAAGGCATGCTTTTCCAATTGAGTCATCTTCAACTCGTGAGGCTTGAGGGGAGAACTCATGAATGCAATCGGGGATTCAATGTCTTCGGAATTCTTTTGCATTAAGATTGCAGACACAGTATGTTCCGATGCGTAGCTATACATGATGAAGTCCTTGGAGAAGTCGGGACATACCAGGACTGGTGCACGAGCAACAGAAGCTTTTATTTCTTCAAATGACCTTTTCCCTTCTTCACTCCATCTGAAAGTGGGTGATCCTTTCATCATGTTCAGTATGTGGCGAGTCTTTTCGGCAAAGTCAGGAACAAAACGCCTAAGAAAGTTCACCTTTCCGAAGAAAGAATGAACACCAGTCTTGCTTGTAGGCAGAGTAAGGTTCTGAATAGCCTTAACCCTTTCAATATCTATCTTCATTCCTTCTTTGCTAACCACATGCCCTAGCAACTTCCCTTCCATGACTCCAAAAACAGACTTTTTGGGATTTAGGGAAATTCCATGTTCTCGGCACCTGGCCAATACTTGCTCCAAGTGATCACAATGATCACTTCATTGTTTAGAGAACACGGTCAAGTCATCTAGATAAACTACAATGACTTTTCCCATCATACCTTTAAATGCAAAGTCCATGGCCCGTTGAAAAGTAGCACCTGCATTAGTTAGGCCAAAAGGCATCCTGCTGTAGGCAAATGTACCCCAGGGAGTAGTGAATGTTGTTTTGAATTGATCTTCAGGCGAGACTTCAATCTGATTGTAGCCTGAAAAACCGTCAAGCATGGACAACATCTCTGATCCAGTTACTGCTTGCAGAACTTGATCCATTATCTGAAGAGGGTAGTTGTCTTTCAAATGCCAAGCTTGATTCAAGTTTTGAAAGTCTACGATATGCGTATCTCACCGCTTTTTCTTATGACCGGCACAATATTTGCTACCCAAGTACTGTGATGGATAGGGAAGATGATTCTCGCATCCATCATCTTCTGAATTTTGGCCTGGATGGTACCCGAGATCTTAGGATTATAATGCCTTTGCTTCTGGTGAAAGGCTTTGACATCTTCTTTCAGCGGTATGTCATGCTGAACGTCCTTTGGCTTGAAGGACTTTAGATCGGCATAGACCATGCCAACACATCCATATATTTCTTCAGCAACTTGACAAATTTCCGCTTCTCTTCAGGTGTGCAACATTTGCCAATGTTTACAAATTGTGGGTGTGCCTCAGAACCTATATTGACTGGTTCTGTCTCTGGGGATGAGTCAGGACCATCTCGCCTCTTCTTTTTCACAAAACGGTCATGCCTGTCAAACAGGTGCTCCAGAGAAACCAGGCCCTTCGAATTTTATTTCCTTTGAGCTGACATATGCCGTCTTTCTCCTCTGATTCATGGTTTTGACCGTTGATTGATTCACGGCATGTAGAAGTGGATCCTTCAAAATACAACTCGTCAAAATTTTCTGATTTTTCTAGAAAGGCAATGAGGTGATTATCATCGTTGAATACCTGCCAATGCTGAGAGTTGTCTGGCACGCTCGGGCGGAAAACCACTTCAATGGTGTATTTGTTCATTTTCAAACCCGGGTGTGGGAGCATGAGAGATGCTGAAACGGCCAATGAATCGGCCATGTCATTTTGAGCTCTTGGAATTGCCCCTATCGAAAAGGCATCAAATTCCTCAATGTTGTCCCATACTGCGTTGCGGTAGTGCCTGAGCCTTTCATTTTTCACTTGGTAAATCCTTTTGACCTGATTTACAACTAGCTCAGCATCACCTTGTACCTTTAGATTTTTAATTCCCCTTTCCTTTCATGGCTTGCATATACCGAGTAATGTAGATTCATACTCAGCAGTATTGTTAGTATTGAAAAACTGCAACTTGAAAGAAAGAGGAATTACCTCCTCTTCGGGAGATATTAGCACGATTCCGGCGCCACATCCACTAGTCACGCAACTGCCATCAAACTGCAAGGTCCAGATCTCATTAAGATCCTTTTCTTGAACAAAAACACCCTTTGTACCCGTCTCGGTAGATAAGAAGTAGTTCCCCATCCCTGATGATTCAAAAAGGATTTGGGCTTTGGGGTCCTCAGAGCTAGTAACCAAGTACTTCTTTTGCGATTCTGGTTCTAAAGTCTGCATCACACCTTTGACAGGTATTCTAGCTTTAGACCAGTCCATGTGAATTTCTCCACCAACTTCGCTGCAAAAGCTTCTTCCCAGCAGAATTCCATAGGCTGCTGGAATGTCAGCAACGAGGACTGTCATTTTTACTCTTTTATCTGGGAAAGCCGCAAACGCAAATTGCGCGTCTTTGATTTGGCCAACCAACGGAACTTTCTTGGTTTCCAATGAATAACATCTACCGAACGGTTTGGTAAGAGTGAGGCCCAAAGCATGGGTGACTTTCACCGGCATGACATTATCAGAAGCTCCGGAATCAATTATACAGTTGCTCAACTTATGGCCGTTGATTAGGAGAGAGAGATAGAAAGGTTCTATCTTGCCTGATGCGGATGTTGAAGCAACATTTATGTGGGATTCAGGAGGAGTGGAAAGGATTCCTTTTGGGGAAACCTGTTTAGATGTAACAGCTTGACTCTGAATATATTTAGTTAATCTTACAAGCTGTTCGGGATTTGACTGAAGGTACTTAGCTTCAGACATTTGGATCTTGGTCTTTTTTGCATGATCTATTATATCGAATGTGGCCAAGGGTTGCGTTGGTGAGGGAGTGAGTCCTTCATTTCGCGATGGTGGAACAGGGTTACTGATCTTGATAGGAATATGAAGGGGCTGATTCGGAGGAGAGATGGGTGGAAAAGACTTCTTTGCAAAAGGCTTAATAGGAATTGAGTAGGAAGAGGATTACCTCTTCTAACAATGGTTGGGCACGTTTGACACGACCTTCTCCTTCTGCGCATGGGCAGCAACTTCCGCTTCCTTTCCTCGAGTGGGTAAAAACAGCGTGGATATGATTGTCCGCTTGCATAGCCCTGAGTACTCTCTTCTTCATCAGATTCATCCTCATCAAATTCCATGTATCCAATAGTAGAGTCACCCAGGTGGCTCACCGACATCTTGATCATCTTCGCCTTGAGGCAAAGGTTCTTCATAATCGCTCTTCCTCTTCAATTTCGGCCAAAGCATTGACCGGAGGAGCTTCAAGCGCCAACCGTGGAGCAGTTGCAGGTAGACGCGGTCTTTGTGAAACATTATTGGGAACGAAACTCCTTCGTGGAACGTCTCGGTATGAAGAACTAGGAGCCTGGGCCAACTGCTTTTTCAATGCGAGCAGATCATTCGCCATCTTTTGGAATGCCGGATCAGACGAAGTAGCAGATGAGGATCTGAAGATTTGGACTTTGATGATTCCTTTTTCAACTCGCCAGATATTATCAAATTGTCTTCTATCCGAATGGCAGCAGCCTGAGCGAGCAGGCAGGTAGCTACTCGCTCTTGAAGGAGCAAGAAGCTAACTTTTGAGCTCATGGCGTTCACGAAGAAACACTTCTGATTCTCTCGGTGTTGGAAGCATGGCAGTAGGGACACGGTTGATTAATGCATTGAACCGGCGACGAAATCATGCATAGTCTCATTAGTTTCTTTCTTCAGGTGAGTGATCCATGATAACAACGTAAATGCATCTTCTGAAGGCTTGTATCTGTCTTCAAAAGCTTCCCGCAAGGTTGCCCAACTGGTGATAGATGCGGCCGGCAAATGCTGAAACCATTCGGCTGCGGGCCCTTGTAGAGTTTCCAGAAAAAGGTGAACCGACACATCTTCGTGAGTCACATCCAAAATACTGCATGACATAATGAAAGCAGATATGTGGGAATCCGTGCTTTGATTTCCGCTCCCGTCGAATTTAGGAAAATTCTTTCGGTTTCCGTGAGGAGGGAGCGTGAAACTGGATGTGGCAAAGTGCGAGAGGACTCATAACATTTCCCATGGTACCGCCATTTGAAAGGCTGGAAAAAGCACACGAGCTGGGAGGGTGGTTCCACTGAGCAGCAAGGCACTACAAAGGGATGTAGATGCTCCTTGTAAAAGACTTTTTCTTCGTGGGGGTGAGACACTCCTGGATGACCGGCTAGCCGAGCTTAGTGCTGAAAAATGTGCCGGTGTTACGCTGAAATTGTGCCTTTGAAGCAGATCGAAAGTGGGATCAACTTCTCCACGGGGCTCTCTGCGCCGCGCATAAAGGTTCACTCACAACAGACTCTTCTAGATCTGCGATGTTATGGCGCAGATTTAAACTTTATTTTTGGGTGTACTTGCTGATTTTCTGGTTTTTCTGTCAAAAACCAGCAACATGCACTTTTCTAGATATTTAAAACTATCCTCTTCGAAAAACCGATTGCGGTTAATGACAAATAGTAGCGAGGATAAGATGGCAGGGAAGAATAGCAGGCTGATTTTCAGATCTGATTTTTACTTTTTCAGAGGGTTTTAAACTTTTTTAGAAAACAGTCAAAAACTCAGATCTACGGAAAAATGCTAATTTTGATAAAAACTCAGCGAACTAAAGATCTGTAACTAGGCCCGATCTATGGATCTCAGAAGAAAATTTTCAATTTCGGGCACTTTTGCAAATTTTTGGATTTTCAACAAAAAGTTCAGATTTGCAAACTGGCAGCGATTTTATTATTTTTCTGATTTTATATTATACCACCACCATAGATCTGACAGATCTATCCGTTCCCCAGCGGAGTCGCCAAAAACTGTTGGTCCGAAAATCTGTCGCGTGGACAGATCTATGGATAGACGAGCCAACAGTGTGCAGGGCTTAGCCCCTCTTTGAGACAGCAAAGCGAAACTGGTTTATTGCTATTTCTACTAGCAGGAACCTATGCAAGTCTCACAGATTCTGCCTTCGGGGTTGGGATCTCATCCCAGTAGAGTGTTCCAGGCTGCGAAAAGAAAGGAATGAAAGAGGGAGAAGAGAAAGAACAGATCCGAAGGGAGAAAAGAAATGAATTCCAAAGCAGAAAGGTCAGAAGATTTATGTTTTTAGTTTGGTAGTAAACAGAGCCAAACCTACTTGCATAAATAAACAAAGCAATACTGATAAACAAATGACGGAAAAGTAGATATGAATCCAACAGATTAAACACATACAGATCTAACGTAAGAAAGATCTAATGTATAACACAGCTATTGAGCACAAAGTCTGAATAATTGTATTACTGTTCTCTTCTGTTACAAGAAAGCTCAAAGTCTTTCTCTCCTCACTTCTATTTCTATCTAAAAAATGTTCACCCCGAATACAACAAGTATTCCCATATTTATAGAAGATGAGGGAGAGAGAAGGCAAAATGGAGCCAACCACTTATTTACAAAGATATTTACAAAATATCTAAAAGTCATGTTGACTTTGACAACTTGGTGGATGACATCATCCCATGATGCAACATGGATGATGTCATCATTTGTATCAACACATTTTAGACATTTCAAAAAGAAAGTCGGAGAATAGAGAGAAGAAGAAGAAGAAGAAGAAGAAGAAGAAGCTACTCATCATCATCATCCTACGGCCAAAAAGGGGTTGCCTATTTCTGATGCTGCTCAGGAGATGATATGTGGAACTGAGCGCGGTATTCCAAAAACTTGCTAATCATCGGCCCAAATTGATCCTGTGATGGATCCTTGTGCCGTTCACTGATTGCTTCGCAAGTCTCCCGCTCGTCTATGAGCTTTTCCGGGAGTTTGGAATAATCTTTCCCCGCCTCGATAAGGAACCCGATGAAGTCCCTACAGGCCAGTAGGTTGTTGATAGATTCAGTGTCGAATGTGACCTCTGGCCCTGTCCCTTGAGAAGCTATCTCCTTGAAAATCCGGATAGTGTCATCAGCTGATCTCAAGGTAAGGGAAGGAGTGAGCAACCCTGGAGTCATGGCGAGAACAACTTTCTCCATTTGATGCATTGCATCCAGGGCCTCTTCCTTTATCTTGTCTATCTTTTCCAGAACGAATTCTAGCTGATCTATCCGATAGTCCAGAGTGGACATAGTTTTGTTGAGGGCCCTTGGATGGCCGAATACTCCGAACTTGACCAGATCTTTGACTGAACAGTCAAACATTTGCTGGAAGGTCTCGTGCTGGAGTCTAGCATGCTCTAACTCTTCTGATATCGGACTCGCTAATGCTTGGAGTTCCTTATTCACCTTTCCGATGTTTAGGTATAAACTGGTATACTCGGCGATTACTCTTTCACTATCCTTGAGGATTTGGCTCCTCCAAGCAGAAACGGCCATACCTTGCTCGCCGATCTTTGAATACTCATTGATCTTCTCCTGACTGAGTAGCTCAGGAGTCTCGGCGGCAGTTGTGGGAGGTGCACTTCCCATCTTCTGTAAGGCTTGAAGCAGGTATTTGTTCTGCTCCTTCAGTAGCCTTTTCTCCTCTTTCGTTTCCTGAAGCTTTTTGCAGAGTGCATCAACTGCTGAAAGAGCTTCCCCTTGGAGACTTTCGAGGATGTCCCCATTGTGACTTGGGTCACGGTGAAATCTGTCGGAGACAGATCTTCTTTCTCTTTGAGGGGTTGGGGTACGCTATTTCCATGACTCTCTCACTGCAAAGGTGCTCTTCGAGAAGCATGTAACCGGCTTTTCTTTGCTCCTTTAGCTGAATGACCGAAAAGTCCATCGAGTGATGATGGGGACTTTCCTCTTTTGTTGGCTCAAATGCTGAGAGATCCAAGCTGGTCCTATAGAAGAAGGACTAGAGACAGAGAGGGAGGCAGTAACGGTAGAGGAGGGGAAAAACGTGGAGACACGCGGTGGCGGCATTGAAAGAATAGCCGAAGAAGTGTCCACGGGAGGAAGGGAAACCGCAACTGTAGAAGACATAGGAAGGGAAGGGAGCTCGGAGATGAGGGAAGAAATAGAGGAAGACAAATCAGCGAGGGAGGAGAAGATAGATGAAGAAGCAGGGGAAAGGGTAGAAGAAGGGGCAGAGGACACGACCAAAGGGGTGGTCGTTTGAGTCACTCGAGGAGGGGAAGGAAGAGAAGAAGAAGGGATAGAAGGGACCTCTGAAGTTGTAGCGACGCCGACATCCTGGGTGGATGGGCGTATAGGACTATCCTCTGTCAATTCTTCCTCCAGAGTTATAACCTGTTCTGGCTCTGAGGGAAGAGGACTTTCAGGGGCTTCTTCCTGAATGGTGCTAGTTTCACCTTCTGCACCTTTGCCTTTCAGCTGCTTCTTGGACCTTGGAGGTGCATTGCCCAATGGGGAAGTTGTGAAATCTACCCCTAGGTAGATTAGTCCGTTCATGCGGCACCAATGCTCTGTTCTCCGCATAGTCTCTTTGACCCTCTCCTCAATTGTTTGAGGAGCCTTGTTCCTGTCAATGGCCGGGAAGGGCCAATTGTCCCCATCTGTGTCATTATACACCTTATCTACTTCATCTTCCGTAGTCTGGAAGCCTTCGGGGACAATGGCCACTCCGTATTGGATGATTTCTCGCCAATGCCAAGCGAGAGTGATCCTTTCTTCTGAGTTCCGCCTCATGGAGAACGTCAATGTAAATATCCTCAATTTGAGGGACATGGATCGGATCGAGCTTCGCTTTTGGCAGGCAGCTTCTTGGGTCGAAGGTAGGCCTGGCTGGGAAGTCATGCTTCAAGTTGAGTAGCTCCAGCTCTGCGAACATTTCCTTTGCCTTATGGTGGGTGGAGCATGTGTATCGGCCCACTTTGAGGGGGAAAGGAGTTCCACCCTTCTTTCTTTTGAGGCACTTCTCATGGTATGTGACCAGCTGCCTTGACAGTTCTAGTAGAATCAGCTTAGGCCCAGCATACCTTGGTAGCCTAGTTGGCTCTCCCAAAAAGTTGGCAGCCCTCAGATAGGTGAACATGGGAAATTGGGTGAACAGGGCCCCCCATTTCTCTGTGACTGCCACTATGTTTTTGGTCGTCCGGCTATGAGTCATGTTTGGCCTCAGTAGGCAGATGACATGATAGAAGAATGCATCGTTAAATTTTGTGAAATGTTGGATGCTATTCTCCAGCCTCAGCTCTGGGTAGTAATCAAATATCTTGGCCTAAGGCCATACTCCACTTCGGTTCAGCCCCGGATAATCCCTTGCCGACGCTGTAGCGTAGACTACATAGGAGTTCATATGGAACACTCCTGTTGTGGCGAATCACAGAAGCTGCTCGAGATGGTGTCGCTTATTATTTCACCCCAAAGAAAAGCACCGATCGGGTAAATTTTTATTCATTGTCTCCAAGTACCGTAGCATCCACTTATGGAAATAGTGGGCATCCGAAGCCCAAGACTCTACTCAGAAGGTGATAGATATCGCCGAGCTCCTCTCGAGAAATCACTTCGGTGGATAGTCCAGTGCCACCGGTCACCACCTTCTTGTTTTTTAGGTAGACCTCATTCATCAACTACATGCACTGGTCTTCGTTGTCTTCCCAGGCCTTGATGCATTCTTGTTGGCTAACAGCCACGAAGTTCCGGTGGTGAGGGATGCCGAGCATTATTTCAAAATGACGGGCAAAGTGAGGTTTATGACTACCTCGCCTTGCTATTTTTGACACATCTTGTGTCTTTGTTGTAACATTGGGCAATCACCATCATGAATTCGTTGTTGACAGCACTGACGGGGATTCCTCCGGCGAAGTGCAGGGCACTGCCTATTAACTTGTCCATCCATGGACTTCTTGTAACTTTCTGAGTCCTAACCCAGAATTCCTCCATGTCAATGTGACCCACCTCCGAGTCTCGACATCCATACCGCACTCACCGTGATTTGGGCATCCCGACCCTCCGATATTTGTATTTCATCTCTTCTTCACACTTAGCCTTTCCTCTTGGTTTTGTGGGTTTCTTGCTTGACGTAGACATGTGTTCTTTCAAACTCGGGCTTGCTGATCTGCATGAAGAAGAAGTGAGACCCAATCCAAAAAAGTTGAATTAGTCATTTGATCTTCCATTGGAATGCTAGCAGAAGAAAGAGTTAGAGATTTTAAGGCTTAGGGCGCAGGGCGCATGAAAATTGCATGTTGCAGGCCAAATGGATAAGGCGCATAGAAAAAGAGTGTTGCAGAGGTTATACTGGCGCCAAAGGCGCATGGCGCACGGATGTAGCAGATTGCATTTTATAGCAGGGCGCATGAAAATTGTGTGTTACATTGGGATTCGGTGCACCCTTTGGCACATGGATGGATCGTGTAACATGGACTTTTCGTGCGCCAAAAGGGTTTACAAAACATCATGTTACTGCAATCGGGGGTGCGCCACGCCTTTATAGCTTTATACTTGCGTGAATAAGGCTTGTGTTGCATGGAAGCTGGGTGCGCCCTTTGGCGCATGGAAACGGGATGTAACATGGATAAATGGTGCGCCAAAGGCTTTTAAGGGGGCGCAGGATGGACACTTGTAGATGCGAGAAAGGCACACCTTGAGGGCGCATGAGTTCTAGATGCGGATGACAAATGGGTGCGCCATCGTGGGTTTAGATCATGTAACAGGGGTGGGTAGATGCGTCCAAAGGGGCGCAACTATTTTTAGTGTAACAAGGCGTGCCGGTGCTGCCTAAAACTAAACTCATAGCTCAAACCCTTTCTTTCTTTCCTCCATTTCAAAGGTTGCTTGACATATAAGGTTTCATAAAAAGATTTTAAGACCAAGCCTTTTCAAAACAACACTCTTTACCAAAGAGATCTCGGAAAGAGGGAGGGAAGGGGGAGGAAGAAGAAAATGAGATAGACAGCAGGGAGGAGCTAGCTTAATCATAATCTCATTTTAAAACCGGCCAGCAAGCCAAAACACAGACCAAGAACACTCAAAGAACCGAAAGCACAAAACGGAGAAGAGGGAGAACCTCTCACCTTGGATATATAGCAAAAGTTTGGAGAGCGGGTCCACAGGGCGATGAAAACGACGGAGCAGAGGCTGACAAGTCCAGAACGATCACGTGCTTTGCAAAAGAATGAAAATGACGTTGGGCGCGCACGTATATTTATAGAAAAACTGGTCATCAATGCGCCAACCACTTTTGAAATGGCGCATGAAAGTTGCTGTCGACAGGGGAAAGCGTGCGCCCTTTGGCGCACCATATGCATTGTCGACATGAAGTTATGTGCGCCCTTTGGCGCACCAAAACTTTGTGTTGCAGCGAGATTATGTGTGCCCTTTGGCGCACCGAAAAGTGGAGCAACAAAAGTAATGTCAACAATAAGGCGCATGCACCTTGGCGCACGCAAAAGAGACTCAACATCCTTTGGCGCACCGAAAGACGTGTTAACATGGAAAACCATGTGCCAAAGGCTTTTAAGTGGGCGCACCAAAACTTTGTGTTGCAAGGCAAATCCATGCGCCCAGCCAAAAAAGGCTCAAAAAGACTAAGTTCGAAAACTAGATTTCCCGGGAAGGGATTTTACAACGTTTCGAACGCGAAGGATCCCTAACGAGGGATCGAAACAAAATTTTCGGTATGGTTATCGGTAAAATTGCCCTTGTCAATTTTACGGGATAACAACAAAGAAACTCCCATTAGGTCCGGGCACAATGCCTAAAATAGGTGTAGAAGTCAACTGGTCTTTCAAACTTTTGAAAGCCGCTTCGCACTTATCATTCCAAATGAATTTCTTATCCTTCTTTTCATGAATGAAGTTATTGGTGCAAATACTTTAGAAAAATCCTTTACAAATTTTCTACAAGAACTGGTAAGACCCATGAAGCTTCTTACTTCATGCACATTCTTTGGTGCAGCCACTCGATTATTGCCACTATTTTTGAAGGATCTACAAAGAATTCCTTCTTTACTTATAACATGACCCAAATAGTGAACTTCTGAATCAAAGAAAGAACATTTGGATAACTTACCATACAACTTCCTCTTTCTCAAAATTCCCAAAACTATCTTCAAATGCTCATTGTGCTCCTCAACGCTTTTAGAATAAATGAGAATATCGTCCAAGAATACAAGTACAAACTTGTCCAGGTATTCTTGAAAGATATTGTTCATTAAATTCATAAAGGCTGTGGGTGCATTGTTAATCCAAAGGGTAGAACTGTGAATTCATAATGTCCATACCTTGTTCGGAAAGCTGTTTTATGAATATCTTCCTCTCTAATCCTTAACTGATGATAACCAGATCGAAGGTCTATCTTAGAATAAACCGCTGCTCCATGCATCTGATCAAACAGATCATCGATCCTAGGAAGTGGATATCGGTTCTTGACTATTGCTTTGTTCAACATCCGATAATCAATACACAGCCTTAGTGTTCCATCCTTCTTTTTCACAAATATTACAGGCGCTCCCCAAGGTGAAACACTTGGTCTAATCAAACCTTTAGACAAAAGCTCTTGCAACTGTGCCTTAAGCTCGACTAACTCTGTAGTAGTCATCCGATACGGTGCTTTGGAAATAGGTTCTATTCCTGGCTTGATTTCAATGGTGAAGTCAAATTCTCTCTTGGGTGGTAAACCTGGTAATTCCTCAGGAAAAACATCCCTGAAACCTTGTAACAGAGGGAATCGTTTCATGAGATCGTCATCTTCTTCTGAAGATTCAGATATCTTCATGGCATAAAGGGTACATCCTTTATTTTTAGCCTTTTTAAGCTGCATAGCTGACAGTTTTCTAACTGAAATTTCTCGTTTCACACCTTGAATCTCTGCTGATTTCAGCTGATCATCTAAACATTTTATGTTCTTTTCGTAATAACAGTCTACTTTTGCTTTATGGTCAGCTAACCAATTGACACCGATGACAATGTCATACGATCCCAAAGGTGCAACATAGAGATCAACTTCCGTGGAAAAGTTAGGTAAGTCAAGGACTGCCCCAAAAAGACACATACTCACTGTATGAACAGAATTATTACCATACTGTACAGTCCAAGATTTATCCATTTTTCTAGCTTTTCTTTTAAGTTTAAAAGCAAGTTTATTAGATATAAAACATTCAATAGCTCCTGTATCAAAAAGAATAGTGACAGGTATGCCGAATAACTTACCCGGAACTTCTATAGGTGTCACTTGCTTTTCAGCTTGCTTGTCCGCTACTGCAGCATGTATCTTATGCTGCTGATTACGATCATCCTTCTTCAAAGGGCACTGATTTGCGTAGTGATCTTTACCACAATTGTAGCAACCTCCTACAGGTCCCTTTTTAGGCTCAAAGTTGCCTCCGGTTTTGTAATTGTCACGCTGTCCTCCATAGGGCTTCTGCCCATTATTATAATTTTTAGCAAAATTATCCTTTACATTTCCAGCAGGCTTATTTGCTACTGCTTTCTTATTGTTGTCTCCTGGAAACTTACTCTTGTTTCCAAACTTTTTCCATGGTCCTTTTCTAGGTGCAAGAGAGGTTGAAGAAGGGTTTGCAGTCTTCTTCCGCACTTCATCCTTATGAGCAGAAATAGCCTTTAATTTTTGTTCTTGCCTTATGGCCTTTTCAACAACTCCTTCCATAGTGGTTGGACTGTGAACATCGACCTCTCCCCCTATCACGGGATTCAATCCCATGATGAATTTTCATATTTTGAACTTCTCGTCGGTTTGATATCATGCGGTACATACTTGAGGATTTTTGTAAACCGCTCCCAGTATTCGATTACGTTAGCTTCCTTGAGCTAAGTTCTGAAATTCGTCATTTTCTCGATCATAGAAAAGTTGTGGCAGCCAACGTTGCCTAAAATAGCCTTTAAATTGATCCCAAGTAATATTGGTATCATCAATGTTTAGTTCAGCTTTACGGCTATCCCACCATGAAGATGCTTCGTGGGAAAGTTGATAGGCTCCCCAAATAGCTTTGGTTTCCTCTGAGAAGTTCCTTATTGCAAAGTACTTCTCCATTTCACGAGCCGCCTCGGCTCCATCTCCTAATGTGGTGCCATCATATTTAGGTGGACTTATCCTTTTTATATCATTAGTGAGTTCTGCTGCCAATCTGGCCTTTTTGTTTTCTCGTTGGACAGGTGCATTCCCAGCATTAACATCAACACCCATGTCGGGGTTGTCCTCAGGAGGTTGCCGATTATTATTATCAGCTTCTTCATCCTCCTCATTTCCCATCACCTGCTGTTCAAGTACAGCCAAGTGATCTCTTGTGTCCAACAGGGCAGCAAGGATCTCATCGAGTTTCTGGGTTGTTGCCGCTCCTCCTTCAGGTGGAGCATTACTCGCAACGTTCCCCCTTGTTCTAACCATTTTCTGTTACAAGAAAATTCAGGTTTTTATCAGATTATGGACACAATAGGTCCAAGAGCTGCAACCTTCAGCTCTGATACCAAGATGTAACATCCTCATTTTATAACTTAGAACAAGTGAATTTTTTTTTATAATTGCATCCTGGTTCTAAATACATAATTTAGAACTCACAAATCAAATAACCATTCTTATAACAGACAACCATATGCAGCTGTAATGACTCGGAGTACCTCCGATCTATTCATTCCATGACTCGGTAACCTACCGATCTATTCATGAGTAATAAGAGTTGGCGTTTTATTTAACGCTTCACTCTCGCGGTTCTCTTCCCTATTCTGGGAATTCAGAATGCTCTGTCCAAGGAACCTAACTGAATAATTGTTACCATCATTCATCGGCATCTCATCCCTTAGACTAGGTGAATTAGGACAACGCAGTCAGCAGCTTGCGATACTTTGGCCAAAGATTTGAAACATACTATTTATGTCTCGTATTCCTTAACGGCATACTCGTCAATCTGGAATACGCCCTTCACCCCATTCTTATGTTATATAGAATGTCTTATACCGACTCCTGTCAGTCCTTCCTCTCACAACTTAATCACTCGGAGACAGATTAACAAGGTGATAATGTTATATGGATGCCCACGAGGATTAGGGATACGGTGACATACTGGTTCAACCCTGCAGTTAAACCAGTGTGTCATGATACCCCGAATCTCCTAGGCAGCCTTATAACATGGCCACATTCCTAATTGGTCCCAGAGTAACTCGTCCGAGATCAAAGTGTAAATCTTAGCGATCAATGCAAAGGGTGTCGTCATAAGTCACCTGCATTGTTGCAACTTCGAGAAGATCCTAATCTTCTCGGAGGTACAACCCCGCAGTTGACTTGTGCCGTCATCCTTTAAATCCACCTCGAAAAGATCTACTAAAGAATATGCGTTACGCACGTTGAGTTTTTAATTACATCAAAGACTTTCCCCTAAGGTTAGCCTTTCCCATTCCCTGGATTCTTTGTCTTAAGATAACCTTCCTCAATAAAGCCCATTGCATGGTGGAGATATTGAGGTTAAGGTCTCATCAAGGAGTTATTAGAATATACATGATTCTAAAACAACAGAATTGGTCAATATCTCATAACCTTCGTATGAGATTGCCATCTGAACCCCATTAGATTTATTTCAGTTCTCTTAACTGAATTTATATCATACTTATTAGTATAAAGATATAAATGGTTAAGAATCCCATTTAATGTTGTCCTGTCATACTCAGGACTAGGGATTAGTAATTTACCTCAGCTTGATTAGTGTTCTGCTTAGGTTCATTTTAACCCTATCTTTTAAAAAGACAATGATTTAAACTTTAATTTAGCTTTCGATAGAACAAATGAGAACTACTAAACACTCATAAGAATTCAATCACATTTTCTTTAAGCTTTTATTGACAATCACAAAAGCATCCAAATTACACAAAGATAACATTGCCACTCTGGTATATAAACCGAAGAAGGTCAACTATCAGAATTAAGAATACAACACATAAGTATCAAATACTTATTTCCATTCCTTTCAGAACTATACAAATACATTTTAGGCATTCAGCATACTTGATACAATGCTCAACGGAAAAGGAACATCTTTCCTCATTTAGTACATTAGAAAATCAAGCTGTAATTCATTATAAATCAATTAAACAATCTGATCATCCTGTCAGATCTGCATTGCTTTTACCACTTACGGCAACCATCTGCAAAAATAGTCAACATGAGTCAGTTCGATGAACTGAGCATGATAAGCACTAACTTTTAAAACAATTGCAATCCGTCAATTGTTTTCATTAAACACCCTGTTTAAATGAGATCAATTAACCCAACAAGTAAACACATTCAGACTATGCCTTCGTATTACAAAAATGACTACAAATGTGTAACTCTATCATTGTTACAGAATAGTCCTAAACTTTTCTCAAATATTTCATCAAATATTAAGAATCAAAGAACGAAAGTATCCTAAACAACCATTTGAAGTCAATATCAGCAACATTGGACAGATCGTTCCATTCATCCGAAAAAGAAATAGCATAACAACTCTTGAGTACATCAATATGTTAAAAACAGCTCCTACTGTTACAGATATCAACATGTATTAAAAATAATAGAAGAGAAAGAAACAAATCATTCACGCTTCCTTTCACACAAGTTCACTACTGTACCGTCTCCACATATGGAAAGCATTCACCCGGTAAGTATACGAACAAGTCCGACAAGCCACAAGAAGAATCACTGCTTAAAATAAAAAAATAGAACACAACAAATAAATCAGTCGAGTCCGTCAACAGCACACTGTATTGTTAAAACTTACAATTAAGCAACTACAGTCGGTAGCCCCCATGCCAAACAATGATGTCTATCTACCAGGTAGACTCAGAGTGACCTTTCACAAGAAGCGATGGACAAGAAGATAACACAGCCGTTACCTGCTTAGGTACAGACAACAACTCCAAATTCAAACATACACAAGAATGGATAACAATGCGAAGAAAACGTATCACGTCTTCAATCCCAATAACAACCTACAGCCCGTTCAAGCCTTTCTTACTGTGTAGGGTTTTTAGACCCAAGGTCGAGTTCAAAAGGGGTCTCCTTTGTTGTCGCAGTCGACAAGAGACTTGAAAACGTTAAGCCATGACATTTCCCTATGGCTAAGCAAGAGATTTTTAAACGAAAACCACGCACCATGAACAGTCACATTAAACGGGTGTGCAACCAGAAGAAAATATAACATGAGACATCGTAGTCACTTCTGAACGCAATCAGAACTGAAAGTATGTTGTTCACAACCTACTTTATAGAAGCCATAATTCATGATGTCAAGCTATTAAAGAAAGCCAACAAATCCAAGAACATTACCTGTTCATACTCGGGCTTCTACAGGCAACAGTGACATATATTACCATTCGAGGATTTAAAACTAAGTCCATAACCAGTGTTCACAGTTTAGCTTCCCAAAATCCGACATACAAGATAACTTTCCATACTCACGGTACTCAACGGCGTCAAACAATAGTAAACCAACAGGCTTAAATTGAGACAATAACACTGTTTAATTATCAAGTTCCACTGAGTTTAAACAATAGTAAACAAAATAATAAAATATGATGAATCCATCCGTGCCATCAATGGCAACATTTAAATTCAGGTAGAACAAATCAGAATACTGAATTTCCAAAACAAGGAATCCAACGGTACCCTTACCAATATTTTTCACACAAGATTGCACAGAATGGAGACGTAAAAATACACCCAAAGAATCTGTACCACAAGATCCTTGCGACACGACTGTATTCTTACAAAATAACAGAGGACGAAATACATGTTATTCCCTTAAGTCGCTGGCACATCAAATTCCAATATTCAATTATATTCAACTTGAACAGTGGTTCAAATACATATAAATCATTCAATCGACTCCACAGAGTCGTTCAGATTATAACAATATAAATCTATATATATATATTGCATACTGTTAACGGGTTTATACCCATAACCACAAAGCGAGGGAAAAACATCTCCGGCCAGGTCATAAAGACTACAGTAACACAGTAAGTTACCTCTTCCCAACAATTTAAAAGACAAAACGAAACCCAACGAGTATCAATAGCCACTATCACCAATAACCACGACAGAGCTTACAAAGGTTCAATATAACTGAACAATCATACGATATCCATCAGTATCCCTTCTAACAATTTCCACAACAAGTATTAACAAAATATTATATACATTTATATATATCAACATGCATCAATAGCCTGTACCCATCGGGAGGACAATTCGTGGACTCACACAGAGCAGGCCTAGCACAAAATCTTGCTATATTTTCACATATAAAATCCAGAATGCAAACACCAAGAAATATAGCAACCGTTCGAATATAACAACACCCATCAAGGTGTAAACAAAAAAATCAAACCAGAAGAGATACAGTACCAAAAATCACACAAGACCACCAAGGAAAAAATCATCTATTTCCATAAATCATTTGAACAGAGTTGTTCTAATGAAATCACTTGAAAGACAACAAGATTTTTAAAGGTTAGGGCCTAACATGCCTGGATTTTTACTCAAAATTCCGAAGCAGACCACTGGAAGAGCTCGGACTTCCTTTTCCTTTTCCAAGTTAGAGCGACCAACAAAATTTTGCTATCTCCAAGACATATATATTCCCCTTGCCAGAGAAAAGAGCTAGATACGCTCATACTCGCCATGCAACACCAAGAAGACTGGTGCGAAGAACCAGTGAACAGGCAGAAGGAAAACCGAAATTCGCGATAAGCCAAACAAACCAACAACTTCCCAGTTTGCATGCCTTCACGTGAGTTCCGAGCTCGACTACCGAGCACATTGAATGCATTTACACCAACTTTCCCACTCAAACTCCACTGCCACCGACCGCCAAAATTGGCGACAGTCAAATAAAATCCCCAGACCATTTTCAGTTTTGGCGACCTGCCACGTCGGCTTAGGTTAGCTGTTCCTAAAACCTCCGCCAAGACCTGTCCTTCATACTTATCCAATGCATTAAATAACATAGAAAAAGCCGCCCATGGTTCGCACCCCTCCATAGGTCCCCTTATTCCCTGCTCAACAGTTAGGTTAGTATCTTAGGTTAGAATTTAGGATAACACCCAATCTAACTTCTATAAGCATAGATACTAACTTAGGACATTAGTTCTTAGCCTAGGTCTAGGTTAGATTATCACTAATCTAACCCCTAGGTTAGGTTTAGTTTTAGGTTACTAATCAATAATAATTCCAGTTAGGTCTACATTCTGTACGCTCAGAAAAAGACTTACAATCATTCATTCTCGAACAGGGTTAGCTTCTGTTCCGCCTTAGGCTACAGAATTATATGAAACCGAATTATTACCGGGTCCACGATCGAGACCTTCCAGATATACTTCCATATCAGGAACCAATCCATTTCACATGATCAACTTGAGTCATACTCCTGACTAGCTTATTCAATGCTTCTAGACCTTGCAACCTGTTCAAGGTCTGTAATTTTAATTCATCACGAACAAACTTAGAGCAATACTTGGATCAATTCCACTGATCCAAGGTTAGATCTTATAGGTGGATAACTCTATAATTCATTCCGAGATCAGATTAAACTCAGATGCAAAATGAAATAAATAAAAGAGTCTAATCATATTCTGACTCAGTCAAAGATCTGCAAAGAAAATACAGTACATATCAAGCATGATTTCTTAATTGAGGAACACATCCTTTTACAAGAAATCACATATCAACACTTGTATGCTCGGAGGAAGTAACACAGTTCGGTGGTGTTACAATTCATGTAGACCCCGTGCTTCATCTCTCAATGATATCGGTCACTTTGTCAATTCTATACACCCTACTTAAAAACACCACCTATGATAATTATTCACTCGTTTACCCCTCTCTGTACCTACAAACATACCCGAAACCCCTGATTACCTACCCCATAACACTCACCCCATCCCAAACCCTTGCCTATCACCTTTTCTTTTTCATCTCTACCCACTTACCTTCTCTCATCCTATTCATAAACATGCAAGAATTGAATTCCAACCAAAACTTATACCTCTTGGGATGCAGCAGCTTGAGGTGGAACCTGTCTTCCCTCTCTTCTCTGCCCACTAGATGCTTCTCCTTGTTCAGCCATGTTCACCACCCTCTTCAATATAACTTTCCTTTCTGCCTTCTTAATCTAAGCCCATGATTACTTTACCTGTCTCTTTCCTCCTTATCACTCAATTCTCCCATGCAATTACCTGTATAAGCCGTCAACAGTGTCGCATTCTCGTATTTAACTTGTTGCATGACTCTAAAAATAAGAACTTAAGTTACCTCCCAAGCTTTTCTATTTTTAGAAAAGCTCGTTTTAGCATAACCGATATCGGTTACCTAACCGGTATCGGTCGAATGACTACCGACATCGGTTACCTAACCGATATCGGTCACCTCTCTCCCTTTGGTTATCCTAGGCCATTTCTTTGTTTTTTTGCAAATTTTTGGTGGTGCCCGCCTCTTTTCCTTGCATAACGACATAGTTATCAATATCTATCATCAGAATACCATCAACACATATGCAAAACTTCATCAACATCATCTATATATACATCAAATTTCAATACCATCGACAAAACACATGAAACATTCTAATACATGCATCAAATCAAAAATTTTACACACCATGTGGAGCAAACTCATCTATATATCATCATCAAATCAATGTCAAAATATACAAATTACCCTGCATGGGGCCTCTGTGATCTAAAAATACAAAGTCGACATGCAGGCCACTGTCTCTGTCAAAATCTCGACTCGGCTCGCAGGCCGGTCTCTCATATAAAAAATATACTCGGCTCGCAGGCCGGTATCAACTATACAAAATGTACTCAGCTCGCAGCCAGTATATACAACAAAAATGAATAAATAAATCCTATGTGGGCACGCAGGCCTCTATATACACACTCGGTTCATAGACCGGTGTCTCTATCAAATCAGAAAAACCCAACTCTGCTCCTTGGGTGACTCAGCTCTCTCCCCCTCCCTCAACTCGTCTCTCAGCTAGCCCCTGTGCCGGATCTCGCCTCCTACCCATCACTGACCCACCGGCTGTGGCTGCGGCCCCCTGTGACCTGTGACTCTGGGATGTCTCTACCCTGTGAGCCGCATATGGCTGATAGTCGGCACCGGTACCATCTAGCACATCCTGATAATATCGAGCCTTCGCTCGCCTCCATATATTGGGCCCGTGCCACCATGGCTGGTGGGGCTGGTCCCCCGACTCCTAATAGAAGTGGCCCCTGACCTACCTATACACCCTGTGCCTGAGGTAGTGCCTATACCTATGCCTATGCCTGAGGCAAGTGTGCACAGTGCTTGTGCCTCGTGACGGTGCTGCAGTTGTCAGCGGTGCTCGCGGCCGTGCTGCTCGTGCTCGAGGTTGTGCCTGTACTTGTGCTTGGGCTAATTGCCCCTGTAGCACCCCAATATGTGCCTGTGCAGCAGCATGTTGCCTCCCAGATAACTACACCTAGCCCAAGAGATGATCCCTCTCTACTATAACAGCCGCCAAATCTGGCTGTGTGGGCTGTGCTCTCATGACTGCCCTCTGCCCTACCCACCACACCAAAAATGAACCTGTCACCCGGCATCATCCACCGTATCATCCACCGGTCTCTCTGTGACCCAAACTAGGTCCAATGGCTACGAGAGGAGGTAGTGGTGCCTCTACATCCTCCCTCCGATACTGTGGGAAGGGAGGTGGCTCATCCTGTCGTAGACCCAACTGTCGGTGTACCCTCTCTAGGGGAATCCACTCATGCTCCCGGGTCTCCGTCCAGCTATCCAGAAGATATACTAGATCCATCGTAGCTACGCTTGGGCTCCTCCTCGGGCTAACGACCTTTGTATGGCCTCCATATAATATCAAGTGTGGTCGGTCAGCCCTCTAACATATGCCGGTAGTATGCCACATCTCGCCCTGCAATCACCACTCGTGGCTGGCCCACGACCCCCAACCACCTCTGGAATCCATATCTATACACTACCTGTGGCCCTGGCTACTGGGGCAACCCTACTGGTTGTATACAGATGATATGCTCATAGGCCCAACAGTGTAACAAAAATGTCAAACATATACCAAATCACCTCATACGGCGATAGCCCCAGAGCTCTCTGTATAGCTGCACCAGATACACCGGTGCCCATGCATAGCAGGTGTGCTCCTCCACCATCTCATGTAATACTCCCATCAAATCCCGTGGGAAGTGGCCTCCCTCTGAGTCAGGAAGGGCGAAGCAGGTGATACCAATCATCATCAGCATGGCAAGCCGTGTCTCCTGTCTATGCGTGCGATACATATCACCGTAGCAGATGCTCGCACTGTGATATGTAATCAATGGGCCGCATCCCCGAATACCTGTAGGATGCTATCCATCACTGTCTCTGCATCCACCTAGAACACTGCCTCACCAATGATCGGTAGTCTCAGGATGCGATACACATCCTCAAGTGTGACTGTCATCTCTCCAGTAGGGAGATGGAAGACATTGGTTGCCGGATCCCATCTCTCGATGAGGGCAACCATCAAGCTGTGGTCCCTATCCACAACCCTATATCTCTGGACTCCACCGAGTCCAACCTCCCGCATGACTGCCCACTGTGTTGCAGTCACATGTGGCCGCATCCACCCCAGTAGAGGCGGCATCCGATCCCGCATCATCGATTCTTTGGCGTGCCTGCAAAAAAACACACTCCATTAGGCCTACCCTTTACAAAACAACTACCTTAACCCTCTATACTCACTCCCCCACCCAATAACCCCAATATCACTAGCCCCACCCAACAAACCCTTACATAAAGTATACCCTTTACCTATTCCACAACCTACCAACTACCCCACTCATACTCCACCCACTTTATTCTCGTCCTCTAACTATATCCTAACCCATTTAACTCCTCCCAATTCATTCACAACCCATAACCTATCCTACCCGCACTGGCCCCGACCACCCTGATTACCCCCACCCCACTCACATTTCCTAGCCACTCTACCTTCTCCCCCTTCACCCCAAAACTCTATCCTACCCGCCTACAACAAATCAATATACCTACTTTCACAACATTACCTCCTAGCCCATAATGACCGGTACCGGTCACACACGACCGCCGTCGGTCGACACATGACCGACGCCGGTCTCGGAACCAACTAGCCTTTAGTTGTGACCGCTGTCGGTCGCTTAGTGACCGACATCGGTCACTGTCGGATTTCGGGGCCGGATCAAAAATGGCCCCCAAATCCCCTTTTTTTTATTTTTTACCTATCTACCCAGCCCAATTACCTACAAACTTACCCACCCTACCGTGTTGACTTACCTAACATATCTACCCACTCCATTTTACGATTTACCTTCATTTATTCATTATTTTATCACATTTTAGATTCCTACCCCAAAACCCACATCCTAGCTAAATTCATCAACTTCACACAAATAGGGATTTAGAACCTACCGGTACGACTACACGTCATCGCGGTGGGATAGGTGGTGGTGGTCCAGCTCCTCCCGCACCTCCTGCTCCTCCAGGCTTGTGCCATAGCTCCAAATCTCCTCAGCAGGGTCCTCCACCAATCAAACTCTGCCTCCTGATCGTTGGGGCCTACCAATCACTCACTCCTCCACTCAACTAGTGCCAACTCAGCCCACAAACTCAACAAAATCAATTCAAAACTCAGACAAGAAAAAGGTTGGTACTCAAATTGACAATGTGAAAATGACATGCCGTATTTTTCTTTTTATAGGTTTTGACATATAACGATGCCTCTGACATAAGAAGACCCTAAGACCTATCGGTCTTGTGACCGATATCGATCCACTCATAACCGATCTCCCACCCTTATCCACCAATCTCCATTTTTTTCACCACCTCACCTACCCCGGCTTTCTAAATAGCCTTAGTTTGCATTCATTGGCCCGACCCAAGGCCACAACTAACCAATCGGCCCGACCCAAGGCCACACCCAACCAATCGACACGACCCAAGGCTGCACCCAACCAATCGGCCCGACCCAAGGTGCACCCAACCAATCGGCCCGACCCAAGGCTGCAACCAACCAATCGGCCCAACCTAAGGCTGCAACCAACCAATCGGCCCGACCCAAGGCCGCAACCAACCAATCGGCCCGACCCAAGGCCACCACCCACCAATCAGCCTGACCTAAGGCCGCAACCAACCAATCGGCCTGACCCAAGGCCACACCAATTAAGTACCTCAACCAAGACCTAAAATTTACAATTCTATCATGTAGCTATTTGTTCCATCGAGCTCACCTGTTCGTGTTTTAGCATAACTAGGATACTTGACTTGTTCAGCGACCAGCCTTGCCTAGACCAAGACCGTGATGTTTATTTCAACCAAACCAACCATTTGGTACCGCTATAACATGCCTAAATGTTCTCCGTACCTTACCCGTTATATCCCTTAGAGCTACTTCCTATGCCTTGATACTAGGATTATATCAACCTTGTTTGGATAAACTATCGACCTTTACCTATGAATTGCCTATTTGCTCTTCAACTCGTGTACCACCTGGTCACACTATCACTTGCATTTCAATGTGCGTCGACTTCTTTGAACTTACCCCACCATCTTACCATCATCTCATCATAATTCACCCTTTATCAACCCTATCCCCGATTTCCCATTGCCTCAATCTATGATAGATTTGAGGGGATTACCTATACCCTTAACCGGGGCAACCACTTTTATTTTTGTCGGTGCGACTTTAAAATACAAGCTACATGACAACAGGGGGCTATGTAGACACACCAAATTTGGGTCATACAATGCCCTTTACCCTCGTATCTCGTCCTGCAACCTAACCCTACCTCACCACCTAAAACCTTACACACCTAATGATTTATTAATTACCTTATAATTAATAAATCCACATCTTCAAACCCGCCACCTCATCTCGCCACCTCACCATGACCTAGCCCTAACCCTAAACCAACCTAATTAAGACCTATGACTTGGTCCAGACCCACACCCATGACTCATTACCCCTCACCCACATCAAAACAAACCTAATAATAGACCAAGCCCAAAATTGATCCCTGGAGAAAAGGAGGGAAAGATGGATCTTTTACTAAAAATAGCCACTTTGACCTAACCAACATCGGTTCCTACTTGACCACCATCGGTTACGTAACCGCCATCGGTTCCCTGTTAATGACCTCCCCCAACCAAAAAGAAAGGATCCGGAATTCATTTGGGTAAGAAAGAGAAGTGAAACAAGCGAAGAGGTTGCGAGAAGAGCATCGAGTCAAGATCGCAATCGCGAGCAATCGGATCACTATCACCCTCATTCAAGCATTGAAAAGACGAGGATAGCTTCATCAGCTCACTTTCTAATCTTTGATCATCCGGACTAAGCCTTATTGTCACCACCACATTCCTTGGACCTGTATCTTCATCAGGAACCAGTAAGTATTATCTTGTAGTTCTTTGTTATCATTTTGCTTTAATTCATATTAAATGGGGAACTGACCACCTTCGAAAGGAAGTCTAATATTTCCTAGGCCTAAGGCAGTTCCCTCACTTGTTGTCTAACTAAAATCTAGTGGTCTTGCGTTCTTATTTACAGGTAGTCCTTCCCAGACAAAAAGGAGTTCTTCACAATCGATCTGATCTCTCTACGGTATGCGCACACCTTCCCAACATTCAACAGGTATTCCTCCTAGCCCTAACCCTTATCTGTTTCTCAAGAGAATGAAAGGATAGAAGCAACTCTATTCCGAAACATTCTCGTGAAATGTGCCTAATTGCAAGTTTTCCAGCTTGAATCAAACAATTTTTGACTCTAATGGCAATACTATTAGTTATAGGTAAAGTTTTACCTCCCATGGATTGTACCATCATTGCAATATCTAAATTGAGAGCTTTTAGGAAGTATAGAAAGGAACCTTCAGCTACTGGTCTCACAGTAAGAGGAATTATATCCCATTTCCTTTGAAACATGAAGTTGAAATTAACCATCTTCTCATTTGGTGCTCTCTTTATTGTGGTTAGTTGTTTCAATAGAGATAAGTTGTCTACCTTATTCCCAAATTGATTATGAAGAGTCAGTACACAAATGATCCCACCTCGGATAGATCCTGTTGTTAGACTCCTAAACCATTGCAAATATTTACCCTTAAAGGAGTATGCCAACAACTTAATAACAATGTCCATTTCAGCAATTTTATGAATTGTATGCACTTTTACGATGTCTTGATATGATCAATCGTAGTTGTATGGTTTTCTCCGGTGAAATATGGAATATTCTCAATGCTACAATTGGAATTGGATTTTTTGCATTGAGAGAAAGTGGACTACTAATAGTTAAATTGACATAGGAATGGGGTGGCCCTTATGGTGGTTATTACATACCTATCATTATGATTGGTCTAAAGACTCGTAGATTAAACAAAAGGCCTACCGTGGAGGTGTTAATAGTGTCTTATTTGGTGGAGATGGGGACCTTTGAAATCTTCTTCCCCTTCTTCCTCTTCCTGGTGAGAGCTACAAATATTCAAAAATTCCTTCCTCTCTAGTTATTGACCTTTTTAAAATCCTTCACATAAATCTACCAAGCTTGAAATATCGAAAATAGTGGATTCTACCCTTTTAGAGTCACCAGATGTGTTATTTTAAAGACTATTATATGTTGGCATTTCACAATAAGAGCACATCAAACTTGTTGTAAATAAAATAAAGACTTCTTCTCGGTCCCACTGTGCATGCCAAAACTATTATCAGTAGAATACATCCCCTTGAATGGCCTGATTTTTCAATGGGGCATTTGGCGTAACTTGTGTAACATTGGGTCATCTCTCAAGCTTTGGGACTTGCGGGCTTGAGATAACCCTCATAAGAAAGTTGGTTCTTTCTCCTAAACTACCTACCACTAACTGCTCCTAATGCAAGAAAGACTATCTAATCCTAATCTGACTTTCCAAGAGACCAGGGAGAGAGAATGCATGAAAATAAAGCCTACACTAACAACGGTGATACACCAAAAAAGGAGGCTATGAGAATAACTTTTCAATGTGTAAAAATAGGAGTGAAGTGCACGTTAGAAGGGATGATAACATTTCTCCACCATCTAACAATAAAAATCACAACACCATTTCTATGCATACATAATAGTAATGAATCTTGTAAGAGCATAAAATATTCATAATACACCTGAAATAAGATTTAAGAGGAAAGAAGGATGCAAAAAAAAAAAATAGGAAAGGAAGGTACATCCACAAACATGCATCTATTGCTTCATGATATGCACATTTCAAAATTTTACAAATGAAATGCATAGATCACCATACAAGAGAGTCCAATACATGGTCCTTCAGCATATTGGCTTCCCAAAACAAAAATGGAAGAGTTTTCTACTACAAATTATTCCCTTTACAATGATCCCAATACTTGAACTTATAGAGTTTTGAGAAGAGAGAGAGAGGAGATGCGATTCCCTTGAGATCCACTTTTCAACCAATTTCAAGTTATGATAAATGAGGTTAGTTGGTTATTTTGGATTTGAAAATTATTTTGGACTTGAAAAACCAATCTCAAGGTGTCCCATAACTTGCAACAGTGAAAGAATGATTTCCCATGCTCATTAAATGTTTTTTCAACCACTTTTAAACAACCAAACAGAATCTGGGGTCATTTTTATTAAAACCCACCCTAAAATATTTATTAATTTTAGGATTTATTGGTTGTTTTGTGATGGGATTAGATCTATGATTCCAAAAATACCAATTTTATGAAAATCTATTGAGAATTGCAAAATTTATGGCCCTCTAAGTGTGAGCAGCTATTTTGAGTTTTCCAGGGATTTCTTACATTTTACAGGGCGAGAATTTAATATTTTAGAGATAGATATTTTTATTTTATTTTTACCCACCTAAACTCATTAAAAATAAAAATCCATTTTTTGTGGCATAGAGGATGTCGAGCCCTTTCTGAGAAGTCCAATTTTGTTAACATCGGAGCTCCAGATCAAAAGTTATGCCTATTTTAAGATCGTGGTCAAGGCGTTCCCGGATGGGCTCCCATAATCCAAATTTTACCACTTTCACTTTACATTTATAGTATTATGGGACTTTAAGGAACTCATGGAACTAGGGTACCAGGGTTGATTGGGTTGTCGGGACCTAATTCACTTGCAATGCACTCTGCGTCCCTTTAGTGCGGCAATTTCACCTCTGCGGGGATCTCATGTCCCCATGGTACTGCCTGTATGCTCACGCCCTTGGACCTGAAACTTTATTCTCACCCAAAAAACACAAATATTGATGCCACCTTTGTTGTGCAAAGATTTTGGGTTCGTAAGAACTCATGTCTCCATAGTACTTTGAATGCCCGAGCCCAGAACTTCTGTCTTTTCCACAATACACTAGATTCATAAATCATTATTTTCTTATCATTTTAGACCCAATTCGAGGATGAGTAGCCATAGGTCCATCCACATCCATTCTACCCACATCCCTTAGACCTGCAATATTTAAAAATAGGTTTGTTTTCAGTTTTTCAAATTTTTAGAAAAAAATTGCTAACTCAGATTTTTCTTGAAAGGGGAGTTATAGAAAATCACGAGCATGCCCCCAAAATCTAGATTTATTTTTGCACCATTTTCATTTGTTGAATTCTAAATAAATTGTGTAAGTTATCAAAATCACCCTAGGGTAAATTTTGAATAACATTACACTCCCTACGTATTGCATGCACAAGAGGACTAGATGATGAACAAGCACTTGAAGAGCATATAGTTAAAAGATGCACCTAGATGAGAGGCACCCCATCACATTTTGGAGAAAGAACATAGAGAAGGCTAGGAAGAAGGCATGATATGACAGGCATATTAAGAATAAGTAGTTTGAGGTTGGAAAAATGGTTCTTATTTATGACTCCAAGTTTGCGTGCCACCCTGGGAAATTAAAGGTGCATTGGTTGGGACCATATGTGGTAAGATAATACTTGATTCGACACTTTTAAATTACATCCATTATATGGAACTTGGTTTCCGATTTAGTCAACAAGAGTAAGTTGAATCCCTACTATAATAAGTATTCTTAGTGTTTGTAATAAGGTAGTATTGTCCTTTTAGATTAGGTTTTCATTTAATGATTTTTATTTATATGTATTTCCTTTCATCGTTGTTATACTTTGTCAATTTAGTTCATTATTTTGTTGTAATTAGCATGCTTTTGCACCCATAAATAATTAACATCTATTAAACTCATGTGTAGAGGACCATGCATACTTTTACCGTGGGTTGGATCGGAAAGAATAAGTAATTGGTGTTATGTTACTGATTGGTATGTGTAGATAAAAGGAAACAATTTCTCATATTAAAGGTATTTAACAAAATATTGCTCATATCAAGACCACTCGTAGATGGATGGAAACACATTGTAACATGAAGAGCATGGAAAACTACTCCCGATATGAGGCACATTGGATAGATACTTCAATGTAAGGAATCATGCGAAAGGAGGTCTATGGCCGAGAAGTAGTGGGCATTCTAGAAGGTTACGACCGGGTGTGGAAGAATATGGCACGACACACGAAGAGTGAAAGCATGGAATTAATGCCATGTATAGTGGTATTTGAGAAGAAATTAATGCATAAAAATAGAAAAAAATTAAATAAAAATCTATAAAAAAGAGTACAATGCAAAGCTATTATTACATTGCATCCCTTGAGTTTTTGAGTTTTGAAGAGTGACACGGTGCATAGATCCAAGAGTGTTCAATTGCATGATGAACCAGTAAATTCATGACTCAAAATTGATATAGCTCCATGTGGATGGGTGTTTAAGCTTGTTGGGTGTGTGAGAGAGGAAGGTTCAAGTGGTTAGATTTTCAAAAAGACAAATTTTCATCTAGGGCATAGTAGGGAATGGGGTTTTTGAAGCGTGTGCGAGAGATCAATGAGTGTGATAGTAAGGTATGGGAAGTTTCAATTTTTAAAATCACGTTATTGGTAAAATAGAGAAATGGAACCAAAAAGAGATGTGATGATGGAGACTGTGGTAGAAGAGGAACCACAAGATTAGTTTGTAGAGATGCAATACTCATTGGAAGTTATTGATGGATGGATGTGAAATTACCAATTGGAAAATGTAAGATCAACTACTTTAAAAATTGAACCGAGTAGGCCATGAAGGATTTAAAGGCATCGACCATTTTAAGGATGAGCAATGGAGGACTACAAATGAGAAGAGATTAATGGATAATTCAATCTATAGGCTACTTGAGAGTGTTAGGGTCATGTAACTATTTGAATTAAGATACTTTAAAGCCCAACTACCTATACCAGGTGGCTCAAGTTATGCATATATGAAGACTTCTTTTAATTTTCTAGGTGAAGAATAAGGATTAGAACAAAATTTATTGGTAGAGTTATAGGTTTGCATGATTATGGTTTAGAGATTACAAATGATTTATGAGATGATGATCTTGTAGAAGCAATGGTTTCCACCTTTCAATATCACAAACAGAGCTCAAGAAGTTCCACGCTTGTTACTATCCAAGTTAATGCACCAAAATAAACACAAAATACCCGAAACACTCAAATGAAATCGATACCTAATAGATTGGATAAGATCCAAAGATGTAGATGGAGAGAATGCTGATGGAGACAAGATGGGTGCACATGAGAAATCCTACAAAGTAGATCCAAGAAATCTGCGATGCACAAATCCTTGGTAGAAAAAGATGACGTTAGACAATATATGGGTGAACCGCCTGAAAGCGATGCGGGAAGCAATGAGCTTCCTTGGTGGATGTCAGTTCACATTTTCAATCAAGATTAAAGACATACATGATAAAATGTGTAAGAAAATATTTAGGTTTTCTGATTAAAAACAACAGACAGAATGTAAAAACATGCAATGAAACTAAAAGAAAGTAGGAAATCAAAAACAAATTTGAACTTGGGTTACTCTAATTTTATACCTTTACGTAGACTAGGTCGGTGTGTCAATCGAGATAGTGATCGGCGTAAATTGTTTGGGTTGGTGTTGATGAGGAAGTGATTGGTGTCGATTGTTTTGGTCGTCATCGATCGGGTAGTGATCGGCGTTGATTGGACACATAGGCAAACAGAAGGCCAAAGAGTAAAATAAGAAAGCAAACTAAGCTAAAATAGATTAAATGTAAGCCCAGATTACTGAAGATTGATCAAAAAGCAGAGATTGAAGATAGAAAAGGGGATCCGAGGTAGAAATTGATGGATTCTAACTCGAAACCAAAGAAAAGGCCCGATCCACGCCGATTTGGATAAACCAATTGTTTCGCAAAATGCTTCCGTTCTAGAATAGAGTTGCTTCTATCCTTTCATTTCTTTGAAAGAGATAAGGGTTAGGGCTAGGAGGAATACCCGTTGAATGTTGAGAGGGTGTGCACGTCACAGTAGAGAGAGATCGATCGATTGCGAAAGAACTCCTTTTTGTCTCGGGAAGGACTACTGCGAAATAAGAATACAAGACCACCGATTCTAATTAGATAATAAGTGAGGGAAATACCTTGGGCCCGAAATATGAGACTTCCTTTCAAGGTGGTCAGCCCTCGCTAATATGTATTAACACAAATTCTAACAAATAAGCTATTTCCCAATTACAATTTATTTACCTTGTTAGAATAATAGAGAAAAGGCTGGTCTTGGTTTTGAATCACAGTGACCGATGCCGGTCACTATCATCGGTACCGGTTGTTGATAACCAATATCGGTAGGGGAAGTGATTTAGGGGCTTTGGTGAAGGTTGGATATTAGATGGCTGTAAGATAGCTATGGTGTTTATAAGGCTGGTAAGTGACTGGGGATAGGTAATGAGGTGATGGAGAAGACTCAGAAAGTATGGGGGTTGTTCTTGGGGTAATGTAGGGGTAGAGGAATGTAAGTTAGATGGAGAGTGTTACCGGGTAGTGGATCTGGGAGTAGACTTGTAATTATTGTGATTCAGAAGTCCAAGAAATATTATTAAAAGAACGTCTGAGACAAGATGCTTACTTGTTCTCGATGAAAATTCAGGTTCAAGGACCTGTGATGACGAAGGCGAGGGTTTAGGCAGGATGATCTGATAATCCAAGATGAGCTATCTTCTCTCCCAATGCTTGGATGAGTGTCACTAGGCTGTGGTTACTCAGCCGTAGTCTTGGGCTTAATGTCCTTCTCTGCAAACTCCTCTCTTTTCTTCACTTGTCTCTACTCGGCCAAGTGAAATCCTGATTCTTTCAATGACTTCTGATTCGGATCAATGAAAATCCAACCCCTTGTTTTTGGTTGGGGGAGGTCATTTACAGGGAACCGATGGCGGTTACGTGCAACCAATGGCATCAGTAGGAACCGATGTTGGTTAAGTCAAAGTGGGCTATTTTTAGTAAAATAGCCAACTTTCCCTCCTTTTCTCCCGAGGGATTAGTTGTGGGCTTGGTCGTGTCATTATGAGGTTGGTTTTGGGTGTGGGTGAGGATTCATTAGTCATGGGTGTGGATGTAGACCAAGTTATAGGTCTTAATTAGGTTTGTTTAGGGTTAGAACTAGGTCATGATGAGGTGGTGAAATGAGGTGGCAGGTTTGGAGATGTGGATTTATTAATTATAAGGTAATTAATAAATAATTGTGTAAGGTTTAGGTAATGAGGCTAGGTTGCGAAATAAGATGCGGGGCACGGGGGGTCGTAAGACACAAATTTGGTGTCTACATTAGCCCCTTGTTGTCGTGTAGCTTGTCTTGTAAAGCTGCACTGACAATAATAAGAAGTGGTTACTCCTGTTAAGGGTATAGGTAATCCCCCTCAAATCTATCACCGATTGAGGTAGCGTGAAATCAAGGATAGGGTTGATAAAGGGTAAATGGTGTTGAGATGATGGTAAGATGGTGGGGTAGGTCCAAGGAAGCAGACACACGTTGAAATGTAGTAGTGTGACCATGGTACATTATTTGAAGAGCAAACAAGCAATTCATAGGCAAAGGTCGATATTTTATCCAAACAAGGGTGATATAATCCTAGTATCCAAGGCATAGGAAGTAGCTCCAGGATATAACAAGTAAGGTACATGAACATTTAGGCATGTTCGGTATTACTAAATAGTTGGTTTGGTTGAGAAAAACGTCACGGTCTTAGTCAGGTAAAGTTGGTCGTGATCGATCAAGTCAAGTACCGTAATCATGTTAAAACACAAATAGGAGAGCTCGATTGAACAAAGGCTACATGATGGGTGGATAAAATTGTAATTTGTTGGTTTTGAGCGAGGTATTTAATTGGTGCGGCCTTGGGTCGGGCCGATTGACTAGTGAGGGCCATGGGTCGGGCCTGATTGGTTGGTTGTGGCCTTGGGTTGGGCCAAATTGGTTGGGTGTGGCCTTGGGTCGGGCCAAATGGTTAGTGTGGCCTTGGAGTCGGGCCAAATGGTTGGTGGCGGCCTTGGATCGGACCAAATAGTTGGTTGTGGCCTTAGGTCGAGGCCAAATGGTTGGTGGCGGCCTTGGGTTGGTCCAAATGGTTGGTTGCGGCCTTGGGTCGTGCCAAATTGGTTGGGTGCGGCCTTGGGTTGGGCCAAATGGTTGGTTGTCAGCCACAGGTCGGGCCAAATGGTTGGTTGCGGCCTTAGGTCGGGCCAAATGGTTGGTGGCGGCCTTGGGTTGGGCCAAATGGTTGGTTGCGGCCTTGGGTCGGGCCAAATTGGTTGGGTATGGCCTTGGGTCGGGCCAAATGGTTGGTTGCGGCCTTGGGTTGGGCCAAATGGTTGGTTGCGGCCTTGGGTCGCCAAATGGTTGGTTACGGCCTTGGGTCGGGCCGGATTGGTTGGGTGCGGCCTTGAATTGGGCCAATGGAGTCAAAAAAGGCTATTTAGCAAAGGAGGGTATAGGTGATGTGGTGAGAAAGGGAGATTAGTGAATAAGGGCAAAAATTGTGGTAAAATAGGGATTAAACCGATATCGATTAGCTATGACCGGTATCGGTTAGATGACCGATACCGGTTGTTTAGGGCATAAGATAACCGATATCGGTTATAGGTCAAAAACCTATAAAAAGAAAAATACGGCTGTCATTGTCACATTGTCAATTTGAAAACCACATTTAGTTGTCTGAGGTGTTTTAGTGGTATTGTTGAGATTTTCGGCTGAGGTGGCATTATTTGAGTGGAGAAGTGAGTGGTTGGTAGACCCCAGTGAGTAGGAGGCAGAATTTGATTGGTGGAGGACCCAGCAGAGGAGATTTATAGCCATGGCATAGCCAGGAGGAGCAGGAGGTGCTGGACCAGCTGGACCACCACCACCTATCCCACCATGATGACATGTAGTCATACCGGTAGGTTCGAAACCTCTCATTATGTGAATTTAATGTTTTTAAGCTAGATTTGGGTTTTGGGTAGGAATCCAAGTTTTTAATAAAATAATGAATAAATTGAAGTTGTTTGAAAAATGGAGAGGGTAGGTGGGTTAGTTAGGCTAAAACGGTAGGGTGGGTAGGTTTTTAGGGTTTTTTAATGGGTAAAAGGGGAGTAATAGGCAAAAATGGGTTTGGGGGCACGTCGGGTTCGGCTCCCGGCCGTGGGCGATGGCCCGATGTCGACTCACTAGGTGACCGGCATCGGTCCACGATTTTTTAGGGAATCTAGGTTGTGGGCAAACCGGCGTCGGTCGTATGTCGACCAGCGTCGGTGTATATCATGTGGAGGGACCAAGTGGCGTTCATGGGTGACCGACTCACGGTCATTAGTTAGGATTATTTATTTTTTGGTTTGGTTTTGTTGTTGTTTTGGGTTTTTGGTTGTTGTTTTGTTGTTTTGTTATTTGTGTTTTGGGTTTTGTGTTTTGTGTTGTGTTTATTGTTGGGTGTTGTGTGTTTGGGGTTTTGTGTTTTGTTTATTGTTGGGTGTTGTGTTTTGGGGGTGAAGAGGGAGGGGTAGATTTTGATAGGAAAGGTGATTGGTGGGGGAAATGGGGTGGTTGTGTGGTTGGTTTGGTTAGGATAGATTAGGTGTTGGGTATGAATTAGGAGGTGTTAAATTGGTAGGGGCATAGGTAGATGGCGAGAGTAGATCTGGGTGATTGGTAGGGTGCGAGATAAGGAAAGGGGATATCGTAGATGTTTTTAGGGTAAAATAGGTGGGTGTAGATGTGTGTTATAGAGTCGGGGTGTGGTCGGGTGGGTAAAAAGGGGGTATAGAGGGTTAAAGTAGTTGTTGTTGTAAAGGGTGGGTCTAATGAAGTGGGTTATTTGTGCAGGCACGTCAGCAGCTGACTATGCGGGATCGGATGCCCCCGTTATTGAGACAGATGCGGCCACATGTGTCCGCATCGCATTCGCCATTATGCGTGAGTGGGACTCGGCGGAGTCCAACGGTATAGGGTTGTGGAGAGGGACCACAGCCTTATGGTTGCCCTCATCGAGAGATGGGATCCGGAAACCAATGTTTTCCATCTCCCGACTGGAGAGATGACTATTACCCTAGAGGATGTGTATCGCATCCTGAGACTGCCGATCGTAGGGGAGGTAGTATTCCAGGTAGATGCGGAGACGGCTATGGATAGCATTCTGTAGGTATTTGGGGATGCAAACCACGTTATTGACTTAT
>CM031239.1:219077003-219082003 GCA_018340775.1 Taxus wallichiana var. yunnanensis
GCCAAGACCTCTGATTCTCATCAAGAGTCCTCCTAATGATCCTCAACAAGTTCTTGTTTGTAGACTCGGCCTGGCCATTACCTTGAGGGTAATAGTTTGATGAAGTGCTTAGGTAGATCCCGTTCTTGACAGCCCACTCAGTCACCTTGGATCCAATGAATGCCAATGCATTATCTGAGATTATTGTAGTAGGTATACCAAATCTGGTTGCTATCCCCTCATAAAAGTCTAAGATGCTGGACTCATTTGCTTCTTTGAGTGCTACTGCTTCAGTCCACTTGGTGAAGTAGTCCGTGGCTATCAAAATCCATTTGTGCCCTTGACTTGAATTGGGATTAATGACTCCAATGAAGTCCAAACCCCATTGCATGAATGGCTGGTCAACTGAGATTGGATGCAATGGAAGGGCAGCAAGTCTCTCTTTTCCTGTGAAGAATGCACAATTCTTACACCTCTTGATCCATGCATAGCAATCACTGAAAATTTTAGGCCAATAATAACCAGCCTTCATGATTTTTAGAGCTGTCACTCTTGGTGCAAAATGACCACCAGCTGATCCACCATGGAACTCTTCCAACACCCTATGAATCTGATTTGTGCTAATGCATCTCAGCAGCACTCCATTCACATCTTTCTTGAACAAAACTCCATCAACAATGGCATATGGGATAGCCTGCAATCTGAAGTGTCTTCTTTGGGTCTTGTTCATCTCCGGAGGGCATAGGCCTGTGCTTAGGAAGTGCATTATACCTTGGGTCCAGCAAGGAGTGGGGGCAACATTGTTTTCTTCTTGAGTGCCACATGGCTCATGGCTGTCTTGAACTGTCAAAACAACCTCTCCTTCATTGCATGCTTCTTTTTGCTTCCCCAAAACCAGCTGCTCACACAATCCTTTTCCTCTTACCAGCTTGGTGATTTTGATCTCAATGTCATACTCCATGACACGGGTGATCCAACCTGCCCTTTTCTCATTCAAATCTTTGTTGAGGAGGAAGTCCTTAACCCCAACATGTGAGACCAGCAACTGGACCTTGTTGTTTGAGACTAAATGCTTGAATTTCTTCAAGCTTCTGATTACTGCCAGCACATGCTTCTCAATAAAAGAGTACTTCACCTCATAGTCATCTAGGCTCTGGCTGAAGAAGGCAATTGGCTGCTCATCATTATCCTTGTTCTGCTGTACCAAAATGGTAGAAATAGTGTCATTACCTCCAAATGCATAGAGGATGAAATCCTTGGAGAAGTCGGGTTGATGAGAGTTGGTGCTTGAGAAATGGCTTCTTTGATTGCTTCAAAACTCTCCTTGCCTTCTGCTGTCCACTTGAAAGCCATGCTCTTCTTTAACATTTTGGTGATGGGCTTGACAAGGGCTGCAAAATCTGGGACAAACCTCCGAACAAAGTTTATCCTCCCCAAGAAACTCTGAAGGGCTTTCTTGTGGCTTGGCAATGGTAGTGCTCTTATGGCTTCAACTCTCTCTGGATCAATTGCTAATCCTTCTTTGGAGACAATATGGCCAAGGAGCTTTCCTTCATGTGCAAGAAAGATACACTTCTTAGGATTCAAAGACACTCCAAATTTCCTACACCTCGTGAAAACTTGTCTCAAATGAGAGAGGTGGTCTGCTGCATTTTTGGAAAAAATAGTGATATCATCAAGGTAAATCAGCACCACGTTGTTAATCAAACCTTTGAACGCCATGTCCATTGCTCTTTGGAAGGTAGCACCAGCGTTGGACAGCCCAAATGGCATCTTCCTGTATGCAAAAGTTCCCCATTTGGTTGTGAAGGCTGTCTTGAACTGGTCTTCTTCCTTCACCATAATCTGATTGTAGCCGGAGTAGCCATCAAGTAGTGAAAACCTCTCGAGAGCCAGCCACAACTTGCAAGATTTGCTCCATGGAAGGGAGTGGGTAATGGTCCTTGAGAGATGCTCTATTTAAGTCTCTGAAATCAACACACAATCTGATCTCTCCACTCTTCTTTCTGACTGGAACCAAGTTGGCAACCCAACTAGAATGCTTGATTGGGAATATGATTCTTGACTCAATCAGCTTGTCCAATTCTTTCCTCATGAGAGGCTCCATGTGTGGATTGACTGGTCTTTGTTTCTGCCTGACAGGCTTAGTATTTGGATCCAATTCAATGGTATGCTGAGCTAAGTTGGGATTGAAACCTTTCAAATCTTCATAGCTCCATGCAAACACATCAGGGAACTCTTGACACAGCTGTACGAACTCATACCTTTCTTGATCAGTTGTCATCTTTCCAATTTGCAATGGTTTGTTCTCTTCTACCAAGATGGATACTGAATCCTCTCTCTTGACCTGAATGTTTGCTTTCTCCTTTCTAAACTGATCATTGGGATTAAAAATGGACTCCAAAGTGATAAGTCCCTTGGGCAGCTTGTTAGTTCTCAGCTGTACCACTTGGTCACCATACTGCTGTTCCAATTTTTCTTGATTCTTAGCTGAGAACTCAGCTTCTTCTTGCAAGAAATGGATGATTTGCTGGTCATTCTCAAACACTTGCCAACTGACATTGTTATCCGGCACTGAAGGCCTCACAATCACGTGGATGTTTGGCTGTACCTTGTCTTGTTGAATGCTTTCCACAATGTCAAAGGCTGCCCCTACTGCTGCAAGCCTGTCAGCAGCTTGATTCTCTTTCCTAGGAATGGATTTGATGCCAAAACCCTCAAAATCTTCCATGAGGTCCCACACCCTATTCTTGTAGCACTTGAGTAGATCATTCTTGGCAGCATGTTGTCCCTTGACCTGATTTACAATCAATTCACTGTCACCAAAGACTTGCAAGTTCTTTATTTTCTTCTTGATTGCCCAATGCATCCCTTGCACTAAGGCTTCATATTCAGCAGTGTTATTGGAGCATGCAAACTGAAATCTAAAAGCTGAATAGTACTTTACTCCTTGAGGTGAAACAAGCATGGCTCCACCTCCTGCACCTTGTCTACTTCTTGATCCATCAAAAAACAGCTGCCATACCTCATTGTCATCCTTGTGGTTTGGCTTGGTGATGTTAGGAATAGGCTGATTTTCTTCATGTATACAATAGACCCCTAGCTCAGATTCTTCTACTTCTTGATAAGGATCAAAAGCATGTACCTTGTTTGCCCATTCATCAAGAGTTAGATCCGGGATGCTCCCAACCTTGGTGTCAACTTCATCGGTGCTTGGGTGGTCTTCTTGATCAAATGTTGAACAATTGGCATTGATCTGACTTGGAGTGTAAGGCTCAATGTGGAAGTTTGCAATAGGTTCAGACCTGATTGTAGCCTTAGTTCCATACCTCATTCTGAACAAAGCATGTGTGACCAATCAAAGCGAGACAAATATCCCCAATCTTGGTTGTGAAGTCCCTTGACAAGCATAGGGCAAAGAGTGGTGGAAGGTCTATGACTGATACATCTTGTGAAACAACAACATTTGGACATGCATGCAAGGTAAGACTCAAGTTTCTAATCACCCCAACTGTTGTTACTGCTGTCCCATCCAGCTGCACTACCCCTTTGGATATGGTTTCATACTGGAGCCCTAGCTGATCAGCTATTTGTTTAGGCATCACTGAGCTACTTGCCCCGGAATCTATCATGCAATTGTGCACTAACTGATTTCCAATGATTAATGAAACATAGAAAGGAGGGGGCTTCAACATTTTACCTTGCTGTCCTCCATGATTTCCCTCAGGCTGGGCAGCATTTGTGAGCACTTTCTCTTGCATCTGAACTTGCTGATTCGAAGTTGGCCAGTCCTTCATGGCAGCTTGTAACAAGTCTCTTTGGCCTGGGATAGATAGGGATTCCCACATTGATATATTAACATTTGTCTTCTTCATCTGATCAATGATACTGAATGGTGATGAAGGATCTCTTTGTTGTCCCTTTGCTTGTACATTCACTCCTTGCATGTGGGCAGCAATAACTGGTATTTGAGTTGGTCTAGGAGCTGTTCTTGGCTGCCCTTGTGCATTTGAAATTGGATTTTGCTTGCCAACCATTTGTGGAGCCATGGAAGGTTGTGGATTGGTTGGAGCTAATGGTTGTTCTTCACCCAAATTCCTTCTTTTTGACCTTGTGTTGGCTGCAACACCTTGAGAAACCGTTTGATTCATGCCACAAAAATCCTCTGCTTGCCAATTTACCAACGTGGTGTCATTTGGGGCTGATTGCTGTTGGAATGTTTCTTGTTGTTGGTTGTTTCCTTGACTGCCCTCACCCTCCACACTAGTAGTTGTCACCATTAATGCTTGATTCAAAGCACCATTGAAGCACATGGATTGGTTATGAGGTTCATTGCATGGAAAACACCAATCATACTCCTGAGCAATGTTGTTTTGTGTTGGCACCAATGCCTTAGAGGCAGATATGGCATTTGGATTATAGGGCTGAAATGGTCTATTGGCAGGAGGCCTTGTTTGATTCATATTTGCAGCTGGATTAGGTGGTCTTTGTGGTTGGTATGGCTGCCTGTTAGGCTGAGCTTGGGGCTGGTAAGAAGGTCTAAAACCTTGGGCTTGTTGCCTCTTGAGAGTAACCAGCTCATTGCCTAGGTTTTGCAATTGCTTCATGACTTCTTGAAGCTCATTTGGGGCACTTGGAGATGAAGTAGAAGCTTCATTTGAACTCTGATTTCTAGGAGTGGGAGAAGGAGCCAAATTAGGTGCTTGATTGGTATTTGGACTCTCTAAACTTGGAAACAATGGCATGGGAGGTCTAGGGGCTAGTTTGCCAGCTTGGATCAAACAATTTTCAGCCCTAATGGCAATGCTATAAGCCATAGGGATAGTTATGCCTCCCATGGACTGAATCAACATAGAAATATCAGAATTTAGAGCTTTGAGATAGTAGAGAAAAGCACCTTCTTCTTGTTGTTGGTCTGACTGCCACTGGAATTCTCTCCCAAGTCTTTTGAAATCTGAAGTTGAAATCGGTCAGCTGCTCATTGGGAGCTCTCTTGATGGTTGTCAGCTGCTCCAAAAGAG
>CM031239.1:219092003-219122003 GCA_018340775.1 Taxus wallichiana var. yunnanensis
TGGAATCATGTAGAGAATTTCACCATCTTTCCATTGATATAAAGAACATGAAAATCTGAGCTCTGGATCGAAAGATATGGTGATTTGAAAATTTAGGGCAAAAACAGGCAAAATCGGATTAGCGGGCAAAAGTTTGAATTTTACCCACGTGGTGGCTGCCTATTGGCCGCGGGCCTCCTAAGGGAAAATTTCCCACAAAAAATCTACCGAGCCATAACTTGAAAAATATGAGGAGTTAGGAGGAAAACTTTACCTTTCTAGAAAGCTGAGAGAGAGCTCTATCCAATGGTGCCATTTTTAGAAAGATTTGAGTGCCTAAAAATCAAAAATGGAGACTGAGGCACAAGAGAGGTAAGAACACAAGGAGTTAGCCACAAAATGAGCAGGGGCACATTTTGGATAACAATTTTGGTGACTCAGAGGGGTCATCTGTTAGGATTAAATATTAATTCTCGCATAGTTTAAATTATTCAATTAATTCAATAATAAATAGTTATTTTGTTATATGGTTAATCAACCATATTTGTCTCCAGATATATACATCGTTATATTGTTTTCAACAATATATTTGTTTTTATGTAATTGTTGCTTCCCGGGTGTTATTGGAAGCTTGTTTATTCTGGCATTTGGTTGCACCTGTGCAACTCATTCTCCCGGATGTATTTGGCTGTGCAATATCTATAAATATTGCAGCCTATTCACTGTAATTTTTTAGTTGATTGAGATTAATAAAATTACAGGCTTCCGTCCCTGTTTCTCAATCTACATTTGGTACCAGAGCGAGAATCTGGCCCTGTAAAGGTGTGGAAGAGAGAGCAGCAGAGAGAGAGGAGATTGGAGACGTGTTTGCAGCATTTGAGAGCCTGTGCAGCCTCGTGCAAACTCCCAGCCCCATCCCTGCCTCCCCCACATCCTCCTGTTCCTTCCAGGTGCTTGGAAGGCAAATTTTTTTGCACTGGTGCTGGTTGCACCAGGCAAAATTTGCTACAGGTATTGGAAATAATACTAAATTTTTTTTTCCAATAAGGGTTTTGTCTTTACTGTATTTGGAAGTCGCTTTGCTTGTTTTGGAGGTCTGTGTGTATATGCACCTGCAGTGAACAAACAAGCAAAAACAAAAGTGAATCAAAGCTGAGCAAAGAATAATAAAAAAGAAGGAGGCACCACTTGGACCTGCACAAAATATACAGTGGAAGAAGAGAAAAACGCGGCCAAAACATCCTCCACGCTTTTTTTTGGACCCTGCGCGGCCTGCATCAAGGAAATGTCTTGTTTTAAGCAAAAACCGCGCCATTTGCTGCCTCCATCGACCTGCACAAAGAAATGCAGGGTTAGATAGTAATCAACAACAAAATAAGTGGCCAAAGAAGAGGAAAAGCGGCCTGCATAAAGTAAAAACGTCTTTGTGAGCAGCGGCCTATCCTCCCAAGGCTGCACAAAGGTAAAAAATTTTTTTTTAGCAAATGCGCCATATCCACTCCATGCATGACCTGCACAAATCATTTGGAAAAACAGGTGATCAAGAATCAAAGAAAGGAAGAAAAAAATGCGGCCAAGCTAAAAAATGTGGCCAAGGAAGGAAGAACAAAGATCAAACACAAAAACGCGGCTGTACATAAGCAAAATCAGTGCGTGAGAGCTAAAAACGCGGCCTGAGCAAGGAAAAGTGGCTGGAAAAGAAGGAGGCGGCTTCACAAAAGCAAATAAGAACAAATAACAAGCTCCAGATCTGGATTTGGAGCAAAGGAACCCTAAAAAATGCCTCTTCACCAGCATGCGCCACGTGGAGCCTCTACAAGCCGCATTTTTTTAGAGGTAAGTCAATTTACTTGTCAATAAATACAAATTCCTTCCTTTCATAGACCAAGCGCCCTAAGTGGGCAAGTTGGTTAGTGCATGCGCCTTGGGAGTGAGAGGTTTGGGGGTCAAATCCCACCAAAAACACTCAAAAACTCACCTTTTGCATCTGGCGGAAATTTTGGCGGAACTGCTAAATTTAGCAGACTTTTTTGAATTTAGTTACAACTAACTAAATTTAGCGGAGAAATCCCTAATTTAGGGTAAATTTTTTTCTCCCATCTGGTCTATTTTTTCATTCCAGACATTTTTTGCAAAAGGAGACCCATCTAAAAATTGCATTTTCAGCTATTATTTTGCAATTTTTAGCATTTTGGGTCGTATTGGGCTCAGGAGGCCACCAGGACCCCGAAACTAAATTTTTTTGCCTGTCATTCAAATTGTACAATTTTTGAATGTAAATTGTATACTGCTGCATATTGTACTAATTTGTAGGTTGCCATAGTCAACTGCAAAACTTTGTAACTGCTCAGAAACTGGCAGAATTGTAATAAAAAACAAGTAAAATTGGTTCTGTAACACTCACGAGATCCTAGATCTCATTCGCAGCGTTCGGTATATACGGTGCCTCTGGGAAGCGCTTACGGGTAAAGCCATCGTGACTACTACTACACTTAATGCCTAATATAGCTACAACAATGTCGTCTGGGCATCGTCCCTATAAATCGACGGGGAGTAATAAGGTCACAGTGCACACACTATGAACCATCCCATCCGTCTGTGAACGATTGCAAGACATAAATCCAGACTGAGAAATTATCCGAGTATATAGCGAAGTTACGCACGCGTATGAGGATATTTCTTTGAGCCGGTGTCAATAATCACATAGACCCCATCAGTACTGTCTTGGTACCATGTATTGAATTCTTTCACGTACGTTAACGCCTCTTTCACGTACCACCGGGTATATAGAAAGGGTGAGCTTCTTCCACGTACCGACGGGTATATCGGAAGGGCGCGTATATAGAAAGGTTCGGTATATATCGATTGATGGTATATAGATTGGGAGACCTAATACCTGGAGTGATAAGAGCCAAACCCTGTCAGTGATCTCTGCAAAATGGGCACCAATGCCCCCAAATTTTTTCTTCCGGATTCACAATTGCTCAGAGGAAGCAACTATGCTACTTGGAAGACAAAAATCAAGACACAACTTGAGTTTGAAGAAATCTAGCCTGTTGTGACTGGTACTCTAACCAGATCACCAACTGATGCAACACAACAACGACAATTTGATAGAGCAGATCAGAAAGCAAAACTCATCATCTTGTTTGGAGTATCCGATGATGTGCAAGCCCACATTCGAGATGCCACATCAGCAAAAGAAGCTTGGGATAAGCTGAGCACAATATATGAGGCCAAGAACAAGAATGTCATACTCAATTTGCAGAGTCAGTTACATACATTGAAATTCAAACAGAATGAGAAAATTGAAGCCTTCCTAAGAAGAGTTGCAGAGTTGAGGGCTTCACTTCTAGCCCTAGGAGAAGAGGTCAAAGATGAATCTCTCGTTCCCATTGTTCTGAGAGCTCTCCCTTCTTCTTACCACATTTTTGTCACAACTCTAAACTTGTCAGATACAACAATTAGTTTTGACAAGCTAGTAAACCTACTGCAACAAGAGGAAGCAATGCACAACAAGGATGATGAAGAGGAGCAGGCACTGTCTTCACATCAAAAATGGAAAGGAAAAGGTAAAGGAAAACCTAAATCCTATCAGAAGTCCCCACATCAGAATCAATATCATGGGGACAATCAACAGAAGAAGCGATGTCCAATTTGCAAAAGAGGACATGACTTGCAAGAATGTTGGTTTAACACATATAAGAAAGGTTCATCAAGCAATTCTAGACCACAACAACAACAAACTTACAAGGGACATTCAAACAACTATCACGGGCAGAAAAAGGGGAACTAGAAAAGAAGACCCCACCAGCAAGGTAATATTGCTGAGCAACAAGAACAGTCAGACAATGAAGATTTCTTGTTCACTTCTCGATCAAGTGAACCATCCACGTCATCTAGTGACGTCTGGTATGTTGATTCGGGAGCCACTCGACACATGACCGGCCACAGACTCGGTTTATTTCAATGAGGGACACGCCATCAAAAATCATGTTTCGTTGGGAGATGATTGTTCATATACGATCCAGGATTGGAAACATTTCTCTACCCCTTGGTTCACGCAAATGTAGACTATCAGATGTTCTATATGTCCCTGGGTTGACAAAGAATCTTCTTTTGGTCAGTCAACTCCTAGATCACAACCTGAAAATTGACTTTGATAGTCAATCCGGCAAGAAAATGTGTTTGATTCAAGATAAATCCAGAGGCTCGAAAATAATTGCAAAAGCCTCAAATGTGGGACGAATGTTTCAACTTGATTTCATTCACAAAAATGATCAAGCACTTGTGGCTAAAAACTCCACCTCAGCCCAGTTGTGGCATCGGAGATTTGGTCATGTAAGTTTCAAATATCTCGAAACACTTCACGGTGTAATATGGTACATGGGCTACCATCTCTTCAGAAGGATACAGATAAGTGTCCTCACTGCTTAGCAGGAAAACAACACAGAGTTTCATTCCAAAAGAGTACTTTTCGAGCTCATGGTAAACTTGACCTGGTTCATACCGATCTGTGCGGTCCGATGCAGCCAAGTCATTCAGGGTTCCAGTATTTCATGCTCTGTGTTGACGACTATTCACGCAAAATGTGGATTTTTTGTCTTCGCAAGAAAAGTGAAGCCTTTGAAACATTTAAAAAGTTCAAAGTGGCAGTTGAGAAAGAAACTGGTCGTCACATCAGAACTCTCCGCTCAGATCGAGGGGGGGAATTCACCAGTGATGAGTTTAGAGACTACCTACAAACTCACGGGATTCGTTGACAAATGCCTCCTCCACACACACCACGAGAAAAATGGTGTTGTTGAGAGAAGAAATCGTACTTATCATGGAAATGGTGCGATGCATGATTGATGATTCGAACTTGCAAAGACATTTTGGGCAGAAGCAGCAAAAATAGCAGTGTATTTGTTAAATAGAGTGCCCACAACTGCTCTTGATGGAATTACACCACAAGAAGCATGGTCAAAAAGGAAACCATCCATTGCACACCTCAGAGTATTCGGGTGCAAAGCCAAAGCATGCACATACCCAAAGTAACAGTAAAGAAATTGGACATGAAGTCACAAAATCTCATCTTCATTGGATACGGTGAAGAGACTCTTGGGTACTGATCGATGGATCCTAAGATCGAAAAGTCTACACAAGCGAGAGATGTTGAGTTTTTCGAGAAGAAGGAAGAAGAGACTCCTCCTTCGGACTCTCAAGATGTAGATTTTTCACCAGTTGTAAAAATTGAAGCTAATGTTCCCTCAGAAGATGAAAGTGATGATGGGGATGATGGTGTTGATCAGATAGAACCACAACCCATGGGAATAGGTCAACGTATGCCTAAATGGTGTACAAGTACATTATGAGATGTAAGATTGGATGCTCCACGGATACATCCACCCCTGGACCACGGACTCGCAGTAAAGCAAGAGAAGAAGTTAACTTTGCTTTGATGAGTAGAGTTATTGAATCAGACGAGCCCTCTACAGTCTAGGAAGCCCTACATGACCAAAAGCTTGGAAAGATGCCATGGATTCGAATATCAATCGGTGATGAAGAATAACACTTGGCAGTTTGTTGATCTTCCACCAGGAAGAAACCCATTGGATGCGAGATGGATATTCAAAACTAAGTACAAAGCAGATGGGACGGTGGACAAGTGCAAAGCAAGACTTGTAGAAAGAAAGGGTACGCATACGCAGTAAAGAAGGCATTGACTATGAGGAGACATTTTTCTCCACAAACTAAGATCAAAATGATCGGGATGATCTTTGCTCTAGCTGCTCACTTTGATGGAAAGTTCACCAAATGGATGTAAAAAGTGCCTTCCGAATGGAGATTTACAAGAAGAAGTCTACATGACTCAACCTGAGGGATATGTTGTACTGGTCAAGAAGAAAAGGTATGCAGACTCGAAAATCTCTCGTATGGCCTCAAACAGCACCCGGCATCGTACATCAAGATTGATGAGCATCTCGTACAACATGGATTCGTCTGAAATCCATACGATCCCAATCTCTACCTCAAAAAGCAAGGGGGGGAGATGGTGATTGTTGTAGTTTATGTCGATGATCTAGTCATCACTGGCAGTTTAGTGAAGATGATTGATGAAACAAAGAAAGATCTTAAGTAATCATTTGACATGACAGATCTCGGGCTTATGCACTACTGTCTTAGACTAGAAGTATGGCAGAAAGAGAATCATATCTTTGTTTCTCAATTGAAATATACCAAGACAACGCTCGAGAAGTTTAGGATGATGGATTGCACACCAATTGCTACACCTATGGAGAACAGACATGGTTATCTCGTTCAGATCCATCTCCTGAGGTAAGTGCCACTCTCTATCGGCAGCTGATTGGGAGTCTCATTTACCTGACCTACACTAGACCAGATATCAGCTTTGCAGTGAGCTATCTATCCAGGTTCATGCAGGAACCCAAAATTTTTCATTGGAAAGCAGCAAAGCGCATTTTGAGATATCTCAAAGGATCAGTGGATCTTGGTCTAGAATACAAGAAGAATGAAAACTTCTTCTTGACTGGATATTCGGATTCAGATCATGCAGGTAACATTGATGATAGAAAATCCACTTCCGGATTTGTATTCTTTATGCGATCTCGGACCAATATCATGGGGAAGTAAGAAACAACACTTTGTTTCTCGCTCTTCCTGAAGGTTTGAGTATCGTTCTATAAGAGAAGTCGTGCCTCGTGAAGCGATTTGGCTACGTCGCATACTGGAAGGACTTGGAATACCAAAAGACAAACCGACCACCATGTATGTTGACAATGAAGGTGTTCTCAAACTTGTTCGCAATCCAGTTTTTCATGAGAGAACAAAGCACATTGAAGTTCGGAGTTCATTTCATACGCGAACATGTGTTCAAGCACAACATCCACTTCGATTTTGTCCAACGGCTCAACAACGTGCGAGATATTTTCACAAAGTCACTGCAGACGTGACAAGTTTGAGTTGTTCAGAGCATTTCTCTCCTCATCTCTTCAAACAATGCACAATTAAGGGGGGGAATGTTAGGATTAAATATTATTATCCTAATATTAATTCTGCATAGTTTAAATTATTCAATTAATTAAATAATAAATAGTTATTTTGTTATATGGTTAATCAACCATATTTGTCTGTATACATACTGTTATATTGTTTTCAACAATATATTTGTTTTTATGTAATTGTTGCTTCCCGGGTGTTATTGGAAGCTTGTTTATTCTGGCATTTGGTTGCACCTGTGCAACTCATTCTCCCAGATGTATTTGGCTGTGCAATATCTATAAATATTGTAGCCTATTCACTGTAATTTTTTAGTTGATTGAGATTAATAAAATTACACAGGCTTCCGTCCCTATTTCTCAATCTACACCATCTCGCCTGCTAGATGAAGATACTAGTTGCCTGAAGCAGCCCATTGGGCATGGAGTCATAAAATTTTCTGTTCGAACCCCAACTGACTTAGAATGTTGCAAGGAGGAAGATGGAATATCACCTGATGGAAGCAAGGACTGCAAAACATCTCCAGGGACAGCAAGCCTGTGCCAAAGCACTTAGGGAAAGCAAAACAACCTACAGCAAAACAATGTGCACAAGCACTTGGAGGAATGAAAACCTAAGCTAATATTTACAAGGTGGAGAATTTCCCTTTAGTAGCAATGCTTTAGATAGATTCCATTGACTGGAATCTATAGTTCTTTGCCATCCAATGAAGACAATTGGAAGGCATTGCTGTCCTTACACTTTGTGACCATGTATGGGCCACTCCAAATGGCATCAAATTTTGAATGCCTTCCCGGTTTTTCTCTATCTGCATCCCATTTTAACACTAGATCTCCAACTTGGAAAGATCTACTCTTGGCCTTCCTATCAAAGGTCTTCTTGATCAAAGCTTGATCCTTCTCCATTGCTTGGGATGCCTGATCTCTGATCTCTTGGAGCTCCATCAAATCGCATATCTCACCTCCATGGGCCTAAACTCTGAAGAACTCTAATCGCTTCATGAGTTCCAATGTTGGTAACTCAAGTGACATGGGCAAGATTACCTCTCTTCCAAAAACAAGCTGAATGGAGAGTTACCTGTGGATCTCTTGGGAGTTATCCTATCAGCCCATAAGGCTGATTTCAGTTTGGTATGCAAAGACCTATGATTCTAATCAAGAGTCCTCCTAATGATCCTTAACAAGTTCTTGTTTGTAGATTCACCTAGCCATTACCCCGAGGGTAGTGTTATCCAAATGTGCCCCCTGCTCATTTTGTGGCTAACTCCCTTTCATTCTTTCCTTCTATTGTGCCTCAGTCATAAATTTTTACTTTTTAGGCACTCAAAACCTTCTGGAAATGACACCATTGGATAGAGCTCTTTCTCAGCTTTCTAGAAAGGTAAAGATTTCCTCCTAACTCCACGTATTTTTCAAGTTATGGCTCGACGGAGTTTTTGTGGGAAATTTTCCCTTGCAAGGTCCGCAGCCAATCAGAACTCGCCACGTGTCTAGGTCAAAAATATCAAAGCGATCGATTTTGGCCTATTTTTGCCCTAAAATTGCAAATCGCCATAACTTTTGATCTAGAGCTCAGATTTTCACGTTCTTTATATCAATGGAAAGCTAGTGAAATTATCTATAAGATATTATGGTCAATTTTGAATTTTAGTTCAGTTTGGAGGGAGAAAATCAAAAAACACTTCTGTTACGTGCCCATGGACAGAACTGACGTTTCAACAACCAATTTTAATGCAAAATGGGTCGCATTCTTCTCCAACATGGTCAAAAATGTCAGGGTATGGGTTTGTAAGGACCTCTATGCTATTTTTAATACATTTTGGTCAATGGGGAATGGCTCCCACACTTTTTCACATTTTCTCTCTCCTGGGCTCGACCCATGCACTGTAAAAGCTGGATTTGGCTCATTTTTCAAAGGGGGGAACACTTTTTTTACACAACAAGCTTCTATTTTCACTTTCAACAAGTGATTTTGGCAAGTATCAGACCTTCCAGGGATTGTAACAGGTTTTTCTGCCTCTTTGGTGTTGGAATACAAGGATTTTGATGTTGAAAATCACAATGCAGGCTCTGTGAATGCTTTCAGTCCTTTGTATGTGTTGTTTGCTTCATTTCAAACCCTTGTTTACTGACTTATCAACCTGTGCATGATGTTTTATGTTGCAATTTCTGATTTGTGTCAATTTTCATGAGCAAGAAGTGCTCACCACTCCTTTGGTGTATCACCCTTATCAGTTTAGTTTTAATTTTTACATTTCTTATCCCTGTCTCCTTACAAATTAAGATAAAATTAGGATCTAAACCTCTGCAGTTGTGCAAATAATAGATCTGATCAGAGGAGTTTGAGGAACTAGCCTCTAATCTAGAGATTCCTCTCTCATTTTACAAGTCCCACACTTAGAGAGAGGTTTCAATGTTGTGCAATCACACTGGATGCCTAAAACATCAACTTAGAAACCTGATTTGCATCTAGGGGTGCTGCTGATTTGCAAAAATAGTTTTGGCATGCCGGTGGGACCTTAGAGGTCTTCCACTTCATCTTTTGCAGGTTGGTGTGTTCCTGTGAAGATTTCAGCCTTTGGAGGCACTTGCAAACACATCTGGTGACTCCATCTGATCAAGCAACCCATTTCTGAAGTTGCAGACCTGTTTTTCATCCATTTCCATCCATTATTCTTTCCATCTCTTTCATTCTTTTCCATTCCATGAAGTTGTGCAATCATGACTTCATTTCCATCATGGAACTCACATTTACAACAACAGCAATGTTTCCCACCTCCAACATGTTTTTTAAATCTTCCAAATTAGCATTTTGAACAAATTAAAAATCATCATACATACCCATATGAGCAGCAATGCCAAAATCAGTTTGGCTATGGAGCTTTCCAAGAGCAAGGGTGTGCATACAATGAAGACAATCAGATGCAAGATGCTGGTCTGTTGGAGAAAATCCAAAAGATGGAGGTAAACATGGTGCAATCCAGGGCTCAAAGACAAATTAAAGCATTTAGAATCGGTTGTGGAGCACCCTGTCCATGGGTGGGACCTTTCCCAAGGCATTACAGCCCTCAAGAGAAGCTTGACTTCATGATTGCAATGCTGCCATTGCTTGCAAAGTGGATTGAAGGAATAGAGGTGTATGAGAGGAGTATTCAAGCAACCTTGTCAACGGGTAAGCACACCATCTCATGCCTTTTCTTTTCCTCTTTCCCAATCTATTTTATCTCAGCAGTGTCAAGTTTTAAACTCTCCATCTGCTGTCCCAAGTGTTGAATCCATTTCTCCACCCCCTAGTCTTCCACCTCATCTCAATTCTTCTGTCCTTTTCCCTTCCAAACAGTCATCCCCTCCATAAGAGCTAAATGAAACACCCTCTCCTCCAAAGAAACAAGAGGTTTTACCTCCTCCACCACCACAAAAAATTACAAAAATCAGTCATGAAGGACAACAAAAAGAGAAGCCAAACAAGGATGAAGAAATTCAAATTTTGAAGAGTTGGGCTCTTAAATTTGGGATGAAGAAGATCCCTTTGCTGATGAAACCTTCAGAAGAGGTTGGAGTTAAAGAACAAATGGTGGTCAGGACTGATTTTGTTGCAGCAGAAGAAGAGCAAAAAGGAGTTGCAGATCAGCAATCAATTTGTTCAGAATATAGTGTCCATGTTGGCACCCTATTTGAAGGAAATGCTGATCCAATTCAAATTACAAAAATCAGTCATGAGGGACAGCAAGAGGAAGGAGAAGCTGCTCCAAATCCAAAAGAAGAGGAGCACATTCCAGCTATGGGGGAGAAAAGTGCAGATCCAAAGGCTTTGAGCACAAAGCAGGTTATAGAAGAACCTTCAGTTCTTCTCTCTACTTCATCTCTCTCAAGTTCTAGTACTGAAGAAGAGTTTGATCCCTCAAACTCAATGCTGGAGGATGAAAGAAACCATGGTGATCAAGTTGCAGATCAAGAGAATGCCATGGGAGAGGTTGAACATTTGTAGCAGGACAGCAATGAGGTAGTTTACCTGTCTGATTTGGAGGACTGTTTTGATGAAGAAGAACCGGTTGAGTTTCCACCATTCTCTCTTTCATCATCCATCTTCCAAACACAAGAGCCTGCTGTCATGGAGGAGAGTATTCATTTGTAGTAGCCTGCATCTTATAGAAGCTCTTTGGAACCAAGATTGGAAGATTTTAATCTTTCATGTCCTTCATTGGAGGAAGAGAAAGGGCAGAAGGGTTCTACCATTGCTTCCACACCATCCATTCAAGGTCTACAAGAGAACTCCATTCTTGGAGTTGAAAATCAGAATTATGGGCATACTCAATGGATCAGACCTTGCCCAATCAGGTATTTGGCTTCATTGGAGCCAAAGGAGAAGCCACAACTAGTCATGCTTGCTTCTAAGCATGAGGATGAGCTACAAAGTTCCAAGGATCAGCTGTCATACCTCTCCAATCCAAATGCAGAGCAACTAAAAGAGGTATTGGATTTGTTTTTAGTTGACACCTTGCTAATTTGGGTAGAAGACCAGCTTCTTGTTGATTTTCCACTCATCCAATCAGCCATGTTTAGTGCCAAATCAGTTGCATGGTTACAACTTTTGAGAAAGGGAAGCTATTTATCCCAACCATTTGCATGGTTTGTTTAGCCCACTTTTACTTCCAGTTAGAATAGGATAGGTAGTTTTTCTTTCAGCAAAAGAAGTGCTTGTGCACACTCTACATGTTCCATTTGGAGCATGTATGATTTTCAGTTTGTACATAGTTTTGGTGCTCCTAGTTTCGCTCTTGCACGAATTCGTTTTGATAGAATTTTGGTGGGAACAACTCCATGTCTAGTGGGATTCAAGTGGTTCAGAGGGAAGTTTTCAAAGTTTAGATAAGTTTTCAGGCTACTACTCATGACTCCATGCCCAATGGATTGCTTCAGGCTACTGATCATTCATCCAGCAGGTAGATGACCCCTCTGAGTCACCAAAATTGTTATCCAAATGTGCCCCCTGCTCATTTTGTGGCTAACTCCCTTTCATTCTTTCCTTCTATTGTGCCTCAGTCATAAATTTTTACTTTTTAGGCACTCAAAACCTTCTGGAAATGACACCATTGGATAGAGCTCTTTCTCAGCTTTCTAGAAAGGTAAAGATTTCCTCCTAACTCCATGTATTTTTCAAGTTATGGCTTGGCGGAGTTTTTGTGGGAAATTTTCCCTTGCAAGGTCCGCAGCCAATCAGAACTCGCCACGTGTCTAGGTCAAAAATATCAAAGCGATCCGATTTTGGCCTATTTTTGCCCTAAAACTTCAAATCACCATAACTTTCGATCCAGAGCTCGGATTTTCACGTTCTTTATATCAATGGAAAGCTGGTGAAATGCTCTATAAGATTCCATGGTCAATTTTGAATTTTGGTTTAGTTTAGAGGGATAAAATCAAAAATTCTTCTGGTACGCGCCCATGGACAGAACTGACGTTTCAACAACCAATTTTAATGCAAAATGGGTCGCATTCTTCTCCAACATGGTCAAAAATGTCAGGGCATGGGTTTGTAAGGACCTCCATGCTGTTTTTAATGCATTTTGGTCAATGGGGAATGGCTCCCATGTTTTTTCACATTTTCTCTCTCCTGGGCTCGACCCATGCACTGTAAAAGCGGATTTGGCTCATTTTTCAAAGGGGGAACACTTTTTTACACAAAGAAGCTTCTGTTTTCACTTTCAACAAGTGATTTTGGCAAGTATCAGACCTTCCAGGGATTGTAACAGGTTTTTCTACCTCTTTGGTGTTGGAATACAAGGATTTTGATGTTGAAAATCACAATGCAGGCTCTGTGAATGCTTTTAGTCCTTTGTATGTGTTGTTTGCTTCATTTCAAACCCTTGTTTATAGATTATCAACCTGTGCATGATGTTTTATGTTGCAATTTCTAATTTGTGTCAATTTTCATGAGCAAGAAGTGCTCACCACTCCTTTGGTGTATCACCCTTATCAGTTTAGTTTTAATTTTTGCATTTCTTATCTTGTCTCCTTGCAAATTAAGATAAAATTAGGATATGAACCTCTGCAGTTGTGCAAATAATAGATCTGATCAGAGGAGTTTGAGGAACCAGCCTCTAATCTAGAGATTCCTCTCTCATTTTACAAGTCCCACACTTGAGAGAGGTTTCAATGTTTTGTAATCACACTTGGATGCCTAAAACATCAACTTAGAAACCTGATTTGCATCCAGAGTACTTGCTGATTTGTAACAACAGTAAGTAGTTTGATGAAGTACTTAGGTAGATCTCATTCTTGACATACCCCACTCAGTCACCTTGGATCTAATGAATGCTAATGCATTATCTGAGATTATTGTAGAAGGTATGCCAAATCTGGTTACTATCCCCTCATAGAAGTCTAAGATGCTAGACTCATTTGCTTCCTTGATTGCTACTGCTTCAGTCCACTTGGTGAAGTAAGAAACTACGTGGTCGCCAAAATCCACTTATGCCCTTGGCTTGAATTGGGATTAATGACTCCAATGAAGTCCAAACCCCATTGCATGAATGGCTGGTCAACTGAAATTGGATGCAATGGAAGGGTAGCAAGCCTCTCTTTACCTATGAAGAATGCACAATTCTTGCACCTTTTGATCCACGCAAAGCAATCACTGAAAATCTTGGGCCAATAATAACCTGGTCTTCATGATTTTTAGAGCTATCACTCTTGGTGCAAAATGACCACCAGCTGGTCCACCATGGAACTCTTCCAAAGACGCTATGAATCTAATTTGTGCTAATGCATCTCAAAGAACACTCCATTCACATCTTTCTTGAACAAAACACCATCGACTATGGCATATGGGACAACTGCAATTTGAAGTGTCTTCTTTGGGTTTTGTTCATCTCTGAAGGGCATAGGCTTGTGCTTAGGAAGTGCATTATACCTTGGGTCTAGCAAGGAGTAGGGACAACATTATCCTCTTCTTGAGTGCTACCTTGCACATGGCTGTCTTGAACTGTCAAAATAGCCTCTTCTTTATTGCATACTCCTTTTGCTTGCCCAAAATTAGCTGCTCACACAATCCTTTTCCTCTTACCATCTTGGTGACCTTGATCTCAATGTCATACTCCATGACACGAGTGATCCAACCTGCCCTTTTCTCATTCAAATCCTTGTTCAGGAGGAAGTCCTTTACTTCCGCATGAGAGACCAACAACCTGAAGCTTGTTGTTTGAGACTTGTTATCCAAAATGTGCCCCCTTCTCATTTTATGGCTAACTCCTCTCATTCTTCCCTTTCTTGTGCCTCAATCACAAAATTTTTCTTTTCAGGCACTCAAAACCTTCTGGAAATGACACCATTGGATAGAGCTCTTTCTTAGCTTTCCAGAAAGGTAAAGTTTTCCTCCTAACTCCATGTATTTTTTAAGTTATGGCTCGGTGGAGTTTTTGTGGGAAATTTTCCCCTAGAAGGCTCGCAGCCAATCAGAACTCGCCATGTGTCCAGGCCAAAAATATCAAAGCGACCCGATTTGGCCTTGTTTTTCCCTAAAACTTCAAATTGCCATATCTTTCGATCCAAAGCTTGGTTTTTCGCGTTCTTTATATCAATGGAAAGTTGGTGAAATTCTCTACAAGATTCCGGGGTCAATTTTGCATTTAGATGGAGTTTGGAGAGAGAAAATTGAAAAACGTCTATGGCATGTGGTAATGGCCAGAAATGACGTTTCAACAACCAGTTTTAATGCAAAATGGGTCGCATTCTTCTTCAGCATGGCCAAAAATGTCAGGGCATGGGTCTGTAAGGACACCCATGCTATTTTAATGCATCTTCATTCAATGGGGAATGGCTTCCACATTTTTTACATGTTTTCTCTCTCCTGGGCTTGACCAATGCATTGTAAAAAGCGATTTGGCTCATTTTTGAGTTTGAACATTTATTTGGATAACAAGCTTCTTTTTCACCTTCAACAAGTGATTTTTTAAGTATCGGACCTTCTTCAAGATTGTAACAGGTTTCTACCTCTTTGATGTTGCAAATGCAAGGATTTTGTGTGAAAAATGACAAGTACTGGAGACTCTATGATCAATTTTCAGTCCTTTGTTTGTATTATCTTACTTCATTTTAGACCTCTAATTACATCTTATCATCCTGTGTATGATGTTTCATGTTGCATTTTATGAAATTGTGTCAATTTACATGAACAAGAAGTGTTCACCACTCCTTTGGTGTATCACCTATTAGTTTAGTTTCAATTTTTACACTTTCTATCTCTGTCTCCTTGGAATTTAGAGTAGGATTAGGATTCAAACCTCTGTAATTGTGCAAATAACAAATCTGATCAGAGGAGTTTGAGGAACCAACCTCTAATCTGGAGATTCCTCTCTTATTTTACAAGTCCCACACTTGGAGAGAGGTTTCAATGTTTTGCAATCACACTGGATACTTAGAATGATCAAACTAGAAATTTGATCAACATCCAGGGGGTGCTGCTGATTTGCAACAATAGTTTTGGCACGCCCAGTGGGACCTTAGAGGTCTTCCACTTTATCTTTGATAGGTTGGTGTGTTCTTGTTAAAGATTCAGCCTTTTGGAGGCACTTTCAAAAGCACATCTGGCGACTCCATCTGGTAAACAACTCATTCTCTAAGTTGCAGACTGTTTTCCATTCATTTCCATCCATTCTTCTTTCCATCATTTTCATTATTTTCCATTCCATGAAGTTGTGCAATCATGACTTCATTTCCATCATGGAATTCACATTTACAACAGCAGTATATCACACCTCCAACATGTTTTACAAATCCTCCAAATCAGCATTTTGATCAAATTCAAAATCAGCATGTCTACCCATATGAGTAGCGAGTGCAAAGTCAGTTTGGATATGAAGCATGTCAAGCACAAGGGTATGCTGGTTGTGAGGCAATCAAGAAGAAAATACAAATCTGCTGCAACAAATCCAAAAGATGGAGGTAAACATGGTGCAATCAGGCTCAAGCATAAATGAAAGCATTTAGAATCGGTTCAGAGCACCTTGTCCATGGGTGGGACCTTTTCCAAGGCATTATAGCCCTCAAGAGAAGCTAACCTTCATGATTACAACACTACCATTGCTTGCAAATTGGACTGAAGGAATAAAGGTGTATGAGAGGAGTATTCAACAACCTTGTCAATAGGTAAGCACACCATCTCATGCCTTTTCTCTCCCTCTTTCCCAATCTATTTTATCTCAGTAGTGTCAAGTTTTAAACTCTCCATCTGCTGTCCCAAGTGTTGAATCCATTTCTCCATTCCCTAGTCTTCCACCCCATCTCAATTATTCTGTCCTTTTCCCTTCCAAACAGCCATTCCCTCCAAAGAAACAAGAGTTCCTACCTCCTCCACCACCACAAAAAATTGCAAAATCAATTGAGTTACAATCCACTTCTCCTCTTGCATTCCCAAATCCATGTTGGGAGGATAAAAATCAGAATGCCAATCAAGGAAAACAACAGCAGAAAGAAGAGCCAAACAAGGATGAAGAAATTCAAAGTCTGAAGAGTTGGGCTCTTAAATTTGGGATTACAAAAATCCCCTTGATGGTGAAACCAATAGAAGAGGTTGGAGTTGGAGAACAGGTGGTGGTTAAGACTGATTTTGTGGCAGTAAGAAGAAGAGCAAAAAGAAGAAGTAGATCAGCAGTCAGTTTTCTCAGAAAGTAGTGTCCATGTTGGCACTCTATTTGAAGGGAATGCTGATTCAATTCAAGTTACACAATCAGCCATAGAGGAAGAAAGCTCAGAAGAAGATCTTGCAGTCCCAACTTGTCCTCTAGAGTAGCAGATTGAAGAGTTTGACTTGACGAACTTCGTGCTAGAGGAAGAGTTCTATCAAGAGCAGGATTGTCTTCAAGTAGTAGAGGAGGAAGAAGCTGCTCCAAATCCAAAAGAAGAGGAGCACATTCTAGTTGTGGAGGAGAAAATTGCAGATCCAAGGGCTTTGAGCACAAAGCAGGCTACAAGAGAACCTTCAGTTCTTCTTTCTACTTCATCTCTCTCAAGTTCTAGTGCTGAAGAAGAGTTTGATCTCTCAAACTCAATGTTGGAGGATGAAAGAAACCATGATGATCAAGTTACAGATCAAGAGGATACCATGGAGGAAGTTGAGCATTTGCAGCAGGACAACAATGAGGTAGTTTATCTGTCAGATTTGGAGGACTGTTTTGATGAAGAAGAACCGGTTGAGTTCCTACCATTCTCTCTTTCATCATCCACGTTCCAAACACGAGCCTCTACTTGTCATGAAGGAGAGCACCCATTTGCAGCAGCCTGCATCTTATAGCAGCTCTTTGGAACCAAGATTGGAAGATTTTAATCTTTCATGTTCTTCATTGGAGGAAGAGAAAGGGTAGAAAAGTCCTACCATTGCTTCCACATCACCCACCCAAGAAGGTCTACAAGAAGACTCCATTTTTGGAGTTGAAAATCAGAGCTATGGGCATATCAAACGGATCATACCTTGCCCAATAAGGTATTTGACTTCATTGGAGTCAAAGGAGAAGTCACAACCAGTCATGCTTGCTTCTAAGCATGAGGGTGAGCTACAAAGTACCAAGGATCAGCTGTCATACCTCTTCAATCCAAATGTAGAGCAACTAAAAGAGGTATTGGATTTGTTTTCAATTGACACCTTGATGATTTGGGTAGAAGACCAGCTTCTTGTTGATTTTCCACTCATCCAATCAGCCATGTTCAGTGCCAAATCAGTTGCATGGTTACAACTTTTTAGAAAGGGAAGCTATTTATCCCAACCAACGATTGCATGGTTTGTTTAGCCCACTTTTGCTTCCAGTTAGAGTAGGATAGGTAGTTTTTCTTTCAGTAAAAGAAGTGCTTGTGCACACTCTGCATGTTCCATTTGGAGCATGTATGATTTTCAGTTTTGTAAATAGTTTTGGTGCTGCTGGTTTTGCTCTTGCACAGCTATTTTAAGTGGCATTTTGGTGAGAACAACTCTAAGTTCAATGGGTTTCAAGTGGCTCAGAGGGAAGTTTTCAAGATATCAGGTTGGTTTCAGGTTATTTCTTATGACTCCATACCCAATGGATTGCTAAAAGGCAACTGGTAACTTCATCCAGCAGGTAGATGACCCCTCTGAGTCGCCAAAATTGTTATCCAAAATGTGCCCCCTGCTCATTTTGTGGCTAACTCCTCTCATTCTTCCCTCTCTTGTGCCTCAGTCACAAAATTTTGCTTTCAGGCACTCAAAACCTTCTGGAAATGAAACCATTGGATAGAGCTCTTTCTTAGCTTTCTAGAAAGGTAAAGTTTTCCTCCTAACTCCATGTATTTTTCAAGTTATGGCTCGGTGGAGTTTTTGTGGGAAATTTTCCCCTAGAAGGCCCGCAGCCAATCAGAACTCGCCACGTGTCCAGGCCAAAAATATCAAAGCGACTGATTTGGACTGTTTTTCCTAAAACTTCAAATCACCATATCTTTCAATCCAGAGCTCAGTTTTTCACATTCTTTATATCAATGGAAAGATGGTGAAATTCTCTACAGGATTCCAAGGTCAATTTTACATTTTTCTAGAGTTTTGGAGAGATAAAATCAAAAAGGTCTCGACACGTGGTAATGGCTAGAAATGACATTTCAACAACCGGATTTTAATGCAAAATGGGTCACATTCTTCTTCAAAGCATAGCCAAAATGTCAATGCATGGGTCTGCATGGGGACGCTCATGTTGTTTTAATGCATCTTCATTCAATGGGAATGGCTTCCACATTTTTTACACATTTTCTCTCTCTGGGCTCGACCCATGCATTGTAAAAGCCAGATTTGGCTCATTTTTTGAGGTTGAACTTTGTTTGGATAGTAAGCTTCTTCTTTCACCTTCAACAAGTGATTTTTGCAAGTATCAGACCTTCTTCATGATTGTAACAGGTTTCTACCTCTTTGATGTTGCAAATGCAAGGATTTTTGACAAATGAAAAATGACAAGTCTGAGACTCTGTGATAAATTTTCAGTCCTTTGTTTGTATTGTCTTGCTTCATTTCAGACCTCTAATTACATCTTATCAGCCTGTGTATGATGTTTCATGTTGCATTTTATGAAATTGTGTCAATTTACATGAACAAGAAGTGTTCACCACTCCTTTGGTGTATCACCTATTAGTTTAGTTTTAATTTTTGCACTTTCTATCTCTGTCTCCTTGGAATTTAGAGTAGGATTAGGATTCAAACCTCTGTGCAATTGTGCAAATAATGAGATCGATTAGAGGAGTTTGAGGAACCAACCTCTAATCTGGAGATTCCTCTCTCATTTTACAAGTCCCACACTTGGAGAGAGGTTTCAATGTTGTGCAATCATACTGGATGCTCAAAATGATCAAACTAGAAATCTGATCAACATCCAGGGGTCTTTCTTTGATTTACAACAACAAGACTAGATGATTGAATTTATTCAAGCTTCGATTAATGCAAGTACATGCTTCTCAATAAAATAATATCTCACCTCATAGTCATCTAGGCTTTGGTTGAAGAAAGTAATTGGTTACTCATCATTGTCCTTATTATTTGCGCTGTACCAAAATGGTAGAAATGGTATCATTACCCCCAAATGCATAGAGGATGAAATCCTTGGAGAAGTTCGGGTTGATGAGAGTTGGCGCTTGAGAGATGGCTTCTTTTATTGCTTCAAAACTCTCCTTGCATTCTGCTGTCCATTTGAAAGCCATGCTTTTCTTCAACATCTTGGTGATAGGTTTGACAAGGGCTGCAAAATCTGGTAAAAATCTCCAAACAAAATTTATTCTCCCCAAGAAACTCTGAAGTGCCTTCTTGTGGCTTGGCAATGGTAGTGCTCTTATGGCTTCAACTCTCTCTGGATCAATTGTTAATCCTTCTTTGGAGACAATATGGCCAAGGAGCTTTCCTTCATGTGCTAGGAAGATACACTTATTAGGATTCAAAGACACTCCAAATCTCCTGCACCTTTGGAAGACTTGTCTCAAATGAGAGAGGTGGTCTGCTGCATTCTTTGAAAAAATAGTGATATCATCAAGATATATCAGCACCATGTTGTTAATCAAACCTTTGAACGCCATGTCCATTGCTCTTTGGAAGGTAGCTCTAGCGTTGGACAACCCAAATGGCATTTTCCTATATGCATAAGTTCCCCATTTGGTTGTGAAGGTTGTCTTGAACTGATATTCTTCCTTCACCATAATCTGATTGTACCCTGAGTAGCCATCAAGCAATGAAAACCTTTCGGAGCCAGCAACAACTTGTAAAATCTGCTCCATAGAAGGAAGTGGGTAATGGTCCTTGAGAGATGCTCTATTCAAATCTCTGAAATCAACGCACAATCTGATCTCTCCACTCTTCTTTCTGACTGGAACTAAGTTGGCAACCCAACTAGAATGCTTGATTGGGAATATGATTCTTGACTCAATCAACTTGTTCAATTCCTTCCTCATGAGAGGTTCCATGTGTGGATTGACTGGCCTTTGTTTCTGCCTGATGGGCTTAGTATTTGGATCCAACTCAATGGTGTGCTGAGCTAACTTGGGATTGAAACCTTTCAAATCTTCGTAGCTCCAAGAAAACACATCAGGGAACTCTTGACACAGCTGTATGAACTCATACCTTTCTTGTTTAGTTGTCATATTTCTAATTTGCAATGGGTTGTTCTCTTCCACCAAGATGGATACTGAATCTTCTCTCTTGACCTGAATGTTTGCTTTCTCTTTCCTAAACTAATCATTGGGATTGAAAATGGACTCCAAAGTGATAAGTCCCTTGGGCAGCTTGTTAGTTCTCAGCTGTACCACTTGGTCACCATACTGTTGTTCCAATTTTTCCTGATTTTTAGCTGAGAACTCAGCTTCTTCTTGTAAGAAATGGATGATTTGCTGGTCATTCTCAAACACTTGCCAAATTACATTGTTATCTTGCACTGAAGGCCTCACAATCACATGGATGTTTGGCTGTACCTTGTCCTTTTGAATGCTTTCCACAATATTAAAGCCTGCCCCAACTGCTGCAAGCCTATCAGTAGCTTGGTTTTCTTTTCTAGGAATGGATTTTATGCTAAAGCCCTCAAAATCTTTAATGAGGTTCCACACCCTGTTCTTGTAGCACTTGAGCAGATTATTCTTGACAACATGCTGCCCCTTAACTTGGTTTACAATCAATTCACTATCACCAAAGACTTGCAAGTTCTTTATTCCTCTCTTTATTGCCCAATGCATCCCTTGCACTAAGGCTTCATATTCAGCAATGTTATTGGAGCATGCAAACTGAAATCTAAAAGTTGAATAGTACTTTACTCCTTGAGGTGAAATAAGCATAGCTCCACCTCCTGCACCTTGTCTACTCCTTGATCCATCAAAAAATAGCTGCCATACCTCATTGTCATCCTTGTGGTTTGGCTTGGTGATGCTAGGAATGGGCTGATCTTCTTGATGTATGCAATAGACCCCTAGCTCAGATTCTTCTACTTCTTGATAAGGATCAAAAGCATGCACCTTGTTTGCCCATTCATCAAGAGTTAGATCCGGGATGCTTCCAACCTTGGTGTCAACTTCATCAATACTTGGGTGATCTTCTTGATCAAATGCCGAATAGTTGGCATTGATCTGACTTGGAGTGTAGGGCTCAATGTGGAAGTTTGCAATAGGTTCAGACCTGATTGTAGCTTTGGTTCCATACCTTGTTCTAAACAGCATGTGTGACCAATCAGCAGACAAATATCCTCCAATCTTGGCTATGAAATCTCTTGACAAACATAGGGCAAAGAGTGGTGGAAGGTCTATAACTGATACATCTTGTAAAAAAACAACATTTGGACATGCATGCAAGGTAATACTTAAGTTTCTAATCACCCCAACTATTGTTACTGCTGTCCCATCCAACTGCACTACCCCTTTGGATATGGTTTCATATTGAAGTCCTAGCTAATCAGCTATTTGCTTGGGCATCACTGAGCTACTTGCCCCAGAATCAATCATGCAATTATGCACCAATTGGTTTCCAATAATTAATGAGACATAAAAGGAGGGGGCTTCAACATTTTTACTTGCTATCCTCCATGATTCCCTTCAGGCTAGGCAACATTTGTGAGCACCTTCTCTTGCATTTGGACTTGCTGATTCGAAGTTGGCCAGTCCTTCATGGCAGCTTGTAGCAAATCTCTCTGGCCTGGGATAGATAGGGATTCCCACATTGATATATTTACATTTTTCTTCTTCATCGATCAATGATACTAAATGGTGATGAAGAATCTCTTTTATGTCCCTTGGTTTACATATTCATCCCTTGCATGTGGGCAGAATAACCTGGTATTTGAGTTGGTCTAGGAGTTGTTCTTGGCTGCCCTTGTGTATTTACAACTGGATTTTGTTTGCCAACCATTTGTGGAGCCATAAAAGGTTGTGGATTAGTTGGAGCTAATGGTTGTTCTTCACCTAAATTCCTTCTTTTTGACCTTGTTTTGGCTGCAACACCTTGAGAGACTATTTGATTTATGCCACAAAAATCCTTTGCCTCCCGAGTTCACAAGTGTGGTGTCATTTGGAGCTAATTGCTGCTAGAATGTTTCTTGTTGTTGGTTGTTTCCTTGATTGCCCTCACCCTCCACACCCAGTAGTTGTCACCATTAATGCTAGATTCAAGGCATCGTTGAAGCACATAAATTGGTTGTGAGGTTCATTGCATGGAAAACACCAATCATACTCCTGAGCAATGTTGTTTTGTGTTGGCACCAATGCCTTAGAGGCAGATATAGCATTTGGATTATAGGGTTGAAATGGTCTGTTGGCAGGAGGCCTTGCTTGATTTAGATTTGTAGTTGGATTGGGTGGTCTATGAGGTTGATATGGTTGCATGTAAGGTGAGCTTGAGGCTGGAAGGATGGTCTAAAACTTTGGGCTTGTTGCCTCTTGAGAGTAACCAGCTCATTACCTAAATTTTGCAATTGCTTCATGACTTCTTGAAGCTCATTTGGGGCACTTGGAGATGAAGTAGAAGCTTCATTTGAACTCTGATTTCTAGGAGTGGGAGAAGGAGCCAAATTAGGTGCTTGATTAGTGTTTGGGCTCTCTAAACTTGGAAACAATGGCATGGGAGGTCTAGGGGCTAGTTTGCTAGCTTGGATCAAACAATTTTCAGCCCTAATGGCAATGCTATAAGCCATAGGGATAGTTATGCCTCCCATGGACTGAATCAACATAGAAATATCAGAATTTAGAGCTTTGAGATAGTAAAGAAAAGCACCTTCTGCTGTTGGCCTGAATGCCACTGGAATTCTCTCCCAAGTCCTTTGAAATCTGAAATTAAAATCAGTCAGTTGCTCATTGGGAGCTCTTTTGATAGTTGTCAGCTGCTCCAAAAGGGACAAGTTGTCTCCCTTTTCCCCAAACTACTCATGGAGGGCTATACATAGCTGATTCCAATTTTGAATAGAACCTGAGGCAAGACTCCTGAACCATTGCAAAGCTTTCCCTTTGAATGAAGATGCCAACAATTTGACAGCAACTTGCATCTCATTGATCTCATGGATTACACAAATGTTAGCAATATCCTTAACATGATCACCAGGTGAGGTCTGATTTTCTCCAGTGAAGTATGGAATGTTCTTCAATGTGAACTGGGATTGGATTTTGTGCATTGAGAGCAAGTGGGCTGCTGCCAGTGAAATTGACATAGGGGTTTTTGTGCCATTCTAATTGGTCTTAGAACCGTTGGTTGACTGAATGAAAGGCCTACCGAGGTGGAGGAGTTGAGAGAGTTCTGTTTGGTGGAGATGAAGAGTTTTGGATTCTCCTCCCACTTTGCCTTATTCTTGGAGATAACTGTAGATATTCAAACAACACCTCTTCCTCTCCAGCTCTTGACCTTGTGTTGATTCTTCTCATGAGTTTTCAGGTCTGCACTGCCAAAACCAGCTGATTCTTCCCCTTGGAGTCGCCAGATGTGCAATTTATAGCTCTTTTAAGCAAGAAAATTGCAGCAGATGCACATCAACTTTGCTACAATAAAAATGAAACCTCTAAGGTCCCACCGGGCATGCCAAAACTATTGTTGCAAATCAGCAGCACCCTTGGATGGAAATCAAGTTTCTAAGTTGATGTTTCAGGCATCCAGTGTGATTACACAACATTTAAACCTCTCTCCAAGTGTGGGACTTGTAAAATGAGAGAGGAATCTCTAGTTTAGAGGTTGGTTCCTCAAACTCCTCTGATCAGATCTTTTATTTGCACAATTGTAGAGGTTTGAATCCTAATCCTAATTAAATTCCAAGGAGACGAGAGATAGAAAGTGCAAAAATTGAAACTAAACTAATAGGTGATACACCAAAGAAGTGGTGAACACTTCTTGTTCATGCAAATTGACACAATTTCATAAAATGCAACATGAAACATGAAACATCATACACAGGCTGATAAGATGCAATTAGAGGTCTGAAATGAAGCAAGACAATACAAACAAAGGACTGAAAATTAATCACAGAGTCTGCACTGTCATTTTCACTGTCAAAATCCTTACATTTGCAACATCAAAGAGGCGTAAAAACTGTTACAATCATGAAGAAGGTCGATACTTGCAAAAATCACTTGTTGAAGGTGAAAGAAGAAGCTTGCTATCCAAAAAAAATGTTCAACCTCAAAAAATGAGCCAAATCTGGCTTTTACAATGCATGGGTCGAGCCCAGGAGAGAGAAAACGTGTAAAAAATGTGGAAGCCATTCCCCATTGAATGAAGATGCATTAAAATAGCATGGGCATCCTTACAGACCCATGCCCTGACATTTTTGGCCATGCTGAAGAAGAATGCGACCCATTTTGCATTAAAACTGGTTGTTGAAACGTCATTTCTAGCCATTACCACGTGCCAGAGGAGTTTCTTGATTTTCTCTCTCCAAAATCAACCAAAATGAAAAATTGACCCCGGAATCATGTAGAGAATTTCACCATCTTTCCATTGATATAAAGAACGTGAAAATCCAAGCTCTGGATCGAAAGATATGGCGATTTGAAAATTTAGGGCAAAAACAGGCCAAAATCGGATCGGTGGGCAAAAGTTTGAATTTTTACCCGTTTGGTCTTTGGAAATTTTTCAAATTTTCCCTGCGCTCCGCCACTCCAGGTGCCATGTGGCGGCTTCCTATTGGCCGTGGGCCTCCTAAGGGAAAATTTCCCACAAAAACTCCGCCGAGCCATAACTTGAAAAATATGAGGAGTTAGGAGGAAAACATTACCTTTCTGGAAAGCTGAGAGAGAGCTCTATCCAATGGTGCCATTTTTAGAAAGATTTGAGTGCCTAAAAATCAAAAATAGAGATTGAGGCACAAGAGAGGTAAGAACATAAGGATTTAGCCACAAAAATGAGCAGGGGCACATTTTGGATAACAAGAACCTCATGCACAAACTGATAATTGTAATGAAGGATCATAAATTAACCAAACAACACAGGCAGAGGATGAAAACTAATCACAGAGGCTGTATTGTTATTTTAATCATCAAAATCACTTGCATTACAACACTTGAGAGGAAAAATAAAGTTGCAGCTCTTAGAAAAGGTCTGATATTCCACCAAAATCACTTCCAAGGTGAGAAAGGGGACCTGCAATACACAAAAAAATGTTCAACCCTTTGAAAATGAGCCAAATCTAGCTTTTACAGTGCAAGGGACGAGCCCAGGAGAGAGAAAACATGGGAAAACATGGGAGAGGTTCAATAATTGACCAAAATACATTCAAAACAGCATGGGAATCCTTACAGACCCATTCCTTGACATTTTTAACCATGCTGGGAGAGAATGCGAGCCATTCTTCATTAAAAATGGTGGTTGAAATGTCATTTCTACTCATCACCACGTGCCAGAGATGTTTTTTGATTTTATCTCTCAAAAATCCATCAAAATGAAAAATTGACCATAAAATCTTGTAGATAATTTCACCATCTTTCCATTGATATAAAGAATGTGAAAAACCGAGCTCTGGATCGAAAGATATGGCCATTTGAAGTTTTAGGGCAAAACAGGGCCAAATCGGGTTGGCGGGCAAAAATTTGAATTTTTGCACCTTTTTGGTCATTTGGAAAATTTTCCAAAATTTCCCCACGCTCCGCCACTCTAGGTGTCATGTGGCAGCATCTCATTAGCCGCGGGCCTTCTGGGGGAAAATTTTCCCAAAAAACTCCGCCGAGCCATAACTTCAAAAATACATGGAGTTAGGAGGAAAACTTTACCTTTCTGGAAAGTTGAGAAAGAGCTCTATCCAATGGTGCCATTTTCAGAAGGTTTTGATTGCCTAAAAACCAAAATATTATGGTGAGGCACAAGAGAGGGGAGAATGGAAGGAGTTAGCCACAAAAAAATGAGTAGGGGTACATTTTGGATAACAATTTTGGTGACTCGAAAGGGTCATCTCTCTTTGGATGAAATTACTAGTTACCTAAAACAATCCATTGGGCATGGAGTCGTTAAATTCTATGTTTGGTAACCCAACCGACTAGAACATTACAAGGAGGAACATGAAATATCACACTGATGGAGCAAGGCTGCAAACACATTCCCGGGAATAGCAAACTGTGCCAAAGCACTTAGGAAAGAAAAACTAACCTATAAGCAAAACAATGTGCACAAGCACTTGGAGGAATGAAAACCTAAGCTAATATTTACAAGGTGGAGAATTTCCCTTTAGTAGCAATGCTTTAGATGGATCCCATTGATTGGAATCTACAGTTCTTCACCATCCAATGAAGACAATTGGAAGGCATTGTTGTCCTTACACTTTGTGACCATGTATGGGCCACTCCAAATGGCATCAAATTTTGAATGCCTTCCCAGTTTTGCTCTGTTTGCATCCCATTTTAACACTAGATCTCTAACTTGGAAGGATCTATTCTTGGCCTTTCTATCAAAGGTCTTCTTTATCAAAGCCTGATCCTTCTCCATTGCTTGGGATGCCTAATTTCTGATTTCTTAGAGCTCCATCAATTCTGCATATCTAACCTCCATGGGCTCAAACTCCAACAACTCCAATTGTTTCATGAGTTCCAATGTTGGCAACTCAAGAGACATGGGTAAAATTGCCTCTCTCCCATAAACAAGCTTGAATGGAGAGTTACCTGTAGATCTTTTAGGAGTTATCCTATCAGCCCATAAGGCTGATTTCAATTTGGTATGCCAAGACCTCTGATTCTCATCAAGAGTCCTCCTAATGATCCTCAACAAGTTCTTGTTTGTAGATTCAGCCTGGCCATTACCCGGGGGTAATAGTTTGATGAAGTACTTAGGTAGATCCTGTTCTTGACAGCCCATTCAGTCACCTTGGATCCAATGAATGCTAATGCATTATCTGATATTATTGTAGCTGGTATGCCAAATCTGGTTACTATTCCCTCATAGAAGTCTAGGATGCTAGATTCATTTGCTTCCTTGAGTGCTACTACTTCAGTCCATTTGGTGAAGTAATTTGTGGCTATTAAAATCCACTTGTGCCCTTGGCTTGAATTGGGATTAATAACTCCAATGAAGTCTAAACCCCATTGCATGAATGGCTGGTCAACTGAAATTGGATGCAATGGAAGGGCAGCTAGCCTCTCTTTACCTGTGAACAATGCAAAATTCTTACACCTCTTGATCCATGCATAACAATCATTGAAAATCTTAGGCCAATAATAGCCAACCCTCATGATCTTTAGAGGTGTCACTCTTGGTGCAAAATGACCACCAGCTGGTCCACCATGGAACTCTTCCAACACCCTATGAATTTGATTTGTGCTAATGCATCTCAGCAACACTCCATTCACATCTTTCTTGAAAAAAACACCGTCTACTATGGCATATGGGACAACCTGCAATCTGAAGTGTCTTCTTTGGGTTTTGTTCATCTCTAGAGGGCATAGGCCCGTGCTTAGGAAGTGCATTATACCTTGGGTCCAGCAAGGAGTGGGGACAACATTATCCTCTTCTTGAGTGCTACCTTGCACATGGCTGTCTTGAACTGTTAATACAGCCTATTCTTTATTGCATACTCCTTTTTGCTTGCCCAGAATTAGCTGCTCACACAATCCTTTTCCTCTTACCAGCTTAGTGACCTTGATCTCAATGTCATACTCCATGACACAAGTGATCCAACCTGCCCTTTTCTCATTCAAATCCTTGTTGAGGAGGAAGTCCTTTACTCCCGCATGAGAGACCAACAACTAAACCTTGTTGTTTGAGACTAGATGCTTGAATTTCTTCAAGCTTCTGATTACTGCAAGTACATGCTTCTCAATAAAAGAATATCTCACCTCATAGTCATCTAGGCTTTGGCTGAAGAAAGTAATTGGCTGCTCATCATTGTCCTTGTTCTGCTGTACCAAAATGGCAGAAATGGTATCATTACCCCCAAATGCATAGAGGATGAAATCCTTGGAGAAGTCCGGGTTGATGAGAGTTGGTGCTTGAGAGATGGCTTCTTTGATTGCTTCAAAACTCTCCTTGCCTTCTGCTGTCCATTTGAAAGCCATGCTTTTCTTCAACATCTTGGTGATAGGTTTGACAAGGGCTGCAAAATCTGGGACAAACCTCCGAACAAAATTTATTCTCCCCAAGAAACTCTGAAGTGCCTTCTTATGGCTTGGCAATGGTAGTGCTCTTATGGCTTCAACTCTCTCTGGATCAATTGCTAATCCTTCTTTGGAGACAATATGGCCAAGGAGCTTTCCTTCATGTGCTAGGAAGATACACTTCTTAGGATTCAAAGACACTCCAAATCTCCTGCACCTTTGGAAGACTTGTCTCAAATGAGAGAGGTGGTCTGCTGCATTCTTTGAAAAAACAGTGATATCATCAAGATATATCAGCACCATGTTGTTAATCAAACCTTTGAACGCCATGTCCATTGCTCTTTGGAAGGTAGCTCCAGCGTTGGACAGCCCAAATGGCATTTTCCTGTATGCATAAGTTCCCCATTTGGTTGTGAAGGTTGTCTTGAACTGATCTTCTTCCTTCACCATAATCTGATTGTACCCTGAGTAGCCATCAAGCAATGAAAACCTTTCGGAGCCAGCAACAACTTGTAAAATCTGCTCCATAGAAGGAAGTGGGTAATGGTCCTTGAGAGATGCTCTATTCAAATATATGAAATCAATGTACAATCTGATCTCTCCACTCTTCTTTTTGACTGGAACTAAGTTGGCAACCCAACTAGAATGCTTGATTGGGAATATGATTCTTGACTCAATCAACTTGTTCAATTCCTTCCTCATGAGAGGTTCCATGTGTGGATTGACTGGCCTTTGTTTCTGCCTGATGGGCTTAGTATTTGGATCCAACTCAATGGTGTGCTAAGCTAACTTAGGATTGAAACCTTTCAAATCTTCGTAGCTCCAAGCAAACACATCAAGGAACTCTTGACACACTGTATGAACTCATACCTTTCTTGTTGGATTGTCATCTTTCGAATTTGCAATGGTTTGTTCTCTTCCACCAAGATGGATACTGAATCTTCTCTCTTGACCTGAATGTTTGCTTTCTCTTTCCTAAACTGATCATTGGGATTGAAAATGGACTCCAAAGTGATAAGTCCCTTGGGCAGCTTGTTAGTTCTCAGCTGTACCACTTGGTCACCATCTTCTTTGCTGTTCAATTTTTCCTGATTTTTAGCTGAGAACTTAGCTTCTTCTTGTAAGAAATGGATGATTTGCTGGTCATTCTCAAACACTTGCCAACTTACATTGTTATCCGGCACTGAAGGCCTCACAATCACATGGATGTTTGGCTGTACCTTGTCCTTTTGAATGCTTTCCACAATATCAAAGGCTGCCCCAACTGCTGCAAGCCTATCAAGCAGCTTGGTTTTCTTTTCTAGGAATGGATTTTATGCTAAAGCCCTCAAAATATTCAATGAGGTCCCACACCCTGTTCTTGTAGCACTTGAGCAGATTATTCTTGATAGCATGCTGCCCCTTAACTTGGTTTACAATCAATTCACTGTCACCAAACACTTGCAAGTTCTTTATTCCTCTCTTTATTTCCCAATGCATCCCTTACACCAAGGCTTCATATTCAGCAAGTGTT